>VXAB01000449.1:68833-137143 GCA_013399175.1 Odontophorus gujanensis
CCCCCCCCCCCCCTCCTTTTAATAAATCCCCCCCTGTGGTGCAGCCAGAACATGTGTGCATTTTCACTCCTCCCAAGTAACAAAGGGAACCCAGAGCTCTCTTGGGAAACAGTTCTCCACAAAAGTTTGTACAAGCTGAAGTTCCACCTACTCCCTATACTGACAGCTTTTTTTGTTGTTGTTGTTGTTGCTGTAAACCTATCTTGTATTCACGGCTATGTGTTTCTTCAAAGGGTGCTGCAGGTCCCAGGGGCCAGCCCGTAAGTACCCCATTTTTTTTCTGTTTCTACCTCCTCCCATCCTTTCCTCGTGCATGTATGCAACCTTCGCCTTTATTGAGAGCCTTTTAAAAGTCACTTCTCTTTTACAGGGACCCCCAGGACAAAAAGGAGAAAAGGTAACTTTAATGGGAAATACATTGAAAATCACACGTAAAAAGCCAGAAGAGAAATGGGCTGGCCTTGTGCTGTTCAGTTTGGCCATGAGTGGCCGAGAGATACAGGAAAAGCTGAGGGCTGTGGGGTCAGCGGGTGGGAGGTAGGTTGCTTATCTAGTGCAAATTGGCATAGCCTCACTGAATTCAGTAGAGCCACCGTGATTTACACCTCACAGATCTGCCCCCCAATGTCTATTTTGGTTCTCTCTGTTCGTGGTTTAAACTCCTTCCTTCTAATCCCCTTCTTTCACAGGGTCAGTGCGCAGAGTACTCCCACAGGGTAAGTCATTAGCGTTATTATCATCCGTCCCGAGCCTTCCTGAATGTTAATCCCCCTTTCGTTTGAATGGCTTTTTGTTGGAAATATAGATCGTTTCGTGAACGAGATGCGTTATCCGGGCCTGAGAGCAGCTTGGCTGATTGATGTGTCGCACAGAAAAGCTGCAGATAAGGACTTCCAGGAGGGACGTTGGCTCTCCGCTCTGTTCCTGCCCGCTGGGGCTGACCCCTGACTGAATGCTGTCATTGCTTCTTCCTGGAGAGCCTCTGTGCTGCAGCACGGGTGTATATATACACACCTGGAGGGGGGGGAAGGTTGGTGTCTTCACTGCAGAGCTCAGTGAAGTTTCTGGAGGAGCAGAGTGCACCAACTCAGTCCCACAGTTTGCCATGGGAGGACTGGTGGCAGCAGCCTCTTAATGAAAACCAGGCTGTTGCCCCCCCTTGCCTCTGTGTCCTGGCGTGGCCAGCATGTACTACAGCCAAGAGTGGAGAGAGTACATCATGGAGTTTGAGGGGATTACAGGGGTAGAATTTAACCGTCTCTAAAAACAACCAGAGTGCTGAAAATCCGCTGGAAATGCATTGGAACAACATCATATGAAGTGGCTGGAATTTGTAATCTGGGTGTACAGGGAGACGGGCTTAAAGGCTTTCTGTTTGTTTTTGATGAACCTCTGGACAATTATCTGGGCTCTGGTGCCTGTCCCCAGGGGAGCAAGGCCCTGGATGCTCTGCGTAGCAAAGGCAGGAGCACGATCTCAGCTGGCAGCAAGAGAGAGATGGGAGCTGTGGGCATGTGCCAGCCCGGGTACAATAATAGCAGGTCAGCTGTGTTTATTTAGACAAGCCGGCTCACTAGATTGTTATGTTAAAAAGAAGCTAACAACAAAGTTTGCCCAAGTGGTGTCCTGGATTCTTGTTACAGTCTTTGGCTCCTGCCTGTCCTCAGAGCTCAAGGTGAAAAGCAGGGAAGGGACCGGCAGCAACGCTGAGAAGCAAAGGTGCAGGTTGTGCATCACTGAGAGCAACCTAGGGCTAGGGCACACCGGTTTGGTGGGCTGGGCTGTAGGCACCCTGGGGTGATGCTGCAGGGCCAGGACAGCAGGGAAAAGGTTGGTGCAAAGGCTCACGTCCCAGCAACGCCTTGGTGATGCCTGCTTGGCTCTCATGTGGTAACTCTGATCTCACTGAGGCAGAAAGCTGAGCATCTTAAAAAGCCCATGGGTCCTTCCAAGGTGGAGATGTGCTCATGGGAAGAGTGGCTGACACTAGATCAGCTCTAGGGTGGGCTGTCCCACGGTGTCTGGTCACAGGCTGCAAGGTTGAGGATAGTGGTGCAGCCCACAGAGTTGCAGTTCCCTCTCCTCCTCCCAAAATCAAATGCGAAGGAGTACCCCACATTTGACTGAACTGCAATTTCTTCTTGCTTTACTGGAGGACTTCTGTTGTTTTTCTGTGCGAGAAGGTGAAAACCAACATCCTGAAAAGCCAGAGATGTTGTTTCAGTCTTGTTAGCTCTTTGTTTTCTTAGGAAGGAAATGTAAGGTTAGGATGTATGCTTTGGCTCATGCTGTAATTTCCTATTTTTCATTCTGTATGGCCAGTGGCTCTGCAAGGGATGATCCCAGGCACGGGGCTGGCCCAGAATGCCACCTCAGCACCGGGGAGCGAGGAGCAGCCACACCTCGTCTGCTCCCCAAAACACCATGTGTCTTACTGACCCCCTGTTGTGTGTCTTCCCTGTCCCCTAGGAGTACCTAAGTACCACCCTTGCAGCCCTGCGCTCTAACCAGATCCTTACGCTGAAGGTTTGTGGGTAACAGTTGACGGACCAGTCCTGATGCAAAGGCACAAGGCATCCAATATTGCATGCTCCTCTTGCTGTTGGGACCAGCGAGGCAGGGCAGGAGCTGGCTGCAGGCTTCAGGCTCCTTCTCTAAACGATGCTACTTGCACTCAAGTCAATTGTTAGAGTTTGTTTTTGGGAGGGCTCTCACTGCTTCCCTCCATTTTCCCCTTTATCTTTCCCAGTGTCTTCCCTCTGCTTCCCAGCAAGCTGTGTAATGTTTCAGGATCAATGTATTTGAACACGGCTACCTGAGCAGAGGGCAGCGAAGCTGCAATATTGGATGGCTGCTTCCCTTTGCAGCGAGGCTGTGTCCTGGCTTTTGCTGCCAGAGCAAGGAGTGGCATTTAAAGGGACTGAGCAGCACTGCTGGGGTGTGCGGTCACCATGGGGGGAGACCTGCAGGCACACCTCTGGGAGCCGAGCACAGCTCACGTGGGGAATGGCTGCACACAGGGGCACGCTTTTGTGCCTGAGCACAGTGTGCTCCTTTCTCTTCTCCCTGTGTAAATCGAGAACAGCTTCAATGGAAAACTGATAGGAACAGGAAAGCATATCAGGCCAGAGGAGCATTCCTGGGCCTAGAGCTAGTGTGGTGACTGCCAGGCTGACAGCAGCGTGTATGCAAGCAGAAACTGGATACTGCAGGAGGATGAACAAATGCTCATGAGCTTTAGTGCATTTGATTGCTGCGTGTCCGGGTCAGCTTTGTGCACTGGGGCAGCGTTCCTGGCTATAAGCAGTTGGAGGCTGCTGTTACTGTTAAGCAAGGAAAAGCAAAGCGTGGGCTCCCAAGGCAGTACCCTGCTCAGGGCTCAGAGGCACCAAATCCTTGCCTTCTCCCTTGGCAGTGTTCATGTTGCCAAATGGACCGTGCCGTTGCCCTCAGCCAGCCACACTGCCATCCTCACCCTGGGGAAGGGTGAGGCCCCCGGAGACTTTCATGTAAGGGTGGAGGGGAAAACAGTGAGAAGCCACACTTGGAAAAAAACTTGTCTCAGTGTGGCAGACAGCATGTCCCCAGTGAGCAGTGCACAGGAGCTGGGAGGTGTACCAGCAGGTACCTGCACCACGCGCGGCTGCACGCGGTCGTTGACTTTCACAGCAATCTCTCTGTTCCCCTTCTCTCTGTTCTCTCCCCTGGCCTCTCTCTGACTCTCGATGCCCTAACGGCCTCCTTTGCCCTGTGACCTTCTGGTTTGATCTCCAGCTGTTACCTCTCCTCAATTCAGTGCGGCTGGCTCCACCTCCGGTCATAAAGAGACGCACTTTCCAGGTAGACCTCTCCTCGTTGCCTGTTTCTAAGCCTGTTCTGATGCTTGCAATTAATCAGCTTACTGCCTGCCTGTCTTCCCCTACAGAGAGGCTTCCAAGGGGTTCTGGCAGAGCCAAGGGACTTTGTTTGAGGTGGAGGAAATCTTTGATGTGATAATGGGGCTGAAAAAGTAACAGAGTGGAGCCAGTTTTTAAAACTAAAAGAAATGGTCCATGAAACTGGAGCTAGGACTGTTGACAAGCAGTCTCCTGCTTTACGGAGTCAGGTCCTGCATATTCAATCTCCAGAAGAGGTTGGAAACCTCTTGCTGAAATGCAGCTAACGTCTGTGAAGTTAAACTGAGATGAATGAGCAGTGAACGCTTCTGAGGGCTGGTCTGGTCTGAGACGCTGGGGAAAACATGTTTAAATAAGCTCTTCTAATGATTCCATTAATTGCATTCAATCTCTTTAAACACATTTATTATGGTTTCCAGGGCCATAACTCATGTTTCATTTAGTTATTTTGGTAATGAATTCATAAAAAGAATTATGGACGTATAAATAGTGAGTAAGAGAGTCCGTAGTCAGAGTTCATGTGGCTTTTAATGAGCCCACTTGAAGCATCCTCATTCCGTTGGTTGGGGTGGACTCTCCTGTGCAGATAAACCACTGCAATTTCCCCACTGGAGTGTGCTGGGCACCCTCTGTGAAGTGGCTGTGTTTTGTCACCCCGTTTTCTGGACTGCCACATGCTAGCAGTGCCACGAGTTGCCCTGCCCAGAGCTGTGTGAAATCCTGGTGTTATCACTTGGGTCCATGCTCTCAGCCCAGTTCCTATCAGCTCAACGTTCACACCGCATAAAGCCCCACGGCTTGCACGGCTTGCCCTTCAAAGTAACGGTCTGAAGAGTCAGGCCAAGGGCTGACCTCTTGGGAAGGCTTTGAAAGGCCAAGTTCCTATCCAGGATGAAGTGGGAAACTTGAATAGCTGCCCCGTGTCCTGTCATCAGCCAGGGCTGCAAATTCCCTCCATCCCCAGAGGCCGGCTTCACCAGAGAATCTTGCCGTGATGTTTTGCTGCTGTCTTATTCATTCTTTAAGTGAGACAAAGTGCAAGCCACTCCTACAAATCTGCCAGCACCAAGCAATTTCAGGAGCTGGACATTTGAATCCTCAGAAAAAAACACAAGGCTGTAAAGAAAATGCTAGCACTTGAGGGAAGAAAATCCTGCTGCTATCTGTGAGCACGTCAGCACATCAGGAGCCCTTTGCACGTGGGCTTAGGCTGAGCAAGACTGTGTTTGGAGACCCCGTGAGCACTGAAGCGTGAGGAGGGTGACCAAAGGGAGTTTTAAAGAGCTGAAAAATGGCTCCAGGCAGCAGCTAAAAATACAGGATGAGATCTGACGGCCGTGACACCTGATCTCCAACTTACAGTGTCCTTTTACAGTCCAGTTAGATCTGCGGGGGTCTTTTCATGCTGAATGCGTTAATAAGAGCATAACAATGTGGCAATAACGTTCTGTGTGGTTGGGGATCTGTGTGGATGGGCACACGCTTACACAGACCGCACTGTGCTAGGTGTAGCCGAGCAAAGGCAGTGTGAATGAGTTTGGTGAGCTCCCACTGGTGCTCCCATGTGAAAGCAGGGCCCCTGCTCCCCCATCTGCCCATCCTCTGTGAGGGGGACAGCACCCGTTCCCAAGTTACTGAGCTTCCCACAGCTTGGAAATTTTCTTCCAAACAGAGCTCATGGCAGGAAGGATGAAATCTGCATCTTATTTCTTTTGTGTATAAGCGTAAAGAAAGCAGACATCCCTGTATCTCCTTGTTTTACTACAGGCAGCCAGCATAAACACCACCGTGGTTAGGAACACGTGCAGGGGACAGATTCTGTGCATTGCCCTGCGCACAAGGCTGCGTGACAGCAGCCCTGGTTTTACCCAGCAGCAGCACCGAGAGGATAAACGCAGCAGAGGCTCAACCACAGGCCCATCGATTTACAATTGAGAAATCACCGTGTTTGATTTCCAGCTTCCTGTGCAAGAAGAGTTTTTCAGATGGAAGCAGGATGTTGTGATATTTTATCCGGGCAGGGCAGGCCGTGAGACGGCAGCTTAGCGTGGGCGCCGTGGGGCCGTAGGAGCTTGCTGGATACATCAGTTATAGATCAGCAGTCTGGTATTCAGCGTGGCGCTTCCAACCCACTGTCTCTGCAGTGCTGCTTGGTCCTGAGTGCTGGTCCTTTGGGCCAGATGGCATTGCTGAGGCATGAGCCACAACCGCTGAGTGGCTACTGAGGGGCCTGGGGAGGAACCGACTGGAATGGCTTTCCTTGGAGAGCTTAAAATGGCAGGTGGCTTTGCACGCACTCGCTTGTTAAATCTTCCAGAAACAGGCTCTGCCTGGCCGACATAGGCCTGCCTTGGGTGAGCTCCAGAAATGCCATGATGATCGTGTTATTTTCTTTCGGTTTTGTGGCATTTTCTACTTTTGGCCCTCGGAAAAACAGCAGGAGAGTTGTCCAACGAGTAGAGCGCAGTGGGAAAAAATAGGCTGAGGTAAGATGCTGTGGCTTTGCCAGGAAGTGCCAGCGTGGTCACGAGAGGCTTTGCTTCACATGTGACCATCAAGTGCTTTGGAGAGCCTCCTGAGAAGCCCAAGAGACGTTGGCGTTTGACGTGCAAAGTGTTTGGACTGCTTGGCCACCTGTAAGACAAACTCTGAGAACGTGGCCTTGGATGCCTTTGCAAACCGTGGGGTGCTGGCTCCTCCTGCCCGGGCAGCCAGGCTGTCCTTGGCAGGGCTCTGCCTGGCTCTTGGAAGCCTCTTTGGGCACTAACCTGGGACTTCTCTTCTGCCTCTTCTGCTTCAGCTGGGCTCACCCACCTCGGGCCCTTGGGGTCACGGTGTGTCGAGTCAGCTGTGCCTGCTGCTAACCCTTCTTTTAACAAACTTCAGGGTGAACAAGGACAAGCAGGAATCCAAGGTCCTCCAGGGCCACCCGGCCCGCCAGGGCCAACTGGACCAGCTGGACCCGAGGGAACCCCAGGACAGCCCGGGCCAATTGGACCACCTGTAAGTCCAACTACAAAAAAGCCTTTCAGCTTCCTCTTTCCCTAGGGTGCAAGCAATTTCCTCCAGTCTTTGCTGCCTCTTCCGAAGCCAGATAGCCATGGACGGGGCAGGGGAGGTGGATGTGTGGGGAGGAAGTTCCCAGGAAGACCCTGCACAGTTGATATCTGTTCACACACATGTGAGTGGGTCACAGCAGCCCCATTTCCTTCTCCCCGTGGCTGTCTGCAGAGGAGGAGGAGAAGTAATACTCAGGATGTAATTATCCCACTCGCAGCAGAAACCTGGCTGATAAACTCCCTGCCATCCGTTTGGAGTCCTCTCCTTTGCTCCTGCTCTGTTCTCAGGCTTGTAGCAAGAACTCAAGGAGGGCAAAAATTGAAGCACATTTTAAAGTAGTGCTTGACAGCAGGGGATGGGGTGTGCTAACGTGCTTCTCTCTTGCAACAGGGCAGAGCTGGGGAACCTGGGAAGCCTGGCAGAGATGGAAAGGTGCGTACCAGAAACCAGCTCTGCTCCTGGAGCTCTGGGGAGAGGTGTGATGTGCTGGCCCTGCAGTGGCTGCAGCATGAAAGGAGTTTCCATTTGCAAGAGATTTCAAAGCTTTCTAAAAGAAGGAGCCAGTCTTGTTTCCTGAGACAAAAGCATTTCTCCACACATAGCAGCTTCAGGTGTCCTCATCTCTCTTTGAGCTCTAAGGAGCCAAGGATGCGATGACCAAACACTGATTGCTATCAGCAGGCAAAATCAAGGGTAATGGAGGTATCGAAGGGAGTTTTCTCCTCTGGTCTGCACACATCAGTGAGGCAGCTCCTGTATGGATCTCTTGTATATTTATATTTGCACTCGTGCATATCCGATGTGCTTCATGGTTCACATCAGGTAAATTGTTTGGATATTTCTCGTTTGAAAACACAAGTGGTTCGTTTGTTAATATATTCTCTCTATTTAGCTGGTCAGAGAAAGCTGCCAACCCCTGATTTACACCAGAGCTGCACAGTGGGCAGGGAACGAGTTTCCCAAGCAAAGCCAGAGAGACAGGAAAGGTTCTGGGGCACATTATATGAGGAAAAACAGCTTTTTGGTCTTCAGATTCAGACAAATGAGGCCTGCGAGAACGGAGCAATATGGGCATGAAATAATGAAATGAAATTTGGTAGTATGGGTTAGAACAGCATGTATGAGAAGATCAGGGATGTTTGAGCTGACCAGTGCAAGTCATCTCTGTAATGGGGCATTTCAAACCAAAGCAGTCAACATCCCCACATCACTCTGCATAGCACTGTCTACATTTGCCAACCGCGGTGTCTGTTTTGATTTTCTTTACAGGGCTTACCTGGGCCTCCTGGACCAAAGGTGAGACATCTGGCCTCAATTAGAGGAGCAAAGTGATAACCAGAGTGGTGGACTCTCCCAGCACGGAGAGATGTGTTAATTGTGAAAGATGAAGGATGGGAAAAAGAGGTCACATCAAAGATCTGAGAAAGGTTTCTAGCCCAGCTCTGTACTGCCCTGGGGGCCCAGCCTGCGTGCTGACTCATGCGTTTTATCCTGGCAGAGTGTCCGAGTTGCATCTCAGCAGAGCAAGGCACGCCTCATCAACCCCTCTTGCAAAATTCTTTGCCACACACAGCTTTATTGGCTTCTTCCACTCTCAAAGCATTTACCAGCGCTTCAGGAACCGATTTTGCAATGCTATTGTTAACTCCACCGCAACTTCCCATTTATTCACTTGCCAAAATGCGAGAGTTGGGGGTGGAGGGGGGGGTTTAGCTGTGGTTGTTTTTCAGCTGCAGCTGCCCATCCCCATTCATTTTCATTTGAGATGCTTCACCAGGGTGAGGAGATAGGAACCACGGGGCTGGGGCATGGAGCTAGCATGAGTTACCCAGCTGCTGGTGCTGTTGTGCTTCTCCTCCTAGGGTTCAGTCAGAGTCTGGAGGCTCAGGGACTTGGTGGAGCCATACCGAAGCAAAGGCCTTGTGGAATGGCCCTTGGGGATGGGGGAGTGAATTTGTTCTTCTCAGGCCAAGCCTCATTTTGTTTTGTCTTTTTTTGCCTTTTGCAGGGAGACCCTGGGATTCAAGGATACCCTGGCAGGAAGGTGAGGGGGGGCAGTTCCAGTACTGTTAAATGAATTAAGCTGCACTGATGCCTTGTGGGATCACAGCTGTGAGTGTCTGGGCATTTCTGGAGCTCCCTCCTAAGTTCTTTCCACTGGACCAAGGACCAGATCCATGGATGCTTTAATGCTCACCTGGGAAATCAGGGTTGGGACCCAAAGTTGTCTTTAACCCTCTGACAGCAATGTACAGATTTCTCCCACTCTGTGTGCCTCCCCAGACCCACTTCCAGACATTGGTCTAGCTCTTATGCTCCTAGAAAGGGCCAAATCCTGGCTATGTATGACTTGAAGGTTGATCCTTTCCCTGGTTGAAAGGCAGAAGCTGGCATTGCCTGCGGGTCTGCAACAGCAGCTAATTAACAGTGTGTTTGAGTCAAGTCTGGAGGGTGTAATGGAGAGATGGGGAGACAGGAGAAAGGCGCAAAGGAACATCAAAGGGGAAAGAGGGAATGAAGAGGTACTGCTAAAGAGATGTCAGTGGGAGAAGGGGAAGGCAAATGCTCCCGGCAGGCAGGAGACCCGTGTCCCACATTATCTCTGCATTGCTTTATGGGTGCTCTGTGGGCAAAAAGGCAAGACCTGAGAGTTTTTTAATTAGTTCTATACAAACTGAGAAGGTTTTGTTATGTTAGAAAGTGGAAATTATAGCCCCCGAGGACCACAGCCCACTCCGGCAGACAGACACAATTTATTGCCTCCTCTTGCAGTGAGCCGTCTGTTGGTTTTTCCATTCTGAGCCCATCCTGCTCTGAGCTGGGCGGGTGGCTCTCGGTATGCAGGGGCAGCAAGGGGGTCCCTGCAAAGACCTCATGGTGAGGGCCTCTCTTCAGAGCTGCTCTCACACCGAACAGCTTGCCTGGCTAATTCACTCACCGAGCAAAGGTTCGCGGGAGAATGAGCCCGAGGTTGCAACCTTGCTCTGGAAAGGTGGAAGGAATGGATGAAAGCGGGGGAGAAAATCCTGGCGTGTGGCTCAGGGAAAGGGACAACAAGGCAAAGAGCTGAGCAAGGTAGTTCTGATACGATGCAGGACTGTGGGACCAATTCCTTCAGTCCATACTTTTTGCACACTGAACATCTTTGCTGACCCAGAACTGTGCTCCTGCCCTGGTGAGACCCAGATGGGAGGTTGGTGCGTGGTGGGCACTTCTGTGTAGGACATCCCACTCCTCTCTTTTCTGGGCATCCCATGTGTTCCTTTTTTTATTTTTTATTTTTTTTGCTCATCACTGTGTTTGCTTCTTTCTCTGTTTCCTTTCTTCTCTTCCTCAGGGTGAGGCGGGCATGTCAGGCCTGCCTGGTGTGCATGGCATCCCTGGAGCTACTGGCCCCAAGGTAACTCTTAAACATGGCACCAGCGAGGCTGGCTGCCAGGGGCAGATGAGTGGCACAAAGCCTAGGGATGCTAAAGAAATCCAGTGAGTCAGAGCCCAGGTGCAGATTCTCTGTAGCAGAGTACAGGCTATGTAAACAGAGAGACCTACTCCTCTGCGTATGGTCTGGAGGATTTTTGGCCAGAGCAATTCCTGCTGTCCTGAACCAGGACCAGGATTAGCCCTGCACAGGCCCCTGTTCAAGAAATCTGACCCAGCTTTATGCGGTTTAGCATTAAGGCTGGGGCTGCTCCACGAAACAGCTTGATGGTTGATTAGGCTACACCCAAAATACGTAGGAAGCATTAGCATGGACTACCTACAACACCTACTCCAGCAAGGTGCACTGCCTTGCAGTTCCCAGGGAGGGATGGGTTACAGCCACTGTTACAGGCTGGTGTTGTGGTCTCTTTAGAGCCCTGAGCTTGCCTTTATTACATACTCCCTTCTTTGGCAACTTTCTCTCTAGCCTTTGCTGTGAGGATTGTTCTGCTTGCTCAATTCCTCCACGCATTCACTGTCCCTCTGTGTGTTTTCTCTCTCTCTGTTCTTCGCTGGGCAGGGTGAAAAAGGGGACACTGGCATGAAGGTAGGTGTGAGGAGTGTGGTGCTCTGCCATGGTAGATGGCTGGGAGATGCTGCTCCTTGGGCTGATGGGTTGGAAGAGGAAGTTGCATCTGAGCAGCTCTGTGGGGCATTTAATGGAGTACGCATCTGTGCTGTGATTAACCACAAACAGACTCTCCAAGCTCAGGCAATAAAAGCACCCTCTATCCGTTTGGTGGAATTTGATTCTTAGCAAAAGCATTTCTCTGACTATGAAGCTTACAAATGATTTGTTACATCTCTCCATTTGGTGGGATGGGTTGGGGTTTCCTCATAAAATCTGTTTAGCTGACACATCAAATCCACTCTATCTCTGCAATTCAGACTGGGATTTGGCACCAGGCTCTTCTGTCTGTTTCTGGACTCTTCTTATAGGCTTACATGCTCTGTGCCCAGATGTAATCTATTTGAATAAAATTTATTGTAGCCATATATTCAAAGTATATAACTTAACGTAGGCTGTGCTTAAAGAACTATAGTGCTGGTAAGTGTTCATTGAGTCAGAGCATCATGAAGCATTTCGTATGTGAAGTGCTGTATGGGAACTGTTGAATCACGACCTGAACCACTGATTGATCACCTGAGGTGAGCACTGAGTCAGCCATGGGAGCACAGGTGAAGGCAATGCATCTGTGTGACCAGAAGGGGTGGAGTCTGGCTCCACCTCCCCCAGACCCAATTTAAGGGCTGACCACCACTGGGAAATGATCTGTTATTGAAGATCCACCCCCTGTGGAGTTATTGGTGAGCCTTGACTATCTGCAAACAGTGAGCCTCTCTTTATTTGCTGGTTGTCTATTTACCATCCAGATAAGCCTAGCAAAATATACCATTCCACCTCATTATTTTCTGTGACTACTATTCTTTTGGGTTATTCACCCTACACATGCATCTCATTTGCAGCATGTACACTTTCTATATTTTTTCCATCTGGGTGGATTACTGTTTAAAGGCAGAAAAAGCACCTTCAGAACTTCACGTGTGAACATGTGATGTAGAATTTAAAGACAAGTTCTTTGGGAACGCGGGCTGTGGTTTAGTAGTTGAATATCACAGCAGCAATTGCCTCCCTATAAGAAGGCAATGCATCTTTGGAAACAATATGGTGCTTGTAAAGTCCTAAGGCTCCCCTGTGTTCCATCTTCATGTCACTGTAATTCCATCGATCACAAAGCTACTGGTTTGAAGATGAGAGAAGAATTGCACCCAGAACTTGCGTGTTTCGGGAGCTATGCGTTTTCTGCTGTCTCAAACTGCCAGATGCTTTCTTGTTAAGCTGAACTGCAGGACTGAAGTTGGAACGTGGCCTAGGTGGGGGACACGTCTGGAAGGAAGCATTGCATTCCACCCCTACTCAGTGCTCCCACGTTTTCACAGTCAGCAGGCACCTGCTCTGCCTGCACCCACATACGAGGTCTAATCAGCTCCTGATTTATCTTCTGGAACACTAACTGAAATTTGCTAGGTCCCAGACGAGGTGAAAACAAATATATTCTGAATCTGGGAAGGCCTTCTAAACCTTTTGGTCAACTCCAATTGTAGTTTTTTGGCACCCGTGTGTGCTGTGGAGATCCTAGGGGCTCCTCGTGAACTTTTCTTCCTATTTTCTCAGTGGATCTGGGAGGGGAACAGGGGCAGAGATGGAGAAAGGTATTGGCACCTGTTATTGTAGGGCAACCTGTACCAAGCAGGGAGGCAGGCAGTCCTTTCCTAGCACTGTTTCTACACTCTGCAGCAATTCTACCTGCTCCTCGTGTCTGGGCTCTGGCAAAAGGAAAGTCTCTGAGTCTTCAGTTCTATCTCAGGGTCATGCACACTTGAGAGGCTTCTCTGTTCTGTTAGAGAGCAATGACTCAGTGAGAGCCTGGAGATGTGCTCTAGCTACTTGGGTGCATGCTCGTCTTGCATCAGAAGAGCAGGGATGAAACCTGCTGTGCTTTTTGTGCTAATAAATTGGAGCTCCACAGGGTCATGTCCCAGTCTCAAACCAGCCTATTCCACACGCAGGCTTTCATTTGTTACTGTCAATATCGCTTTTCTCCCTTTCCTTTCTTCTTTGCTCTGAGGGTTTGAAATACAAGTGCGGAGATACCCCTAAATCAGCAGCCAGACATCAGCCAGTAGCAGCTCCCCAGCATCCACATGGTGCATGAATTTGTTGCCTTTGGAAATTTCTTTTTTCCTGTCTGCCTCCCTTCCAGGAAGGCCTCTTGGGACCCTGGGAAGCTTAAAACGTTTCCACCTTTGGATTCAATTACATGGGCCAGAGTCTATGTTCTTTTTGTTTGGGGAGCCCAGCTCAAATACTACAGCTGATTCATAGCTTACCTGTAGGGACCCATTTTGCATAGCTTGTCACTGCTTTTTCTGCTACTGGGGAACAATCTAGGCCCTGCCCTGCTGAAGAAAGAAGCTTGCAGGTTGCATTCAAACCTCTTGTTCCTAACCTCGAGGCCAATAGTGGTCATGGCCATTGGCCGTGTAATGGCCTTGCATGAAGGCTGTTACACAAGCTGTAAGTTCGATCAGCTGGGTCATTTGTATAAGCATTTGACTTGCTGCCCCCAGGTTAACCATCTTTCAGCCTGAAGGACGCAGTGGGACCACCAAGGGCTCAGCATGCCAGGACCTTGCTGCCTTACAGATGCTTCCAAATAATTAAGGGCTTAGAGATATTCCGGAGAGCTGCTTTTCCTGCTTGTTTTCTGGCTTCAGCCCCGAGGTTTCTTACTGCTCTTTAATGGTGCAGCACAGTGTTTGTTGTTTCTGTTCTTTAATTAGCTGTAGTGCCTGTGTGATCCCGCAGGTGTTAATGAGGGCTGTGTGAATGTGCTGTGGCCATGGTTGGGAAATGTCAAGGTAGTGTGGTTGCTCTGTAACTTGCCCCCTGTAAGGGATTACCTTGCTCTCACTGGGTTGGCTTTGCTTTTGCAGGGCTAAATCATTCAAGAGCTCTTCAGACAGTTAGCGTCTTCCAAGAAACTCTCTGGTATGAGGCGTTACTTCCCCATGCGGGCTGCTGTATGGGGTTAGACACTGCAGCATAGCTACTTCCCAGCAGGCAGCACTGGTCTTGTCTCATTTAGGAAGAAAAACAGTGCACAGCTGGGAAAGAGGGGCACAGGGTGATCTTTGCTTTGCTAGTACAAAGCATTCATAATTACTGGTTTATTTTTCTTGTGTATGAATGCAGTATACTGCGTAGGGTGGAGGTACTCAGACTTCCAAGCAAGGACTAAACACTCAAAAGAGACAGAAGGGCCAGGGTGCCCCTCAAGCTCATAGACAGGAGGTGTGCTTGGCCCTCCTCCCAGGGCCCTGGGAGGACTCATGCTGTATCTGTTGCTTCTTTTCTGTTTCTTGCTCTGCTTCCAGGGGGAGAGAGGCATGCCAGGGCTGCCAGGAAGACATGGCATGAAGGTACTTTGTGAACAGTGGAGTGATGCTTGTCTGCCTGATCTCACCCTTACCACTCAGCTGTCCCTGATGTGCAAGCATCACCCGTATTGGTGTGTGTGTCTGCTGGTCGATGACTGTCCTCAACTGAATTCTTTCTGCTTCTAAATTGCAAAGTATAGGGTCTAATTAATGCAAGAGCAGCCAGTTACCAATGTCTCTAGGAAATTGGTATTTCATAAAACAGGGGTCCCACGTGACCACAGCAAACTTGGGCAATGTGTTAGCCAGGGTTATGCAAGCGTGAACCTGGACTGATGCAGCGATGGATCAGGGCTAGTGTGTGTGAGCAAGCCTGCATGTGTGTGCGTGGCAGCTTTAGGATGAGTACTAGAAAATAACATCTGCATCCTCTGCCATTTAAAGGCCAAAGTGTGGAACGGGCATCCCAAATGTACCATGAAAGCCTAACCCAAGCCACTTTCTGCACATAATCCCTTTCATGGCTCTAGCCCATATTCACTAAAACCTACTGACCCCTGAGAAATTCTGGAATGCTTTTTTCCCCTTTTATTGCATAGAATCCCTGATCTCCATCTTCTGTCCTTGTGTTTTTTAGCTTTGTCCCTGATTTGTTTCAGAAAGCTGAGAGGTATGAACCCGCTGCTCTCTGGCTCCCCACTCCTCCTTGATTAAACTATTCCAAGCTCTGTTCACTTTGAACTTGGCACCCAGTCCTCCTCTCTGCCTCACGTGCTACCTCCCAACCCCTACTATATCCCACCTCCTAACACTACTTCACCTCCTCTCCCTCCTTAGACCCCAGTTATCCCTCATATTTGCTTTTGTAACTGGACGTTTTCACCAGGCCCTAACTCATACTAACACAGAGATTCCAGAGCAAAGAGTTGATGCCAAAGACCTGCTTTTTTTTCCCTGCTGTTGAGGAGAATGTGGTCCTGCCTGGGAGTCTTTTCATCCCTTAGGGTGGCTGGCTCCACAGCTCTCTTGAAGCTACCTTACTGCAGTGTTAATCCCCTGAGATGAGAACAGAACATGGGCTCATAAGACCAAGGCTCCGGTGTTACAAACTCACGTTCCTCGGAGTGCTTGAGCTGACTGGGATCAAACTGAACGGAGTGTTCGGGCCTCAATCTGACTTTGCTTTCCTTGGTTACTTGATTTGATGCTGCTTGTTGGCCTCGGCTTCACCAGCAGTGCTGACAGTCGGGGTGGAAATCTGTTTTTCCTAACTGGGTGAACGACCCACGCAGGGAAGGAAGATGTGTGCTTTGTGGTGTTACAGCATTACTTCTGAGTTTTGGAAAGGATAAGATGTGGATTTTGCCTTTATAGTTCCACTTGGCTGATACTGTTTTATTTCTTTAACATATGTATATGATAATTAATTCAATTTCAAACAAAGTGTTCCTGTCTTCTCTTTCTGTCAGGGTGCTCCTGGGATGACCGCTGCAGGGATGAAGGTCAGTTTTGCTCTACCATTTGGTGCCTCAAGAAGGGAGTATTTTAGAGCCTAGGAGAGCTGTGAAAGAAAGTGGTCAAACAGCTCCCACTGAAGGGGAAAGGCAGAACTGCTGCAGTTTCTGGCAGAGAAGCTGGATCCGTCCTCAGCTGCATCCGCTGCTCCGCACTGCTCTGAGCAGAAGCAGGTGGCACTGCACAGCAGTGTCAGCATGGCAGCTGAGCAAAAAGTGAGCTGGGTGCCGATGTAGGGGCCATAAAGTCACCCTGGTAGAGCTGAGGTGTGCTGTCCTGGTTGACTCCAAGTGCTGAGGAAAAGACAGAGATAAAGAAGATGGATACTCCTTCCTCCACCCTATTAGCTCTCGGAGGTTTTGTGCTCACTTTCTATTTTCTTACTTCGTTTTCTTGTCTTTTTCTTACCAGGGTGAGCCTGGGACTCCAGGAGCAAAGGTACTTGGTAAAGCATTGCTCTGAGGCTGCTCTTCTGTTTGGTTTGTGTTTCCCCCAGCCCCACACACAGACGTTTCCCAGTTCAGCTGAGGAATAGCTCTGTGCTCCCCAGGGCACAAGCCCAGATCACAGGGCATCTGTGATTGCCAGCATAAGCAATGGCAGTAGCAAATGGTGAGAGCCCATCCTGCAAACAGATCCACTCCCTCCCACTGGTGTCTGCTGGTGGGTTTACCTTCCAGCTGCCTTACTCCCCTTCTCTTTTCCCCACACATTGCCCACGGCACCCTTAGCTCAGCAAGCTTGCTTCCTCTGCCTCCCAGCACCTCTGTACCCATCAGGGACTGCGGGATGTTGTTTTTCTGTCACACACTGAGGGCTGCCCTGTGCTACCTCTCTGCACATGCACAGCTTCAGTGTAGCGTGACCCTGTGAGTTCCTGCGGTGGGCACGGTACAAAAATATCCGGTCACTCTCCATCACTAAGCAGCCAGCTTGGTTTCTGAACAGCTGGCTCCTCTTGTTCAAGGCTTGCTGGGTTGTGTTACAGCATGCGGCAGCCATGTAACAGACATTCTCTGTCTCTTTTCTTCCCCATGAAGGGAGAGCCTGGAGTCCCAGGGAGGATGGGCCCCCCAGGTTTGCCAGGGAAAAGGGGGCAGCGGGTAGGATATTGTGTGTTTGGGCTTGGTGTGCTGTGTTCCCTGAGAGCGGGAGCTGGCAGGAGCCTGCTTTGTGTTGCATTGCTGTGCTTGCAGGGATCGTGTGTCCTTTTCTGGCTCTTGCCCTGTCGGTGAAGTGTGTTTGCTTGTAGGAGGTGGAGGGCAGTGTGAAGCACCCAGGACACAGTCTTCTCCTGGGAACAATGAAAGGCAGTTCTGTGTCTTTTGATGCCAGAAATAACATCTGAAAGAGCGATTCAGTAACCTGACCTCCCTCCTCTAGAAAGCTGCATCTTTTCTTTTTGTTCGGGCAGCACAAAACATTTTCAGTGGGCTCTTCTAGAACCCAGTGCCTGTCCAGACCCTACAGGCTTGAGCCTTGAATGGAAAGTGTGATACCAAAAGCAGAGAAAGGCAGAATGTGGGTAAGGGAAGAGAGCTGGGTGGGGATCATCCAGGCCAAATCACCTTAAAGGACAGGCAGGGTCACTGCACTCCAGAATTCCCTGAAAAGATTAATGCTCGTTAATTATCTTCCGTGGATAGTGCATGTCTGTTCTTGGAGCACTGATGTGAGCCCTCCACATGTCAGATGTGTGCCCCTGAGCTCTGATGAGAATGGCCTCGTTGGTCTGCTGCACTGCTTTTGTGGAGAGAGGTAGAGAAGAGAGGTTTGGAATTGTTCTTTGTAATCTGCCCAAGTCAGTCTTGGAGATATGAGGATTGCAAGTAAGAAATCCTTTTTCTGATGATGCATTTGAAACCTCTCTTCCTGGCAATGAAGGAAGCTCTGTTACCCTGTCCTTACAAAGCGGAGTCCCATGCAGCATCTTGTATTTAACAGTTGGATGGAGTGGGATTTCAGGAAAAAAAAAACAACAACACAAATTGCTTCCCAGTAATTCAGAGGGTGATCTGAATGACGTAGTGAACTAAGCAAAGTCACTTCACCAAGTGAGTGCTGGTGCTGGACACCCTCTTTGCTCATTGCCCACAGTGCCTTGCACAGCTCGCCTGCAGGCCATGCTCACAGGCATCACATCAGGTCTCAAAACCATCACCTCTTCCTGCCATTTTTGCCACTCTTTTCACTGCTTTTCATCACCACTGCGTGTCACAGAGCTTGGCTGATAGCTGAGATGCTGCACTGCTTTCATTTAAAGAGCGTGATGAGGCTGGGGTTTGGAGCCAGGAGCAGGATCCATTCCACTGGGGTAGGTGTAGGAGTGTGGGTTGTGAGACTCTTGCCAAAAGCGTGTTTGGCCACTGAAATTAGGAGGTCAGGGACAACAAAAGTTATATTTACAAGTATATTAACAGTAAAAGGAGGACTAAGGAGAATTTCCATCCCCTACTAGATGAGGTGGGGAGCTTCACCTCTGAGGATAAGAGGATGAGGTTCTCAGTGCCTTCTTTACATCTGTCTTTAATAGTCAGACCAGTTATCCTGGGGGTACTCTACTACCTGACCTGGGAGTCTGGAGTGAGGAGCAGAAGAAACCCACCATGATTCAGGTGGAAATAGAGACCTGCTATTCCATCTGGACTTCCACAAGTCCATGGGGACGGGGGGGATCCACCAGAGGGTGCTGAGAGAGCTGGTAGAGGTGGCTGCCAAACTGCTTTCCACCATCAGTGAGCAGTCCTGGTCAGCCACAGAGGTCCCAGTGGCTGGAGACTTGCTAATGTCATGCCCAAGAAGACTTGTAAGGAGGATCCAGGGAACTGTAGGCTTGTCAGCCTGATCTTAGTGCCAGGGAAGGTTAGGGAATGCTACAGGCTTGGGACAGTGGCTGGAAAGCTGTGTGAAAGAAAAGGGTCTGGGGGTGTTGGTCTGTGGCTGAATATGAGCCAGCAGTGTACCCAAGTGGCCAAGAAGGCCAATGGCATCGTGGCTTGTGTCAGACATGGTGCAACCAGCAGAAGCAGGAGGTGATCATCCCTCTGTACTCAGACCTGGTGAGGCTTCGAATGCTGTGCTCTGTTCTGGGCTCCCCACTACAGGAATCAAAGCCCTGGAGCATGTCCAGAGACGGGCAATGAAGCTGAGGGGGGTCTGGAGCATGTGTCTTATGGGGAGAGGCTGAGGGAGCTGGGATGGGTCAGTGTGGAGAAGAGGAGGCTCAGGGGAGAGCTCGTTGCTCTCTACAACTCCCTAAATGAGTGGAGGTTGTAGTGAGGTGGGGTTCAGGCCCTGCTCCTAGGCAACTAGTGATAGGACAAGAGGGAATGGCCTCAAGTTGTGCCAGGGGAGGTTCAGGTTGGATGTTAGAGAGAATTTACTCTCGGAAAGACTGGTTAGACATTGGAACATGTTGCCCAGGGAAGTGACCAGGTGGGGTCACCGTCCCTGGTGGTGTTTAAAGAAAGGGTAGAAGCAGTACTTAGGGACATAGTTTAGTGGGCAGTGTTGGTGATAGGTGGAAAGCTGGACCGGGTGATCTTAGAAGTCTTTTCCAACTGTAACGATTCTTTGATTCTATGAACTTAACTTCTGCTTTGGCTGCTCGTCCAGGACCACCTGCAGAGTCAGCTCCTGACTGTGTCTGTTTCTCCAACAGGGCGAGAAGGGCCAAGCTGGTGACCCTGGGCTCCCTGGCCCGAAGGTTTGTGTTTTCCATGAGCTGGAGACCACTCTTTGTTTCCTTTCCTTCTTCCCTCTGCGTTCAGCCCCTTCCCTATGATCTTGATTGATTTTTACAATCTGAAATGTGGGTAGCAATTGCACCTTCTGACTTTCGTCGTGAATTTGCTGTTAGGAAAAGGGGACAATGCACTTAATGACCGTGAGCTTGTCAGGAAAGGATGAGAATTTAATGACAATGCTGTATGAACTCTGCTTTCCTTTTTCTGCTGGAGCCCACAGGCAGAGCTGTACTGGCCTGACCCCTGGCAACTCACAGCTGGTTCCTTGGGGCAGGGATGTTCTTGGGCTACCTGGGGGCCAGCTGAGGGAAGGACACTGGCAAAGCTTGCTCTGGGTCCTGTCTCTGAGCCAGCAGCTTGGCAAGTGAAATTAGAGAGATGGAGTGAGATGTGATTTGTTTTTCCTTGCATGCAGGGAGAGAAGGGAAATGGTGAGAATGCCTTGGTGGGGGTCCGAGGGGAACCTGGCCCTCCTGGTCTGCCTGGGCCCCCTGGACCAAAGGTGAGCAATTTACCCTTGAGTGTGTTTGTTCTCTTGGCCCTGGGTGGTGGAGAAAGGTATGGGGGTGTGAAGTCATGGCAGGAGATAGGAGTTAACTGAGGAGGTGTGACACACCGGGGTGCGGTTCTTCCTACTGGGGGTGCAGAGCCAGCAGTGGAGTTGCACCCTGTCTGTCCATGCAATTCAGATCAATCCATTTATTTTTCTCTCAGGGAGAAGCTGGTGACGTTGGTGCTGCAGGATCACGGGGGGAAAAGGTACAGAGGGCTTGTGGGCAGCCCAGCTCTGGGTTTGGTATCACAATAATATTCTTATATATTGAGTACTTAGCAGAAATGAAGCATTTTAAAACTGAGCTGTCTAGGATGCGAGTGAAAAGCAGAAGGTTAAGCACAGGAGCAGACTTGGCCACCACGTGCTTAGTGGCTGTACCTGTGTTAAGGGAACAGGCTGACATGATGAAGCACACTGGTCCTGCAGTGTGCCAGAGAGTACCTCATTATTAACAGTACCTTCTTGTTACAGGGAGAACGTGGTGCACCAGGAGAGCAGGGACCCATGGGCCCAAGGGTAGGTGACACTTCACTAATGCCTTCAAATAGTTTTGGCCCTTCAAAGAAGTCTGAGGGTTGTGGGACCATGCTGATGGTCTAGCTTGGGCAGGGCAGCAGGAACACACTGATGGTCTAGCTTTGGCCTCTGCTTTCTTGATCTTCTCACCATTCTTGATGTTCTCATCATAAAATATGCTTTTAAGAGCTTTGTTCGACAAATGAAAAAGTGGAACCTTGTGAAACAGATCCCCCTCTGAGGCTCCCTTTTTCGGGTGAACCCCATAGCTCCCAGGCTACACTGTGGGAAGGGTGATCCCAAAGCTCTGACTGAAGGTCGGGTATTTTGCAGGGCCCCAAAGGAGAGCCTGGGAAGGATGAAATGATGGACTATGACGGTAACATCAGTGAAGCTCTCCAGGTGAGCAGCTGTCCTGCTATCCATGAGGTGACCACTGGGTTTCCTAGGGGATGCAGAAAACCCAGCACGGTGTAAATATTCCTCAGCACTATCAGCAAATCCTTGATCATTCTACAGCACCCTTAACCCCACGGTTGACTGCATATTGTTTCAGTAGATATCTGCGTGTCCTATGTAGGTGAGAAATTAAGTCTGGCAGACAGTAAGGCCATGGGAATCCCCTGAAGAGTGGCCTGGGACTTAGGGTAGACTGGTGAATAAAAGCACTGCAAAACCCCCTCAGAGGTGTATGCTTTGGGCAGCTGTGCCCAGCTTTGGGTTAGTCTGGGGAAAAAAACTTGGTGGCGGTGGGGAGAAATTGCTGCTCTGAGCCATGTGGAGCGATGCTGTTTTTTGGCTTCATTTCATAGGGCCCTATGAAACATAGGGTCCTATGAAAGAAACAAGGTCTGGGAAGAAGCTTTGTTCTCAAATGACTGTTAGCCTTTCTCTATTTCTTCACTTTCTTTTTCTTCTAGGAAATACGAACCTTGGCCTTGATGGTGAGTTCTTAGCTTCACTGTGTGTCTCTAAGCGATTAGCCATATGTTCAACCTAAGCAGATACCCTGACAGTTTTTGTACAGCTGAGGTCTGTTTAGCCATTGCTGTTGGGGCAGTGTTGACAGCTAAAGGAAGAGCTCATCTTGCCATCTCAACTTGGCACTTGAGTTATGATCAGGCCCTTTATTTCTTGAAGAGGTAACGTCTCCTGATCAGAAGGGATAGGGAAGAGTAAGGGAGGGGGGGGCTGATCAGGATGAAGAAAACTCATTGGCAGCCCTTGGCAGATGCTTTGTAATGGGAGGGGAGTACTATTTTTGCCGTTGATAAGTATAACTTGATATAAGTCCCATACAAAAATCATTTAAAACAGTGGTGACAACAGCAACCCCTTTGAAGGCCAGGCTGCTGCCTAGATCTTAAAGCTGTAATTGGCAAGCCTTAATGATATTTTGAAAATGAGTTTTTTCTTTGTCTAGGGACCGCCAGGACTTCCAGGTGTGGCTGGACCTCCAGGGCCACCAGGACAGAAGGTATTGCAGAGCTAGGGGGAGAATTCACACACGTCCCTCCCCAGTGCTCTTATTCTTCCTAGTCAGCACTGTCAGGCCAGGTCCTGCCAGGCTCCACTCCTCCTCAGCCATGAATGCCTTTTCCCACAGTGATAAGGCAATATCTCAGAGAGGAAGGATACTTCCTATTCACCCTCCCCCTTAAGAAACATCTTATGGGAATTGGTCTCTGCAGGGATGGCCATGAACTGTCATTCTGGGTAAACAAGGCTGCCTTCAAATGACCAAAGTAACAATTCTGTGTTTCAGGGTGAAATTGGCTTACCGGGTCCTCCAGGCCATGATGGAGAAAAGGTAAGACTGCCTTCCTCTGTGGATTGATTCATCCTTCAGTAGGATTAATTGGAGCTAGTTTGCACTGGTATTTATGCACCATTGCTTTTCCCCTTGGAGGTGGGAGAGGGAAGTGGTTTGGCTCCGCAGAAATGAGCACTAGTGGCCCATCAGAGTATTAACTTGTACGGAACAGCTGGAAACTCTGGGCTAGAGATTCGTTCTGTAGGGCTAACATTTCTCTTACTTGTTGAGTGGATTTCTTTTAGGGACCACGAGGCAAGCCAGGAGAAATGGGCCCCCCTGGACCTCATGGACTGCCAGGAAGGGACGGACCACCTGGAATAAAGGGAGAGCCAGGCCAAATTGGGATTGCAGGAGAAAAGGGGGACAAAGGAGAGCCAGGACAAGCAGGCTCACCGGTGAGTACGTTGGAGCCTCTCAGCAGCATTCTGCCCTTGTTGGTCTCCAGATTATGAGCAGAACTGTGGGATCCCTTGGAGCCCCTAAGCAACTGGAGCAGAGGACCCCATCTCCTAGCCTGAGCCAAGCACAACTTCTGCATCCCAGCACTAGTCAAGAGGGTTTTATGCTGTTTTTGCCTCTCTGCAGGGTGACTGGGATAAGGTTCTCGCAGTAACAACAGCTGTAGCTGCTGGAGTGATTTCTAGCATGTACTCTAGCAAACTGCATAACCACAAGCAGAGCTTGGAGGCAGGAAAGCAGTCCCCCATTGCCACTCTGGGGAATGGCACATTCACAATGACAGGAGGGTGTTTCAGGCACGTTAATGTCTGGTTTCAATACTAGCAAAGCCCTGCCTTTCCCCAGGCACCTGAAAGCTGTCTGGGCTTTCCAGAGTATTCTTGGAGTGTGCAGGGCACAACTCATCTCTGGCACTGAGGTCTGTAATAGCTGCAAAGAAGAAGGAAAAAAAAAAAAGTCTTGCAAAAAGCTGCAAATCTTTCTTGATTTTTAGGGTCTTGATGGCCCCACTGGAGAGAAAGGAGAACAAGGTGACCAAGGGATGCCAGGACCACCAGGATTGCCGGGTCCCATTGGACTTCCAGGATTGACAGTAAGAGTGAAAAAGACAGGCTTGACCTTTCCTGCTCAGTGAAAACTGTACAGGGCAATGCATGTTTCTCAAAGTGCAGTATAGCTCAGGAGCCTCAGACCATCCTATCCCTTGGAGCTAGGTGCTTCAGCATCAGCAGACATCTGTCAGGTCTCCAGCAGCAGGCGGGCAGCCAGCTGAGCATCATCTCCCACTGCTCTCTGGAGGTGCTGGGCTCTGGCAGCTGCCTGCAGAGCCTGTACAGCTGAGTCACCCCACACCTAGATTGCTGTCAGCATGAGGCTGCTGCTGAGTGGCTTGCTCTGCTCCCTCCCTGGGTGGCTGTAGTGCAGTGAAGATGTCAGGCTGCTGCTTGGGAAAGGCAGGCAGAGTCCCATGCTCCTCCTTACACAGCCTCAGGATGCTGCTCCCAGAGATCTCCTGCTCTGTAAGGTTGTCATCTGTTGAAGCAGAGGTGCTGTAGGTGAGCTGTTAGTCCTCCTTTTGGGAACTGTTGCTTCTCAGCATGTGGGTGGTTGACAGGAGGCTTCTGATGGAGTGAGGCTCCAGAAGGCAGCTGGCAGTGACAGGCTCTGTTGTTGTGTGCAGGGAGACAAGGGTCATCCTGGGGAGCGTGGAGACAAAGGAAATCCAGGAGAATCGGTAGGTCACTTGCCTCACTTCCTTTCTGCAGCAGGGGAGGGATGGTGGCTTTGGCAGCAGTGCTGCTGTAAGCCAGCACATCCCTCCCTCTTATGATGGGTCGGTGGTGAGGACAGCAAGCTTTATCCTGTGGGGCTGAACTGCTGGAATTGCTGGCCATCTTTAGCTCCTGATGCCCTACTTTTCTTTGACACAAGAACAATCCAGCTCACGAACAATCAATAATGAATGCCTAGGGAAGAACAGAAGACAATGGGAAGCATAGTAATTTTTTTTCCACAACATTTGCAGTGAAGGATTTTCTTCAAAAAAAAAACAAAAAAGCAAAAAAAACCCAGTACCTGCCTGGACCTAGATATTTTCAATAGATGTTGGGTTCTTGAATTCACCCCTTCTCCCCTCAAAGCTCATTCACCTTCCATAATGCCCTGCAGCAAGGATTCCCCCAGGCTATAGCTATTCACGTATGTAGAGCCAGCTGCCTTTCTTCCAATATTTTTGAAGTGCTGGCTGCAGTAATAGTGGGAGACTAGTGGAAGTGTACCTTTTTCTGAAAAGATGTCACTGCTTTCTTTTCTCCTGAATCACTGCAACTGCTGCAATAACCCCTTCCAGCATCCTGCTGCTGCTTCTTGGTCTCTCTGTCCTAGATTGCTGTTGCTTCTGAATGCATTTCTCCAGGGCAGTCTGGGTTTCCAAGCCTGGCAGAGCTCAGCTGCTCCTCGTGGGCTGCCTCCCCCTAAGCAGCTCCCCTTCATGTGCTGAGACCAGCAGCTTGACACTGACTTCTCCTGCATTGCTTTCTAGATATCTGGCCCCCCTGGACCTCAAGGCCCACCAGGACCTCCTGTAAGTGCTGTGATTTCAACTGAGAAGAGAGAGGCACTGGGAGTGTGGATGGGGTGAAAGTGGCTGGGGAGGATTTGGGGTGCAGAAAACTGCTAGAAACGCTGCAGCATTGAAGCAGCAACGCACTTAGGATCACTTCCAGGGCTACCTCTGGGGCAGGTCAGAGCTAGGATGGGCTGGGAAGCTAAAGGGTGGGCTGTTAGACTAGCCTGAGATGAAAGGGAAGACGGTAGTGCGATGGGATGGACAGGATTAAAGAGATCAACTGCAAAAAATGGTCTTAATAGCAAGCCTGGCCTGCTGCCAGGTTGCTCTTGGCGAGAGCCTCCTCATTACCAGATGAGAACAGTACACCGAGTGCCCTTTACACAAATAAAGAAGCCTTTGGGCTACGCATTTGTGCCCTCACCATGTCAGGAAATGAAAGCTTTACGCCGCTCAGTGAACTGGGATACTTGGGTTTTAGGGCACACCCTGAAGCATTGTTCATAGCTTGTTTCTCATCCCAAACACAGGGTCTTCAGGGCCTCCCAGGACCGAAGGTAAGGCTGTCAAATTTTCAATCCTGAAACCTTGCTAGAGCAGAGTGCCAGAATTCCTCTCAGCAGCAGCTTCCTAGCTTTCAAAGTTGTTGTTCTTCCGCATTGGTAAGAGCACAAAACTGTCTGGATGCATCTTGATGGGAGTGGATTAGCAGTGTCCATCCAGAAAAGTGCTCATTCTCTCCTGTTCTCAGCTGGAGAAGTGGGAAGCCGCTGGCTCTTGGAAATCTTCCTATGAGAACATAGCTGAAATCTTTGTCAGAAGGGTAAAGGTCCGTACAGAGGGATGCACAACCTGTCATACAATCCGAAGCAACTGAGCTCTATTTTTAAAATGAGCCAGGTTTGATATGCTGGACATCCTGCTGTAATGCCATTCAAGAACTTCACTGTTCTCAGGGATTTAAAGCTTCCTCATCTCCATCTTTAACTGTCCTCCAGACCCCACTCTCCTCTTGCTGGCATTGATTAGAACAAATCACTTTGACTGATGCTGGTTTTCTTCTGGTTGAACCAAGAACTGGGCTAGAGCACAGCTCTTTCCTCGCTGCCTCTTGCATTCTCTGCTGCTTTGTTGCTCTTGGAATGAAGGATTGTTTGTTATATAAGTGGTGTCACGGTGGATTTATTTTCTCCATCCTTCCTTTAGGGGGAAGCAGGGATTGATGGAATGAAAGGAGAGAAGGGTGTCCAGGGTGAAAAAGGAGACAGAGGGCCACTGGGATTACCCGTAAGTATCCAGGAAGCAGGCAGTGCTTTACAAGCCAAACTTGTATCAGCCGTAAAAAGATCCCTCAATAGGAGATGCATGCAGGGATTTGATACGTAAAGTCAGAGAAAGAGATGGTCTATAAATAACTGTGCCTTTGCTTCTTAAACTCACAAAGCCTCCATTTCTGTACAGAACCTGCGGTCCTTTTACTTCTCCCTGCTTCTGGCAGCTTTGGGAAAAGCAGTGGTGTTCCCATAGGCTGTTTGTAACCTCTGCTACTGGTCTTGCTCCCTTTCCCTGAAGCACAGATGTGCAGAAGTGAAAAGGAGATACCTCTCCAACAGTCTGTCACAACAAAAGCGTGGCCTTTCTGAACACATCCAACCCTTGCTGTCCAGTACTTCCCTATCACTTATGCAATGGAATTGGTGCAGGAGAAGCCTCCTGTGTTCCCTGCACTCCCTTCACCAAACGGTACTGCCTGGAAATGAGCACCACAAAGAGCACATCTTGTGCTTTATGGTTTTGTTGGCAGCTTTTGTTTGATCACCCAGAGCTCTTGTCGCTTTGGTTGAAATGTGCAATGTCTTTGTTTGTAAAATGTTCCCCTTTCTCAGTTGTATTTGTAGCAGTTACCTTCCTCCCCCTGGCGTGCTTTGTCTGACTGTAGGCACCCAACTGAGCTCATTAGGAGTGTTTTTGCTATGGGCTCCGTGTGTAACCAGTGGGGAGAAAGCGATGCTTTCAGGAGGCGATAATCCAAAGGGCAGTGAAGCCAGGAGAAGTAAAAACAGCCTCTGTTCTGCCCTGAGAAATGCAGGTGGGAGCTTCCTGTGCAAAAAAAGTTATTCCTTAAAGCTTCTTTAAAACCTGTGTAGTACCAGGATAGAGAAAGGAGGTCCTTGTGCCAGCCTGAGCAGGAGACACCCCAGGATTTACCCTGCACTGGACCCCATCAGCAGTCAGAGCACCATGCCTGCATTCCTGCACTTGGTCTTTTGACCTCTGTAGTGCAGCAGTGTCAAAGTCCCCTTGGCTCACAAGTGTTCCTGCACTGTGGAGTGGGGAAGGCTCTCTCAGAAATGTTCTTGTTGAAAAGTTCTGTTGGGTCAACGATAGCAGCTGGCCAACTAAGCCCTGAACAGAACAACTGCTAGGTTTTAAGCGTGAGGAAATCGAGGGCAACCCACTCCTGCTACAAAGGCAGAGCAGGTTTCAGCTGTCACGTTGTCCTTGTCTGCAGCAGAGCAGCTTCTTCCTCAAAGGTTTTCTTGATGGCACAGAAAATTTGCGTTCTCAGAGGGATATGAAATTTGCAGAGGGATATGAAATATTATACGTATTCAGTGTTTCTGTGTTTTTGTTGGTTTGCTTGTAAGCACCATCACCTGTCCTCGAGATCATAACTTTTGTTGATTGCAAGCATATGTTTGTCTGGAGTGACTGCTTCACTCACCTCTCCTTTCCCCCCTCACCCTCTTCCCCTTTCCTCCTGCCTTGTTTTTGTTCACCTTCCCCCATCTGTTCAGGGTGCTTCAGGTTTAGACGGCAGGCCTGGACCACCGGTGAGTTCTGTTTCTCCATTGCCCTACGTTCCTCTCCCCCGTACTGTGACTTGTCTCGTCTTTTCCACCAGTCTTGTTTACACCGAGAATAACCCTATTTTCTCCAAAGCAGGTTTGGGGGGGGAGGGGTTAAACTTAAGGATGAGAAGTGGTAAGTCACACACTTGTCTCTTTTGATGCCGTGAGTCTGTCTGGATCCCAGGATCACAGCCTACTTGCTGCACTTCATCTCAGTAACGAGACAAATAAAGCTTCTGCATGGTTCCACGGCGCTCGGTTCTCCAGTCTGCTTTGTTGTGAGGGGTCTCCATCTCCATGCCATCCTTATCCATGGTTGCCTTGCTTGCAGCCTTTTCACAACGGCAGCTGTTGCCACTGTGTGACAGAAGTACATGCTGTAGAGCTAGGGGAGGAAATGCCTCACTGTGCAGTGTACTGCACGGGGCAGATCTGAAGGCTGTGCTTTATCCAGGCTGCAGTATGTGGTCTGGAAGAGATGAAGCTGGCCCTTCGACAGGCTGTGTGCTAAAGGAAGTTTCACAGGTGCCCTTCAACTTGCATGGCTGGCTGCAAACTCTTTGATTTTTGCCCAACTCAGCTGATGCTGGGGGGTGGGAAGGAAATGATTAAAAAACGAGGCTCTGTAAGATGGTGCCGGTGCGATCTGATGCGGCAGTCCCCACGCATGTTCTTCAGATGGCATGCAAGAACTTCTTCAAACCCATCCCCACAGTCACTGAAAGCTGGAGTGGTGCTAGATGCCTTTAAACACTGGCCTGTCCTTCCCCACTGTGCTTCTTCCTGAAGGAGCAGCAGTGTCTCCTGGCTGTAATGAAGCCCTACTGTAACACTGAGCTGGTGTATTTTCCTTCCTGCAACTACAGGGTACTCCAGGACCAATTGGGGTTTCGGGACCAGCAGGACCAAAAGGAGAAAGGGTGAGTTTGGTTCAAAACTGAGCAATGCTTTGTAACTACTTTGAAGATGTATGACAGCTCCTTAAAATGGGGAGGCCTTGGGTCTTTCTAAGAGTTGGTTTTTTTCTCTCTTTGTGCCCCACGGTTGGCATCTTTGACTTCTAACTTTTTCTCGGGGATTTAGCTGCTTTGAAACATGTCCTTTATGCTTCCTCTATAACATTTTGTTCACATTGAATGGGTGTGTAACAATTTCTACTCTTCTGTCTCTATTTCAGGGTAGTAAAGGAGATCCTGGAGCTGTAGGACCAATGGGACCAGCAGGACTTCCTGTAAGTACAGGAGTGCTAGGGATTTGTTATCTACAAGTGCTTAATTCCTTGTGGTCGATAGCTTAAGTTGCTGCTGCAAATAGCATTTGCAATTTCAACTAGGTTAGGTGTTAAACAACCAAAATTAAGAGCTTCAATATCCTATGGGAGCAAAAGAAAGAGCTGAGAAGTTTCAGAGCAGTCATTCAGAATGTGGCAGGTGAAGCTGAAGGGAACTCTTAACTTACCATAGCCCTCAAAAAAAGTCTGTTTTAAATGATCTAATAGAGGTGGGAAGAAGGTCGTTTACAGGAAATGTTAGATTTTATCATCTAGTAATTGGTGTAAATGGAAGGGACAAACTCTTGGGCACCAATTCTTCTTTTTGAGTGGGCATATGATTTTAATTTATTTCTATTTTTGTGTTGATGTATTTCAGGGTTTACAAGGTCTGCCTGGTGACAAGGGAATCCGGGTGAGTTACCAAGCAAATTTTGCTCTTTGCACAGGGGTTATTGTCTGGGCAATGTAAAGATAACTAGCTAGCATGCAGTTCTATCTGCTAGACCTTCACATTAATGACTTTATGTACCTGTATTTTAGAAGGTGATACCTGCAGTTTGCGTCATCCTCTAGGACATCACAGTGTATCTCTCGGAGAGAAACGGGATGGATTTTCTAATGCATTCACTGTTGTCACAACTCTGTTGCCACTGGAGCATTGGGCTTCACGTGTAGTGGAGTTAGGCCAACGTGGAATGCTTTAGGAAATCCTGCTATCTGTTTTGTGATGCACGTAGGGATTCCCATGAGAATTAAGGGAGATGCAGCTGCCAAATCTGACTATATGTTACTTTTAAATTCCCACTCATGGATGAAAAAGAAGGTTGACCTCAAATGATTCTTCAGGGAATTTGGAAGAGAGAAATTTGGAGAGCATAAATTGATGTACTTGAAAGACTCAGAAACAAAGTCTTCTCAGACTCTGTCCTGAGTGGATGTGGTGAAGAGTTGGGTCAAAACCAGTAATGATTTACATTTAAGTGACTTCTGGATTATGGTTTTAAGATTACGATTGTGTGAACATATCTAGTAGTGTGTATGTATCTATGCATGTATGGACACATACATGTGCATGCTCTCTTCATAAGACTCCGGTATCACCTAAATTTACCTGAAAATAGGAAGTTCTATAGTGCATTTGCCCATGCAGTGGTTTCATGATATGAATTTGCTTTTCATACACAGCAGTTCTCTGTTCTTAACTGCCATGTATTTCTGATCTTACCCTGCATAGAACAAGCAGTTCTGAAAAGCAGTAGCCAACTGGCATCTTAAACTAGGGGAGAAAGGGCCACGTTTCCTGGGAGCCAAAGCTCTCCCCTTTTTTAATCATTCCACTTCTGGCTTTGCTTCTTAACTTCCTCCTTATTGAGATGTATGTTTTGTTTTGTGTGGCTTCTAAACAGAAAATAACAACAGAATTCCTAGACTTCTTCAGTTGGCTTTTCACTGGCTGTAGATAAGCTAGTAGGATTTCCCTGAGCTCTCAGATGTATTGTCTCAGTGCCTCCATCCCTTTGAAGTCATTGCAGACACCTTACAAGCACCATTTAGGAGAACTTGACCCAGTGCTTGCTCCCTAGGATTTTTTCTGCTGCCTGGTATTCCCAGGTTTTCCCTCAACGGGACACAGCTTCTGTGCCAGAAACTCCAGTGGTTCTGGAGTGAGAAGTGAGGGACAGTCTCCCCCCAAATTAACTGCTGGCAAAACTGTGACAGTTGAGCGAGGAGACCTCAAAATTAACTAGAAGAAAGCTGTGAAGTGAAAGAGAAGGCAACAGTCTGACCTGACCTGTTCTACAAGGGGTGAGACCTGGGGATAGCACACCTGGTTCTTTAGAAGTGGGAGATGTGTTCCTTTGGGAAACCTCACTTTGTGTTGGTTTTTTTTTCTGGAGAGCCGCAGTGTGCACAGCACTTTCATGCAAAACTTTTCAGGGTTGAGTGCATTAAGAATTGAAGATCAACTCTGTTAAGCTTCCAAACAGTTTGCCAAAACCCTCTGCACACCCTCTTGGCTCCTTCAGGCCCCAGCAGCCCTCCTGCTGCCTGTTGTTCAGAGCCTGGGATGGGTAGAGCTGAGATGGTGGCACCAGGTTACAAAGGGAGCGCACGGCCCTTCAGAAAACCCAGCTGAACAAGTGCCAACCCTATCTTTTGCTACCAAGCTGATATGTTTGCTGCTGTTCTAATGCCTGTGTTTTTTTCTCATGTGTGTATGTGTGTCTTCCTCGCTCCTACAGGTCCACCTTTGTCCCCTTTATCCCTTCCTCCTCTTCCGCCTTTCTTCCTGGTTCCTTCCTCCTCCCTCCAGAGCAACCCATGCTGCATTTTCCTGGATCATTCCCTGTTCCAGTGCTTGGTTCTGGGTGATTCCGTCTCGTTGCTTCTGCTCTCCCATCCATTTCTCCTGCCAGCTTTGAGTTTAACACATTTTAAAGAAGAAACAGCAGCCTGTGCTGTCTGATGTTATGCCCACATTCCTTTAACCTTCCCCACAAGGACCCCAGATTCAATTCCCTGTACAGCAACCCCTTTCCCTATTTACGCTCAGCAGCTTTGGTATTTTCCTTAGTCATACAGAAAGATTTGCTGTAGACATGGCCAGCAAAATATCCTTGGCTGACCTGCTGTGGGTAGGATGTATCATCTCCCATTGAAGAGGGGCAACAGTACATCTGGGCGTTCCCTTGGCCATTACCATGGCTAGCTTTCATTGACCCACTGCTTCCCCTTCTCAGGGGAGCAAGGTTCCTCTTTGGTTACCTTGGTGGGCTTTTCTCCTTCTCAAACATTCCCGTGAATGAGAATTTCTTTCTGAATGACAACTTAGAGTAGTAAGAAACAGTAATATCAGCACAGGGAGCCTGGGCCAGCAATGCCAAATGATCTCATCAGGAGATCCTGCACGGGGTCTGCCACAAGGCTTGCCCTCCAAAACACTGCTGCCCATGAAAGCCACCTCCCAGCATAAGCTGGAGACTGAGAGCAAGTGGCACGCAGCATCAAGAGGAGGCTTTCCCATCCTCTATTCCCACTGACATATGGGAAGCCCGGGGAAGCAGTCATCCTAACGGTGCAGTGCTCTGCTGCCACGATGGCACTCCTCCTTCCTTTGGTGCAGCGCCCGCACCGTCTGTCAGTGTGGGATTTGAGGTGTATTTAAGGAAAGGTTAGTTGGTACCATATGTCCTTCTTCACTTACCATCTCAAAGGGAGGTTTCTCTTCTTTTAAAATGTTTCCTACATGTTCATCATTTTTAAACTATCGCTGACATTTGTTTGAAATGGATGATCCTAAAGCGTTTGTGTATTCTTTTTTTTTTTCTTGGACTAAACTGTTATTTACAGGGGGAGAGGGGCAAGAAAGGCTCTAGAGGGTCTAAAGGGGATAAGGGAGACCAAGGAGCGCCTGGATTAGATGCACCCTGTCCGTTGGTATGTCCTGTTTTATCAAATGTATTGTTTTAAAATCTGTTGGTGGGGAAGAAATGATCTCCTTTGCTGCTAGCTGATTATCCTCTGGAAGCGTTCAGTGTCATCATGTCTACATAAGAGCAAAGCTGGTTTTGTTGCCTCAGAGTAACAGCCAGCCAATGTGATTGCCTGAGAATGACACAGGGCACTTGAGCCGCATTACCCAGATGAGAAGCACCTCTCCGTTATTTCCAATTCTGCCAAGATACAATTTCTATAAGTCTAGGTGATTAAATACACGAATATGTACACATTTTCATCTAAACTCATGCACTGCAGTGAGTGTGCTGCCAGAAATGACCGTGAATCCCAGGAGTACTCGTGCATTCACGCTGGGATTTCCAGCGATGAGGATCACTGGATGGAATGGGTGATTTGAGAACAGATGAGCAGCATCTGCAGTTTCACTCAGTCACACTGATTTGTAGATTGCAGAAAACCAGGCAGCTGATCACACAGGTAAACTAAAGTGGACACTGCGTGCCGTGTGTGTTCTGGGTATGCAGCAGAGTGCCCTGGGACACTCCCAGTGCAGGATTGTGCCTGTCCTCCGGTGCCATAGAGGTGACTGGCATCAACTGAAATAACGATAGTGGTTGATTTCATAAACAGGGTCTCCGAGGTTTTAAAGGCGAGAAGGGTGAGCCGGGGTTACCTGGGCTGGACGGGCTGGATGCCCCATGCCCATTGGTATGGTGTACCTTCCCTTTCCTGCATGTTTGTTTGCTTTTATATCTTAGTGGTTATTTTCTGATACCTCCACGTAGTTGCATGCCCTAGAGACGTATGACAACTCCTTCCTCACCTCTCTCCATCCCACCTCCCTCACACCGCTGTTGTCAGAAAAGGTCTTTTCCCTTCTTATGATTCACAGCTGCTGCCAGTGCTACTGTATGGCATGGGGAAAAATGCAGCAGGAATGAGAATTTAAACACTGCTTCAGTTCTCTCTTGGCCTTCACTCTGAGAACTTTTGTTAGTCTAACACGCAAAGGCTGCCTCTGCACTAGCTTGGCTTCTGAGCCAAGGAGCTGCAGCACTTACATCCCTCATTAACCCCAAGTGCTTGTGTGTGGTTAGCAGTTTGACACTGCTCTGTGTTACTCAGTCACTCTGGATATTGACTGAAAAAATACAGCTGTTAGCAGGCCTGTGTTATTACACACTTATCTCCCTCAACTGATTTCTAAGCATCCCACTGAATTTATCCATTCACTGAGATGATTTGTGGACCTGCTGCATTTGGGTGAGGCTGCTGCCCCCTCCAGCTGTTGACAACACTCTGTAATACAGTGAGACCCATACTCTTCTGCCCTTCCCGCTCCCGTTCAGCACAGCTAGGTTTGTTTGAGGACTATCTTTCCAAACCTTACATTCACCTAAAGGTGTTTGCTTTCATTTGCGAGAGGTGTGATATCAGTTCCTTCAGCAAGCTAAAAAAAGGTAGCCCAAGGAAAAAAGCAATACCATATTTAGCAGGGTTTGCTAGTTTCCTGGGGAAACTAGCCCTGGAGTTGCCATCATAGTTTGGGCCAAATACAGCATGTAATTTCACGGGTGCCAGGGATCCTGCCCATGCCCTACAGTCTGCCTTTTGTTTGTATTTCCTCTTCATGGCCACGTTACAATGCACACCTCTTCACGCCTACTTTTGTTAAGGAAACCTGACAGAAAATCTGGTGAAATACAGGTGCTGCTCTTTTTATTTACACACGCAGTGTGCTGGCATGCGAGCTAGCTTGAGAACTGGACTAAGCATGGGTTTTGATTCAGCTTGGTTAAAAGCTTTGCATCCTGCAGACACATCCATGTGCATAGCTTGTGGGGGCCATGAACTAATGATCTGCACATCTGATATGTGGATGGAGATATTTGATACTAATAAGCATGTCCCATTTCCATTCTCTGCAAATTAGCCTGCAACAAACACTTCCTTCTGACCCTGGTCTTCCTTTGATCCCAACACTGTAACTCCACCCTCCCATTCCTTCATGCACCTAACTTTCCACCATCAGTGTACCAATGGGAATGCCACGAGTTACCCAGTAATTAATGGATCTCGAGTTCAAGATTTCCCCATAGCAGGAGGAGATGGGGGTGAAAATAAACCACAGGGGGACCATGGTCCAAAAAAATGCATTCAGAAAGCAATATGGTTGCAGCATCGTGACACTATCAGCTCATGAATCTCTTGGAAGCTTACCTCTGATAGATAGTTCTTGTCCCAGTATGCTACTGTGCATTTGCTTTTCTATTTGTTTCGTTTTGTTCCCCTCTCAAATGGGATGACAGAGTTTCTCACGAGGTCCTTGAGGATGTGAGAACTGAGTTGTTTGACTGGAGAAATGTGCCTGTTTGGCTCTTTGTACCGTCTCACTGCCTGCAGTTGGGTTCTCCTGGCGAACAGAAGCAGCCCCAGAACTTGACACACACACACGAGAAGTATTTGAATTCAGTGCTGCAGGTGTAGCTCCTTGGGCCTGACTTTTCAGCAGCTCATCTCCTGCTCAGGAGTGCTTTATCAACTCTCAGTTCCTGTTGCCTCATGTTACGTGTTAATTGATGGCAGTAATTCACAAAAGCGTTTCCCAATTGCTTTGCCTCATGTATTTTAGGAGCAAAGTCCTCAAAGTATCCGACCTTTGTCAGGAAAAAATGCAATAGAATTGCATGCTGGCTTTATAGACCGAGGTTTTTGGACTATTGCAGAACTGAGAGGGTATGCTATAGAAATCTCACTGACTCTGTTGGGGCAAAACACACAAAACCAACCACTCAAGGAGCCATCTGAGATCCTGGAGCAGGAGACTCTCAGGGGCAGGCGGGGACAGCTGAGCAGTCTGCCATGTGATCGAGCAAACCTTTCAACACAGGGCAGAAAGGGGATGGAATATTTTTTTCCAGGCCCTCCGCAGGAGCTGAGGTTAGTGCTGCCCCTGGGGTTTGCCTGGCCTTGCTGTGCCAGGCACGGCAACCCACCTCAGTGCTCCAGAGCCAGCCCTAGGATGTAGACATGCCATCTCATGTTCTCCAGGGCCAACCTCCTGCAATGCTTCCCTAGCTGAACGGGACTTCCACCGTTCCTCTCCCTCCCTAAGGGAAGCCTGGTTAAGCACCTTCCTCGGAGAGATGTGCATGAGCTTATGGCCCTGGTGTGAGCCTGCAGGCAGCCCCCCCAGCCTTGCTTCCAGTCGGGCTCAGCCACAGGCCTGGGTCACTGCAAGGGGCTGAGGAATATCTCTCCAACTATTCCTCCAAGCCCAGTTCAGACTGTTTGTTGCAGCTGTAATCGTTAACCCATTCCTTCTTTCCTCATTCTCTGCACTGTTTTCTGTGTCCTAAACTACTGTTTCGTTGGTGCTTCTGCAGGGAGAAGATGGCCTTCCAGTTCAAGGCTGCTGGAATAAGGTAAAACGATCTCGGAGATGGTGGGGCTGTGCTGAGTTGGCAGTGCATGTGGTCTGGCTGAGAGAAGCATAAGTGTGGAAAGCATGCATAGGTTTTCCAGGATTGTACCTCTGAGAAGCAGGAAGCAAAACTCCCTTGCTTGACACCAGCATTCAGTTTTATGGGTCGAATAAGGAGAGAACTGTACTCCCCATGGCTGGGGAGCTAGCACTAACACTGGTTTTATCTTTTCTTTTGCAGTGATTATTCTAACCCTGGACTGGCCTGTGTGTGCTATTGTACATAGAATATTTATTTTTATACAGCCGTCTTCTCTGAAACTTCAACTTATGCATTTTTACAGAGTATCAAGAAGCCATGTATTTGTTTTTTGTACAGGAAATGCTAGACCTCCCCTCATCCCCGTTTGTCAGTTCTCTGTGTATGTCTTCATTACACTTGTCTGGTCCTGGAGTACAGCTGTAATATTTTCATGATACGTGCGTGCACGTGATGGATAGAGGAGCTTAATAAATTATTGCATTACAAGTACCCAAAGGAACTGCCCTGTATACATTCTAAAGTAATTTTCCTTATTTTTTTCCAAGCTGGACTCATTCAAGGCTATTTCAGAATATGATGTATTTTTATTAAAGCGAAACGTTCACAGGTTTTTTGTTGATTTAATTAATTCATCCACATAGCAGCATAGTTTCCATCGCCCTAAGTCCTTTGCTCCCCATGCCACAGCTCCCCACTCACATTGCCCTGGGAGTTAGAATGGATGCCACAGGGCTCTAGTGTTTTAATTACACCCCTGCTGAGCACAAAGCAATCCAGCTGGCAGGATTGGTTTGGGAAGGTGGTAGCAGCAGCTGCAGTGAGTGTCTTATCTGGTCTTAGGACACTGGGCCCCTAAGGTAGGTAGTTTGAATGCTTCACTCCTTTCTAAAACTGCTGCCTCTGGTTCGTCCTCAAAACCATACAGATCCATAGAAGAATCTGCTGGTAACTCCTGTTCCCTTTGCTGTCTGTCATGTATTTTTATTTTGTGATTGTTGCTTGTGGTCATACTGCATGGGACTGCCTTTGCTTGGATTTGTGTCATCTAAAAGTGAATGAGACGTTTGGATTGTCTTAACATAGCTGCTGAAAAACTAACGGAGCCTCGAAATGGGTTATGGGTTACTTGCTGCTGTTGCCTTAAAGCATACCTGAAGAACATCAGATATAGCACAAGGGGTGAAGCTAATATATAATGACCACTTGCCTATCACAAGCATAGAAAAAGGTGACGTTCCCAGTGGCTGCTGCTGACCACAGCCTGCTTTTGTCAACTGAAGCAGACAGGTGTTATAGGCTGCATCAATACAAGGGGCTGTGGGAATAGAAAATTCATCACCCACTGTGGATAAATCAGAAGTCACAAATCAGTGCAATTAATGCCGACCCAAATCGAAGTGCCCCGCACTTCTAAAACAACCCCATATAACAGAAGCTGGGTTTGTGCCATATGCAGTGGTTCTCATTTCTGGATCCCTGCCTGCTCTAATCTGTAGCCGGGTTGTTGTCACTGTTGATTTCTGGTAGTTCTGTTTTCACGTGCAATCATTTGTCTGCCACTTCAAGGGTCAAACTCCTTGGTTGATAGCCAAAAAGTGAGATGAGTCTGAGGGTGGAGAAGCTTGGGAAATGACAGCGAAAAATAAACCAAAAAAAAAAAAACAACAACAAAAAAACGCAAAGAAGGACCTTGCTGAAGATTTGCTGAGATGCTTTGCAAGTTCCCTCCCTGGAGCTTGGGAAGAGTTCTTCAATGGATAATGGCTGGTGGGACTGCGGGAGCTCAGCGTGACGACGCTTTTTGCTTTGGTTCCTGTCTTCTCCCAAAGGCCAGTAGCAGAGCTGGAAAATGACACCGATTATATTATTATTTTTTTTTCCTTTGGTCCTTTTTGCTTCGGTCTGTTATTGTGGTCAGACTCTTCAGATGAAGAATCATGCTCGCATCGCAGCAATCGCTGTATAAACGAGTGCGAGATGGGCAGTATTTCAGTGGGGGGATCCTTTGATCCAGGAAAGAAATCCTCTGGAACAACTGTCTTCAGAAAAGTTAGTCAAGCCCCACGGCTTCAGTTTGGAGTGCTGCTCTGAGCGGACGTGAGGAAAACCTTGCCCTACCATCTCTGGTTACCAGATGACAAAAACTTCTGTCTGTATCTTTGATGATTCCATCTTTGACCTTTTCATCACATGCTGCCTTCTCCTGGTAAACGAGAGAGGAGCTAAGCCTTTGGCTGAAAGGGAAAGCTGTGCTGGATTTTGAAGGCATGAAGCACCTTGTCAGAGAAAGAAAATGTGGAGTATGGACAAAAGAGTTTCACTGAACAGTTCCTTTGCTACCCGTACTTTGATTCCTGGAGGTATTTTGCCCAGAGCTCTCAAGAAATACACTGTTCTGCTGCCCTGCTGAGGCCCTTTTGGTGGGTACCTCTCAACACATGTACTCACAGAGGGAAATTAACCATCACAAGGGTTACATCCCACAGTGACACGTTCTAGTAGATTCATGTTAAGGAAATAACCGTTTGGCAAGGTGCTGCGGGGTGCTGAGGACACTTCCCAGCCACTGGCAGGCCGGGACATCCAGCTGTGGATACTTCATTACCAACCCAGCATCCCTCATTCAGTTCCTGCTGCTGAAGGTTAAATGCCATTTGCCTGTACTCTATAGTATTTTTCCACCGGAGCTCTTGTGATATGTTAAAAAAGCTGAAATTAATTGCTGCAGACGTATATTGCAGACATGACTCATAACATTTCTACTCCATCGAGTACACTGGGAATCCGATTTACCCAAGCATTAAAAAACATATTTAACTCTGTGTGTGTGATTCCCGTTGGCCTAAAAGCTACTATTTGCATATTTAAGTACTCCGGTGAATCAGGGCCATTATGATAGCTAATAATGATATCTAAGCCGTCAGGCAGAACTAGATCATAGAGCATTCTCATTTCTTCAGAGAGAAAGAGCTGATGCCAAGTTCATAGTGACGTATTTTAAAGCACCAGAAACAGTAACCTTCACTCAGATTGCTTTTGTCAGTGCAGCTGGAATAGTTCTGACCTTCTGGTATCCCATCGCCACCTCTTCTCACTATTACACACAAAATATACTTCTAATATAACTCAAGAATTAACAAGTTCTACTTCTTAGTCCCACCTGAACTATAGAACACTAATTGCATTTTTTTTTTATCTATCTTTACGCCTAAGGGATTTATCCCGTAAATACAGTAGTAAGGGAATATGTTGTTTCAGTTAGGATCCAGGCTGATGAAAGGGTTATTTTATTTGTAGTTCTTATTTTTATAGGTTTTGGATTTATTTTTTGGAGGGAGGGAGGGAGGGAGAAGGGGAGAACCGACCAGAACTGCAGGCGGTAGGTGTGCATTTCTTCTTCTTCTTCTTTTTTTTTAATGAAAACACTTATGTATATAATTTGACAACGTTGCTTCTACATTTCTTTTGACTAATGATATTTTTTGGAGCAATGTGTTGGCTCTTTTCTAGCCTTTTTCCTTTGAAATATATTTTTAATGGGTTTCTGGAACAAGTTTGTAGAAGTTCCAGACCCAAAGTGTCCTGAGGACATTCCTGTTGTGTTGCTGGTTTTGTTTTGATTTTCTCCATAAGTTCAACAGTAAGATGGTGCTTTCCATAGGCAAACCAGTTTTCAGCGGGGATGAACGTATCCCCGCAGGCCGTGCCTAGGGACCAGGTGCCAGTGACCTCTCCCAGGCGAAATGGTTTCTCTAGAACTCTACACTTAGAGAATTCAAAAGGGCTATGTGACGGGCCAGCTGATTAAAAACGGTCTCTCCTGTTCTTAAGTGGTCTGTCATAACAAAACAAGCCTGGCGAGAGTCGCTGTGTCCTCTTCAGTAGCATTCTACAGCCAGAAATCTCACCAGCTTAGCTAAAAAGCTCTGAATCTGCAATTAAAGATGCTTTCTTGAGAATGGCACACTCTTGGTAGTTATCTACTACGCTGTTGCTATTGTTTTCCCCCTCTAAAGCCAGCAGTTTACTTCCTCTTGAGCTCATCCCTGGGCTTTGCTTCACGCTGAGCATACTCAGGGGGATGATGCTCTGCTGGAAGAGGGCCACCATTTCTTCTACACATTTTGTTTCTCCCTTTGCTCTGTATTGCTTCCAGTTCTTTATGGCCCAGGCAAAATGGGTATTTTCTCTTCTACGTTTTTAGAAACCTTAGACTGCTTGCATTTTGATCATTCTTCCACTCGCTTTTATTTATTTATCCTTCCAGCTTTCTTGTAGCCCTTTTGTTGTCAAAACAAAAACATGAATTAAGACTGTTACTAGTTTCTACTGTTTAAAATGTTACATGGCAAGACCAGTTTAACTTTGTAGCCTTCCTATGATTGTTTGCTTGTTGAAGTTACCAAATAAATGCTTTATTTCTTTTTTATTATTATTATTATTTTTTCTCCAACAGAAATAATTAGTCAGGATAATGAAGGGTTTTTTTTTGTTTGTTTGTTTTTTGTCATTTGTTTAAGAAAATCCTGCTAGATTCCAGTTTAGACGTGTTAGTGATAGGTGTGAGAGGATCTTGTACTCTAGCTTTCCCTTGCAGGCTGCGTTTGCCAGCCCATTGTTCCCAGCAGGGGTTTGCAGGGAGTGTGAAATTCCACTTTTGTGATAATTCCATTGTTTTCTCACAATGATATTTAAAAATATTGCTTCAGTAAATCTTCCCTTCTCCTCTCCTGCAAAGATTTGCTTTCACCTTGATGTTGCACGCAAGAGCTTCACCCTTCTGGAGAGTGTTTTAGAGAAAGCATGTCATCTCCCTCAAGCCTGGTGCCTTTTCTGCAACGTTACCTTCTTCTGGCCTCCTCGGGGGCAAATGCTTTGTTTCTGTCACCTCGGGCCCAGGTCAGAAGATAATGATGCCAAGCTGTATTCAGCGAAGCTCTCTGCTGTATGCAAGAGCTTGCAGGTTGGGATTATGGCTTGTAGGTCCCCTTACTTTCACTAGGGACCTGAAGTTGTGAGGGGAAAATGTCATCCTAGATGGATGGAGCCATCATACTTGCTGTCTTTAGGGCCCTGTTGCTGTAGCAGCACTGGAAGCCTTCAGAAAAGGTAAGCAGGGTGACTCTATAATCCCTCCTTGCTTCATAGGGTAAACTGGGGCAGAACTTTGTTGCGTTCCCTCTGCTCCACCAGGGATGACAGAATAGCCCTTTGGATGCAGGACCCTTGGTGCTTGCATCCAGAACGCTCATGTCATTGGCACTGCCCCTCATTTCTCACCTCCACACAACGCTCTGATGCTGCTCAGACACGAGTTCACTAACCCTTGCAGGAAGATGATTTCTGAAGCAATTAGTTGTTACCTAACTGGTTCCCTGTCAGGGCATTGCTCTGGTGAGTCTCATGAACACCGTTCAGTCGAGACATTCGAAATCTGTATTGGCTTTTTACACTGCTTGTGCTGAACTTTTGTTACTATTAAACATGGAACGTTACTCAGCTTTCATCGCTGTAGGTGCTGTAACATGATTTTGTATTAGCAGTAATTACTGTTGTTGCGTTGCTGACTCTGAGGTGTTATTTCGACTCCTTTCGACTCACCTTGGAGTTGTTTGGCCTGCAAGAAAATTCCACACTAAAAAACTGATCTGAGGGTGAGAACAATGGGCTGTTCTTTCCCATCACCTTTTCATCCTCAGTAGGAGCTTCTTCAGCCGGAACGACTGCTTGCTTTTCCTTTTCTGCTTTTTTTTTTCCCCTCGGTGATTTAAGAACTTCGATTTGTTTTGCCTTGAAACCTGGAAACTCTGAGAAACGCCTTGCTATTGCAACACCACACCTGACACGTCAGCCCACCGCTCTCCAAGAGGAGACCGAATTCGCTGTGCCTTGTGCTGAAGCTTCACTCTGTTGTTGGCCACGCTTTGGTCAGGTTTCTGTTTTAACCGGCGTGCCGTGTGTATTCCAGGACAATCTGCGTTTGTTAGGTATGATGTACATAGTTTCTTTGCCCTTTTATAAAAATAACATGTTTACTTATGTGTAGTTCATCTTTCTTCTTTTTGTAATGCCAGCTTTGCCCACTCGTGGATGCTTTTCAGATCGACACTGTAAGGAAACCACGCCATCTGCTGTTAGCTGGTCATCCCCGTTGACGGGGAGCTAGGCGGCTCAGCCCATTTGGTAGAGAGGTGAAGCCCCAAACATACTGTTAGCACCGTGCCAACCTCATGGAAATAGCTGGGTAGAGGACAGAGGCCGGCTTGGTGCCTGAGCGGAGGCTGGCTCTGCATGGCTACGCCTGTACTTAGATATCACCACAATTACTGCTTTGGCGTGACGCCCTGCTCTGCTCAGTATCGAGGCAATGGATAACAAGGTGCAAGCCACACTCAAAACCCAAGAGCTGTTTGCTAAGGGACCCGATTTAAAGTAAAATAATTAACATTTTCTAAGAACAATTAGGGAGAACAAACAAAAACTCAGACAGAAACGGGAGCTCAGTATCCGAATGGCGATCCTTTGGAGGTACGGAGGGGCGAGCCGAAAGAATCAGCTGTGTCCTTTTGGTCCCTTTGCTCGAGGCCCTAACCTGTTTAATTATTCAGAGGAGCCATTCCATACGTGCGATCACCATGCCACCTCTCCCTGCACCTCGCCTGGCTGTGCCTATTGTTTCTGAGCTCTGGAGAATATAACCCTACAGATTATTCCTGAATTGAATATAATATTATTTCCTCTCCCCCTGCCCCTCCATTCCTTTTTTTCACTATTTCCAAAAGGTATTGCTGTCAGTGCAACGATCCAGTTCAATGTTAATAATCGTCCACAATAAGAGAGTTGTCCAAAAAAATGGGGATTTAGCCTCTCTGGTCTGTTGAAGAACTCGCTGTGCACAACCTACCAGCACCATAAAGGCATGCACCCTACAGAGGGTGGAGGAGCGATGTCTTCAAACGGAAAAAGCAAAGTCACGACAGAAATATGGATTACTTGCAGAACTCGGTTATCTCGCCTGTTATCTACAGTCACAGTATACATGCACATCAGTTGTGGTCGCATTAGGCTGTCCTAACGATATGACAACGCTTGCACTGATTTGATAGAACTCCCGGATCATACACATCTCTAAGTCAGAGCTTTCAGTGAACTTGACTTCAGCACACTGCCAGGGTTCCCCTGGACGCCCGCCAGCCAAAGCACGAGCGAGGCCGTAGCTTTCGGTTCCGACGTCATGAAATATTCATTGTGATGTTTGAGATATAACAGCTTCTGTCCAAAAGTGAGAGCGCCGTAAGCAGGCTGGTGAGCAAGGCAGCCAGCAGTCTGTAACTGCTCTGTCAATAGATGGATAGGTTGTTTATTTTGACAAAGTAACAGACTCTATTTGTGCTCGGAAATCAAACGGCAGATGGTCTTTGCATAACCTAGCAAGGGCAGTCTCCGCTCCTGCTGACAGCGGGGGAAAGCTCTCACTCCAACGCTGCCCATTTTCTGCCCGAGGAATGCCAGTTGTTAACAGCTTTAGCCTGAACCACTCAGATCGGACAGACCAGAACACGGAGCTCCCCCTGGCCGAGAGCCTCAGACAGTTGGTCATCCTCTGCTTGAGGACCTCCATCACATCCTCACTGTGTAGCATAGGCGGCCCTCAGGGTTCAGCACTGACCACAGAGCTGGGAACTAGATGCACTTGGATCTGAGTTGTGCTTGTTTACGTAAAGACTTGAAACTCTGCTATCTCACTGCAGGGCCGGACAGCGGCTCATAGATCTACCAGTACAGCTGCAGCCAGCTTCATCCAGATCTGGCACAGAGGTCACCCATCTCTGGCACATCCTTCCCGGGTGCCACGTACAGACAGGTACCCAAGCAGGAGAAAGCATCACCCAGAGTGGGTCCAGAGCTGGGCAGGAGGGAAGAGAAGCGACTCCAAAGCACGAATGCCACCCCGTTTAAAAGGCCCTCCCCGAGGTCAGCGGCCGTTCAGCCGCTCGCCTGCACGCCCCAGCATCGCTCAGCTCCGGAGCTCTCCCACCGGCGGCACAAAGAGCTCCGGGTGCCTTTGTTCGGGCGGCACGAGGACGCGGGGGATCCGGCCGGGCCCGCTGCCCGCAGCCCCGCGGGGTGGCGGGGGTTGGAGGAGAGAGGGGGGCTGCGGCGGGGCCCGGGGACTGACTCCTCCTAGAGGCGGTATGCGGCGCAGGAGGAANGCCTCCCCGCCGCGCCTCCCCGCCGTAGGGCGCGTGCGCGCCGCTGCCGGTCAATGGGAGCGCTCGGCCCGCCCCGCGCGCGGGTTTGGTCGGCGCTCCGGCCAATCGGAGGGCGGGGCGGGGGCGCGGGGCGGGTGATAACGGTCGGCGCTGGAGCTGCGCGTAGAGGCGGTGGGGTCTCCTCGGTGTGCGTTCAGGACGTGCTTGGATGCTTATTTGTGCAGCCTGGGCTAGGAGCTGCTTTGGCTGGGGGCTGGGCGCGGTGATCTCTAGAGGCCCCTTCCAACCCCTACAGTTCTGTTGTTCCTTTGGTCCAGACTGCTGCTGCTGTCTTACACAACTGCTTCCTCTCACGTAAATGCAATTGGTGTGTCGCTCGGGAAGCTGGCGTGCTGAGGTGACTTAGCCAGCTCCAGGGTTGTCATTTGCTTTAGATGGAAAAGCAAGGAGAAAATAAGATTTGTTTTCATTTCCCCATTGTACAGCCTGGAGTGGCTCCTGGTGCAGGAGAAAATACTTCAGAAAAGCTCAGCTGAGCCTGAGTTTAGATTTCTTCTCCTGGAAGAATGAGGTGATGATGTTGAGAGATGTTCCTCCCATGCTGAGCACCGATCCTATTTCTTCTCTCTTGCAGCTGTCAGTTTGGAGCAAGGGAATAAGAATCGCTAGCAAACTGAAAAACGCAACGCTGCAAGATGTCAGGCCGCAGTGGGAAGAAGAAAATGTCCAAGCTGTCACGCTCCAGCAGGGCAGGTGTTATTTTCCCCGTGGGGAGGATGATGCGCTATTTAAAGAAAGGAACCTACAAATACCGGATTGGGGTCGGAGCACCGGTGTACATGGCAGCTGTCATAGAGTATCTAGCAGGTAAACAGCCTGATGCTGGAGGTGCACAGAAGCAAGGGGTGTCTGTGGGGTGAGACGTGCACCTCAGAGATGCAGGATGTGTTGAAGTTTGCTTCTGGAAGGGGCTGAGGATGGAAGTTCTCTCCTTCAGAGGCACGGTGCTTGGTCACTGATCAGAAGGGTTGCTTCTTATTGCTGTGCAGTGTTGCATGTAGGGCAGATGTCACGCTGGGATACCGTATAGTTTGATGTATTGCACTGTTTCAGGTTGCCCTGTGAACCCTCTTAGTTGAGTGTGGAAAACAGCTCCTTACCAAGTTGTTCCAACACCCAGAGGAGAGAGGATTCTAGTTCAAGTTGCTTACGGGTTACAGATCAAGACTGAGGTGCATTAGAGAATCTCCAGCTCCTTTAGGAGTTAAGTGTGGAGCTTGTTTTAAAACGCTATTGAAAAGCAGAATCAAAATCCAAGATGCTGAGCGAATCTCCCACTGCTTCCTGTGTAGGAGCTAATGTGTTTGTGTTTTCCAGCTGTCTTCCTTCCTAGAGAAGGACCTAAATGATTTTGGAGGAGACCTTTCTCTTTGTTACAAACATATGTGTGGGCATAGTTGCACAGTCCAGTTTCGTGCGTTAAAAATCAAACCTTCCAGCTGCACTAAGTAAGTGGCAGAGGGTGTCTGAAAAACAAGACACAGAGAGTTGGAAAAAAAGGGAGTGGGAGAAGGGAGGTGCTGCTGGTGAAGAGCTTAGTGAGAAAGACCAAGTCTGAAAAGAGTAGACAGGAGACAGAAATGAAGATAATTCAGGAAGGAAATGAGTTACAAGTGACAGGTGTAGGTTGCCCAGGGAAGGAGGATGGGCTGTAGAGCAGGGAAAGCAAGTCATAGTCAGGAAATGGGCATGGTGGATGAGGCAGGAGGTGCTAGGTTGGACCAGAGTTGTCTGATGTTTGTCCAGGACGTAGGATGGACTCTCCCAGGAGTGATCAGCCATGTCTGGCCTATGTTTGCATCACTTTGAAGTGCTTCTTGACCGGCATCATCTGATGGTGTGCATCCTCATCCCAGCCACCACTTGGTCTGCCTTTTGGCCTTGGTATGCATTCTTTGTGTCACGAGCCACTAGATCCCCATTTTCCTTTGCAAGAAGGGTTGTGGCTGCAGCCCACGGCTGTTACTAATGCTGAACTTGAGGCCTGGCTTATCAACTCCATTGTAAAAATGCCAGCAATTGCTATGACATACCTTGAGAAGAGCTCCTTTTTTACCTCAGCTGAGTAGCTAATGTGAGAAAGATCTTATCAGGGACCTAAAGCTTTTTTGTTTTTTTTTTCCTTTTTTCATCTCTCTATCCTGTGTCATGTCTTAGGCTTCAAAAGTCATATTGCTGAATTCCTATCGAGAAGCTTGTGTTTACTGGAATGGTGTTGGGCTCCACTACCTCCAGAATCAAAAATCCGTAAAGAATTGACCTCAGTCTTCATTGGATTTATGGACTTGGCAACACATGCATGCCAGTGTGGGTGTGGCTGACTTTAGTCATTGTCATTATCTGTGTCAAAACTTGTTTGAATGTGTCCCATCATGTACCTTACCAAAATGTAGGCAGAGAACTCAGACAGCTCTTGCTTAAGAAGCAGAAGAAATAGGAGTGGCGTGCTGCTGAGAGGAGCTGACAACGCCAGCTTCTTCCTTCAGAGGCCATCAGCTGGCACGCTCCTCAGTCAGGTTGTGCTCATCTGCTGTCAAGGAGACAAATTGAGCAGATACTTCTCCACTTGCAGATGGACAAAGAACTCCATCTGATGCATCTTTTTGGGCTTAAGGTGTTACTGGGCAGATTGGTATGCGGTAGAGTTATGGGAACTGTCAGAACTTATCTTGAAGGGGAAGGGTCTGAAACCCTTGCACTTCTGTGATCAGTAGTTGGCCTTTATCTCCTTGTCAGTCCAGCCGAGTGCTACAGAAATGCAGGCTGGGCTCAACTGAGTGTTCAACTTCAGGTGAAAAGCAGTCAGGATGAAAAGCATCTATGAAAAGTTCTTTCTATTTGGGTTCACTTGTGCAAATCCAAGATTCAAACACATAATGCCAAGCCTTCCGTACTGTCTATTAGACAGCCCTTAGTTTTAAGTGCAGATAATCACCTGCATTTGAGTTCTGACCACTTGGGTGTTGTGTGGAGTCAGGGGCCAGTCTAAATTTCAAGTTATGCTTCCAGCGTGGAGGCATCTTGTGTGGGTTTTGAACCTTAAGGGAAGCAAAGTTATTTCAGATTTCACTTTAACTCTCAGTGCTGCTCAGAGGACAGAAAATAAAGTAAGCCTGAGAACATCCAGATCCCAGTTGAGCTTGCTGGAAGTGTAGGGCCTTGCTGTAGGAGTTGCATTCTCAGTCTGCTGTCTCTGTAGAGTTAAGATGACCTCAGCTGTCAGCTTGAAATGTGACTCAGTTTCTTTAGGGATCTGTTCCTACCAGCACAGGATGTGATAGCTGCAGCCTCCAGATTTAATGGTATAGGTAGGTTGCTTTTTTCCCAAGTGCCATTTTGTATTGAGACTATGAGTCCCAACCTCCATTCTGAAGCCTCCAGTGTTAGAAGAACATGCATGTAGAGAATCATTAGAAGCAGGTAAGGCAGTTATTTACCTATGCAAATACTTGGTGTCCTTTGATAAGTTATTTCTATGCATACTCTGCAGTCTGCCCTGCATCGTCTCTGCCTTGGATCCCCCTCTTCCTGGTGTCCTGTGGTAGTTGAAAAGTGCCTGGCATTTGAGTGTTCTGCGTTTTTTGCTCTCAACATTAGGCAGAGGACATTTGAGAGTGCACCATCAGGATGCTGCTGGCCAAAGGACCCAGAGCGTGGGGGAGTGGGGTGAGCACACGGTTAGCAGGATGTGCTTGTTGTTGGCACATCTGAAAGAGCTTCAGTTACCGCGCAGGTAAGTATGTCTTGTTTTCTTTCTTCCTGCTGCAATTTTCATCTGCTCTCAGCGTAAATCTGCCAAACCTGCTGGAGAAGTATGGGTCTCTTTTCTCACTCTATGCTGGTCTGCACACTGGATGGCAATCTGTTCCTGCTGTCTGCTACTGCACTAGCTCCACTGGCAGAGGTCAGGGACCCGAAAGCTCCAGCTCTGCAGCCCCATGGCACAACAGCTTTTACATCTCCAACAGTCAGCTGTGTGTGCTCTGCAGGAGTGAAAGCCAAGGATGCAATTCTGTTATCCTCACTGAAGAGGGAACTGCAAGCTTGCTTCTTTCCCGTGAACCCAGAGCTAAACCTGTTGAAATCCTTTGGATTTTATCCTGAGAGCGTTCGGGTGGATTCCCACGAGGTTTTTCATGGAAGTTCTTCAAGCAGTCACAGCTCTTTACACAGCTGATTCAATGGGAGTCGGATAGCTTTAGCAGCACGTTGACGAGCTGTAACATTTTTACCTGTATTGTTGACAAAAGCAAGGCAGGAGTGCTCTCCCATTAGACATGGAAAAGTTTCTACCAGTACTTCATATGCTGAAGCCCTTACGTTGTCTCTCTGCTTGCATCTAAGTCAAACCTTTCGTATCTTGTTTCGAAAGAAAGCTTCTCAAAGATTTTTTCAGTGCCCTTTAATGCAGAGTTGTGGTGTTGCCTGGCTGGTTTGTTGGCTTTCTGAGTGTTTCTTTAAATGCACCTCAGTCTTTGTCTTACTTGGTCTTGAGAATCCTTGATGTTTTGTTAGAGCTGCCTGAACTAGGTTTGGGGTTTCACTGCATGCTTTGAGTTACTGTGAACCAAACATAGTGTATTCTCTGCTAGCTATCCTTCAGGGAACTAGGGAGGACAAATGATTTTATGCCAGTTTACAGATATATTGGCTGTCATTCATCGTCTGTGTTTCTGTGTCAAAGATCACTGAAACGGGGAAATGCCCCTGAAAAGGGAAATGGATATTGAAGAGGAAAGTGAAACCTGTATACAGGGTGCACGCAGGTTGCGTTTTTATTACTCCTTTTTATCTCAACATTTCTTGCAGCTGAAATCCTGGAACTGGCAGGAAATGCAGCGAGAGACAACAAAAAGGGAAGAATTGCCCCCAGACACATCCTCCTGGCAGTAGCAAACGATGAGGAGCTGAATCAGGTACTCCCTTGCATTGCAGCGTGAGGGTTAGCTGCTGTAGCATAAACTTGATGATCTCCAGTACTTATCAAAAATAAGCTACATAGACAACCTGTTTCCAAAAGAGAAGTGTGTTTTCTACTGCACTGTGAGGCCTTTCTAGGATAGGGTCTGGCTCTTTCTCTGGTGTTACTGCTTCCCCTCTTCCATATGCCTGAGTCCCATTAGCACACAGACCATTGCTTGCAGTGCTTTGACTCTGAGGATTGGCTGTGGCGTACTTCCTGCAGGTGTGTGCCTCCTCTTACCCTCACCCACTGCTTGTGGGTCACTGTATGGGAGCTGTTGAATCACGGCCTGAACTGATGATTGATCACCTGAGGTGAGCACTGAGTCAGCCATGGGAGCACAGGTGAAGGCAGCGCACCTGTGTGACCAGAAGGGGTGGAGTCTGGCTTCACCTCCCCCAGACCCCATTTAGGGGCTGACCACCACTGGGAAAGGATCTCTTGTTGGAGATCCCTTGCTTGTGGAGTTATTGGTGAGCCTCAACCATCTGCAAAAGGTGAGTCTTTATTTAGTTTACTATCCAGATAAGACAAGGAAAATATACCATCCACCTCATTATTTTCAGGGACTACTGTTGTTTTGGGTTATTCACCCTGCAGTCACCAAGGCATGCAGAAAGGCTGTAAGACAGAATGCAGAGTCCCAGTTCACTGGGATTTGCTAGACTTTCTTAGTGGGGTTTTCTTCTGATCTTCAGAGTGTGTTGCTTTAGGAAGCAAGGGCTCTACATGTGTGTAGTGCAGTCAGCAAAGGTTGCTTGAGTGCAGGCAGAGAATCAGTAATGCACTGCTTTGTGTCTCTTTGCTTCGCAGTTGCTGAAAGGTGTGACTATAGCAAGTGGAGGGGTCCTGCCCAGAATTCAGCCAGAGCTTCTTGCCAAGAAGCGAGGTGCCAAAAGCAAATCTGAGACAATCCTTTCCCCTGCTCCTGAGAAGAAGGGAAGGAAATCCATAGTGAGCAAAAAGAGTGGGAAGAAGGCAAAATCCAACAAGGCCCGAACGCCTAAAAAGGTAAGCTTGTGCCAGAAGAATTGGATCCAAAGCAACTGAGATTATCAGGAGGAATGCATCTGTGCCTCAGCATTAATTATTTGTTTGTCCTGACTGTAAGTGGGAGGTGGGAGTTGATAACAGACACATAGAAATAAAGGGAAAGATGATTATTGCAGTATTTCTGTAGCGAGTTTAAGCCTGTAAAACTTCAGAGGAAATTTTCCAGATTTCCATGTCGCTCTCCAAAGTGCTTTGTTGATAACTACGTAGAATCTTCATACTAACTGTGTGGCAGTGAGTTCTAGCTTCTAAAATACAAAGAACTGTAATTTGCTTCACTTCCTATTTGAGAGATGCTACATCTTCAGCCTTCTTACTGACTGTTTTGTTAGCCCAGTTTTCTTAGCAGTAGAAAGAACCACAGTAGTGCACACCCATCCATAAATTCAACCTTAATTGTCAGAAAAATCACAGATGGAGGGGTGTGCCCTGGACTCTCAGTATGTTTACACGCACATGTAGTGCCTCAGAAGTACCACTAATGTTTTAACATTTTATTTAATGTTTTGTAAACAGTGAAGGCTTCTATTGTTACATCATGTTGAGGGAATAAAAAGCTATGAGTAATGTGGGAGGAAACCTGTTGTACCTGATTAAATCTGTCCATTGCTGGATAATGGTAGGTGCTGATTTTTCCTTCGAGATTTCTTGTTGCTTCACCTCCTCCCTCCCCAATTAGAATAAACAAAAAGACGAGAAGGAAGGAGCTTCAAATTCAACATCTGAAGATGGACCTGGGGATGGTTTCACCATCTTATCCTCCAAGAGCCTTGTGCCAGGACAAAAGGTAATGCAATTTGTAGTGGACACACTGGGATTATAGCAGTGGAGCCTAGCTTAAACAAAAGGTTGCTTTAAGATCTAACACCAGTACAAAATCTTTTCCACCTTCTCCTAATAGCGATCCCAAATCTTCACAGTGCAGGTGACACAGCACTGGCACAGGCTGCACAGAGAGGTGGTGGAGCCTCCTTCTCTGGAGGCGTTCAGGACCTGCCTGGATGCCTACCTGTGCAACCTGGGCTGGGAGCTGCTTTGGCAGGGGGTTGGACTCGGTGATCTCCAGAGGTCCCTTCCAGCCCCTACAACTCTCTGATTCTGTGAAACATAAGACCAGGACTCATTCAAGTTATGGGTGTGGTGGAAGGTCTCAAGAGCTTGTCTGCAGATAAAAGGCTCCCAAGAATACTGCTGGTCAACCTCTCTTCTTTAGAGAGCTGTCCTTATGAACTTCGTGGCAGTACCTATAGTGGAGTTCTGTTCTGTTTGGACTTGGCTGAGTTGTGTCTAGCACACTGTTCAATCCAGGTTCAACCTATTTGTTATTTATAAGAGCAAACACACGGTTTTTAGTTATTTATTTTAAACCCTCCTTCTGTACTCACAGAGGTGTTTCCAAAGTCAGCACATATTTTTCACACTGATGCTAGAGTGTGAATCCCACAGCAGTACATTCCGGGCATCCAAGCTATGGATATATGTATCATGAAACAATCTGAGCAGTGTACATACGTAAGGTTAGAAGGCAGAATCAGACGTATTGAACCCAGCAAAACTGTGCAATTTGTGGTTCCAGCCTCTTTTTTTTTGGTATGGAAAGTATTTCTCACGTTATTACTAATTCAGTTCTTTCGACTCTTTATCTTGCAGCTTTCTCTGACACAGAGTGACATCAGCCATATTGGCTCCATGAAAGTAGAGGGCATTGTTCACCCCACAACTGCTGAAATAGACCTCAAGGAGGAAATAGGTGAGGCTCTGCTGCACACAGACGGAGCTGTTCTGAAGTTGGCTTTTTGGATCCTTGTTTTCTATGATTGGTCATTGCGAACTTGTGGCATCCCAGCTGTGTATTTGAGAAATGATTTCAGGATGCTGTATGTTGAGTAGTAGTCCCACCCAGCACTATTTTAATCATAAACCAGGGGAAATATCCTTACAGGTAGTTCTATTTATGTCCAGTAATTGCATAGGTGTTTTTTCAGAACCAGTAATCAGTTAACTTTGTCATAAATATAAACATCAGCTGCCACTCGTTGTGCACATAGTGCCACATTTTCCTCAGTGTTTTCCTTTCAAATCACGTGGAGCTGTTGGTTTGGTTTTCTTTTGCTGGCGGTGTGGAGGCAAGGCCTTTTTGCTCTGTGTCCTTGCAGGAAAGGCTTTGGAAAAGGCAGGAGGGAAAGAGTTTTTAGAAACAGTGAAGGAGCTTCGCAAATCTCAAGGACCTTTGGAAGTTGCTGAAGGTAAAAAAAACAAAAAGAAACAAAAATAAAGATAATACGCTCAGCTGGAAACATCTCATCCTGTATATTCATTTCTCTTGACTTTTTAATCTGTTCTTGATTACGTTTGTGCCTTTGCTTATGTGATGTGTCTCCGTTTCTTCCTTTAAGTTGTTGCTGGTATGGACAGCCTGCTTGAGGACAGGGGGTTGAGGAGGGGAAAGGAAGAGGAGTTAGGATACCTTTGTGCTGCATGCATCCTGTCTTTGTGCTTTGAAGCACCCTAAGCTCCAGCAGGCTGATGGATTTACCTCAGGCAGTTCCTGTCTGTGGGAGTCCAAAAGCGAAGAGGAACTTCTGCTTTCACCTCGGTGCCATTTTTCTTCTCCTCTTTGTGCCCCATTTTTTTTTAGTGAGGATTAGAAACAGCTCTCAGCCTGACCTATGAGCTGTATGAACCATGGTAACTTATAATTTATCCTGCCTTATACCGAGCAATATAACCAAAGCAGCTATTTTACTTTGTACCTAACCAAAGGTAGAAGTGATATTATCACAAGAACTGGCACGTGTTTTAAAGAGCAGTTGGCACTCTTCTCCCAGGCACTACAGCTAGATTGTTAAAATACTAATTATGAAAAGAGCTGAACAAAAGAGCTAGAAAATAGATTCCTTTTAGCTAGTTCCAGGAAAGGAGATAATCTCACCTTAATGGATGGAAAATTGTATTCTGTCAGGCAAGCGCTGTTGTGCTGTTATGTTTAAAGTTGCCAATTCCACTGGTTTTGAGGCAGGTAGTGAGGAATGGGTTTTATCACTGGAGATCTACTGCAAACGCTTGAGCTCCAGCCTAACAGGCCTTGAATTCAAGTGCTCTTCATGGGGTAGCTGTGTTGCTTTCAGTCAGTTTTCTCCTTATGGTTAAAGCCAAGCTCTTCTGCTTGAAATTTAAAGGACACAGTGAAGCATCCCTCCCTGATGGTGGATGGGTGAATAGATCCGTGTCCTTCACCCTTGGATATTAATTGCACCCCTAACGACCTGTGGAGATGTCTGTTGGGGAATTAATGGTGCTGAGTTCAGGGCAAGGTTTTAATTGTTAGCATATTAAAGATAATATCCAGAGGCTATGCTGAACGAGAGCGCCTTGAAACATCACTGAGTTAATCACATGAACCCCGGGTTCATCAGCCCTCAGAGAAATAATAATTGATCCCATGAGTCATGACGATACAGGTTACGGTTGCGAATGAGTCACTGTGGCTTGCTTTAATCCCTAACGCATTTTTTTTGAGGAGATAATGTCATGAAGATGAGATGATTGATTCGATTGAGAAGTTCTTGCAAGGTGGTTTGTATTCAGAACTAACAGTTACGCTTTCATTTGTGCTAGCTGCGCTCACTCAGTCCAGCGGACTCGCAGCAAAGTTTGTCATCCACTGTCACATCCCTCAGTGGGGCTCGGACAAGTGCGAGGAGCAGCTGGAAGAGACCATCAAGAACTGCTTAACAGCTGCAGAAGACAAGAAGTTGAAGTCTGTGGCTTTCCCCCCTTTTCCCAGTGGCAGGTATGGCATTTTCCAGAGTAAGAGGATTCTGTGTTGTGTAACAGTTGTATAACGAGTGATCAGAGCTGCTGCTGAGATAGCTGGTTTCTTACCATAAAGGCTTTCTAACTCTCAGGAGAGCTGTTTTCTGTGGCAAGGAATTCCTATTTTTCTACTCTGGGCCTGTGCCATCTCTGGTTTTATGTCCTTTCATTTTACCGTGGCGAATCTTATTAAAACACTGCTGATATTAATGAGGTCACACTGGCTTCATACTGAAGCCAGTATAAATAACAGCGATGCAACAGGAGCTAGGTTGTACAGTTAACAGAATAAGCAGTTCAAATAGTGTTTATATAGATGTATGGTTAACAGAATGAACAGTTCAATTAGTATGGTAGTCAGGATGTATGAGAAAGATTATCGTGGTGGAAGGGAATAATAAAAAGAGATGGAATGTCCACCTATGTCCCAGGCCTGCAGTGGAAAAACTCTGAAGGGAGCAATCTCTAGAAAGAGATCCTTTCCGGTGGGGGTCAGCCCATAAATGGGGTCTGGGAGAGGTGGAGCCAGGCTCCACCCCTTCTGGTCACACAGGTGCATTGCCTTCACCTGTGCTCCCGTGGTTGACTCAGTGCTCACCTCAGGAGATCTATCAGTGGTTCAGGCCGTGATTCAACACTTCCCATACATAGGTGAATGTCAGGTCTTTACATAGGTCATCCCAAGATGATGTTCTTTCATAATACCATTTGCATGTTTAGGATTAGTTTAAGATGTAATTACTGATTTATTCTTCTTAGTAAATCTTGGGGTTTACTTAAAACTGCAGCTAACGCTGCCTCAACAGCAGGCTGTAGTGAGTACAGCTAAGCTTCGTGCCTTTCAGCATCACATGTGTGTAAAGTTTGTGCAAGTGACTGATGCTCCCTTGTTTTGTTTCCTTTCCCTATCGCACAGAAACTGCTTCCCAAAACAGATGGTGGCCCAGGTTACCCTCAGAGCTATTTCCACCCATTTTGATGGCACCAGCTCTTCCTCCCTGAAGAACATTTACTTTCTGCTCTTCGACAGTGAAAGTATTGGCATCTACGTGCAAGAAATGGCCAAGCTAGACACTAAGTAGCAGCAGCGGCCAAATGAAACTTTATTTTTCAACAAACTCGTGTAGCATTGAAAGCATTAGAGGTGGGTTTTATTTTTTCAGTGTGGTGAGGAGGGGGAGTGGTAGTAGTGTGATGTGTTGTGACTTGATGAAGAGCTGTGACTAGAGATGAGAGGGGTTTAGTCTGATTTCTTCATGCTGTCAGCATCTTCTATCCCTTTGTGCCACCTTCAGCAATTGAGTTACCATCTCTTTTCCCGGAGTTTAGTGTCCCCTGTTACTTTAGTTTAGACGTTTTTTCAAGAGTTAACTACATTTTAGATTTGTAGTGATGGAAGTTTTCATGCACACACTTTAGAGAAAGCTCTTAAAAACGTTCTGCTCCTTTTTCCCCTCCCTTGAGGGTGGATGTTAAGTTTTCCTCCAGCCCACAGCGGAGGGGAAAGAGATTTTAGAAGTGATGCATGAGGAGCTTCTGTTTTGCTTTTAACTCCCAATAATCTCTGTAATTACTGAGAATATTTCATGGTGATTTTTTTTGTTGTTTCTTTGTTTTATAAGAAAAAAAGAAAAAGGATGTCTCAAGTGTGATCATTGTCACAAACCCTATTGTGCTCTGAAAATTTCTCAACTGAAACGGGAAGGAGAAAAAACAACATCTGTAATTAAGTACTTCGTGTATCACACACGGCACACAAATAACCAGCTTCTGGCAGAAGTATAGTGCCAGGCACAGAGCTGCATTATACTCTGAGTTCCAGCATTACTGTGGCCTTTTCAGGGCTTTAGGCAGGCTTTCCACTGCTGGTGCACCCAAATAATATGCAGAGACTTTTTTAGAAGTTAGAGAAGAGAAAGCCAGGAAAACCCACAAAATAAACAAGCCACAGAGATTTTGAAAACTATATTATTTATTGTTACAAATTAAGGTAAACCAGGTTTCTTGCCCTGAGCTGTCTCAACAGAAGATGAGAAGAAACAGCCCTTCCTCTGTTACGATGAGAACTTTGGTGCTGATTAATTTGGAAAGTGCCTCTCTCCCCATTAAAGTAACAGTTCTTTAATCCATTATGTTTTAGAGCAGCTTCAGGAGGTGCTGCGGCAGACAGCGAGCAACAAAAGTGCACCCTCACCTTCTTCCAGTGGTTGAATTCCTTGCCAGGTTCTTTTCCAATTCCCCTCTTAAGAGGGCATTGTCTGTCCCATTTTCTTCCAGCTCTTGGAAACAAACAGGTCCCGACTTTTAGCAATGGTCACTAGGAGACGTCCCACGTAGTATCCGTTCACCTGGCCCACACCATCATTCTTGCCCATTGAAAGCAGGAATGTGAGTGATCCTGGAAAGAAGAGGCAGAAGTTGAAGCTAGTGATCTCACAGCTAAATACTGAACACTGCATATACACTCGCTGTTCAGGCTTTCCTGTTGTGATGGAGCTGCACAATGGAAATGCATAGACTGTCTTTCCAAGAGGTGGAAGATAAAGCTGAAGAAGAGATAAGATGTAGGTAGACTGGGAAAGGTTTAAAAACCAGACGTTTGCCCAGGTATCTTTCATCCATGTAGAGCAGCTTTCAAAGTAGTTACAGTAAGCATTTTCCAGTTGGTTACTTATCGGTGAGATTCATCACCGAGCTAGATTTACTACTTAAACTGGATTTTTCACTTTAAGGGGACAAGGGAGGCAAGAGCCAAGTCCTCTCCTTGTCCCTAGGATTTAATGGGATGGTAAGCAACTTAAAGGAATGGAACCAAGTGTGATGAGTGGCTGGAACCCACCAGTAAATTTATCCAGAAGACATTAGTGAAGAAGGGACACGTTGCATACGCAGACTGACACAGGTAATCAACTTCTACAGTGTCTCTGGCAAGAGCTAAGGTGATGCCTGAGCTCTAAACCCGTACAGCCAACCTCAGTTGTGGGTTCCTTCACCTCTAATTAGTATCCCAGACAAGTTCTAAAACAGCAGTTCCCCGCAGAAAAGCAGCTCAACAGCTAAGGCCGAGCGCTAGGAGATTACGTTACCTGGTTGGTAGGTTTTAAGCGGCTTGTGTGTCAAGCTGTTGATGATATTTGACACTACCACGCTGGCGTGGAGCCCAGCGTGGTATGCCATCTTTGGTTCCTTCAGATTTGCGCAGTCCCCGATGGCATAGATGTTGTCATGGCCTTCCAGCTGCAGGTGCTTGTTAACGTTCAAAGCTCCGTTACTCGCCAGTTTGTCTCCTGCTTGGCGAGACACGAAGAGCTTGGTGTTGTGCTACGAGTGATAGCAGGCTGGAGAGGACTCTGGAGGTGTATCACTGAATGACTCATCAGCTGAATGCCCTGTGGCACTGATAGTGCACATGGCAAGCTTGTTATCCGGGATGGAATCCTGCCTTTGACAGCAGGAATTACCACTGACTTCTAGGTGTAATCTGCCTTGTGCTGGCCTAGGATAATAACGTTCCTTGGAGGTATTGGCAAAAGGAGCTGGAGAAGACTGAGGACCTTGTGATCTGCAAGTTTCTGAAGGGTTATGTTTCACAGCTAATTTGATGGTAGGGCATTTGCTGTGTCGTGGAACAACTGCTGCAGGTTAAGTTTAACTTCTAACCTCACAGTACTCGAGCAGAAGATGCTGAGGACCTGTGATGCTTCCCCCCATGCAGCAGCTTTCCACTTACCAAATGCAGCGGCGTATGCTGAAGAGTTAACCTTTATCCCCGTGCACAGGACCACCATATCAGCAACAACCTCTGTGCCCTTGTCCGTCCTCACTACCACGTCCTTCTGGAACTGGTTTGTTGTGAGCTCTTGCACGTTGCTGACCTTTTCACCTATTGTGACAGAGCCATGCATGAAGAGTAATTGCGGCAAGAGATCATCAAAAGGAGGTGCAGTAGCTAAAGGAAGAGCAGCCTGGGGAGTGTCAGAGTCTAGGTCTCCAAAGGCGTTGTTAAATACGTACTTAGTAGGAGGTGCACTCCTTTCCTGAGGAGAATCTCTTTCACCTCCTGACGGACACTTTGGAGCAGCTCTACGTCAGCTAGCGCAATTTTTGAGTGAATGAGGGTGACCTGTTGGTGACAAAACAGCTACTGAGCACGTGGCAGTGGGATGGGATGCTCTGCGTGTGGGAGCAGTGACAGACAGCTTCCTTTCACCCCGCTCAACACCCGGAGAGAGTGAGCTTAGCCAAGGGCATCTGTTACCAACAACAGCTGCAGGTGATGGGCTGTGGGGTGCTCTCAGAGAGAAGTATGGGTCCTCCTGCCTTGCAGTGATCTCAGATACCTCCAGCAGGCCCACAGAAGAACGGGTGGAGAAACGAGTGAAATGTAACTCGTGCTGCTACCTCTTTGGCTGGGTACTCCGTTTTGATCTCTGCAGCCATCTCGACTCCAGCAGCACCACCTCCCACTACCACGATGCGCTCGGATTTCTCAATCTCGAAGTAAAGAAGAAACTGATGTTGCTCAACTCAAGCTCAGCTAAGGCGAGCAACGCTTCCTAAGAGAGAAATTGGCCCCTCACCTCCTTAACCATGTCTTCGTAGGTCTGGATGGCACTCTCCATGTCAATGAGTTTGTTGAACTTGCCAGGGAATGGCCCATCGCTGCCAGTTGCGAGAATGAGGTGGGAGTAGTGAAGCTCCTGAGAGGGCAGAAGGTGGGATGAGATGTCCAAATGAGAACCTAAAACACAGCTGTTGCCTCCGAGCTTCTATTTGCTTGCTCCATCTCCTCTGGCCCTCACTGATTAGTGGGAAGATACTTGGCCACTGTTAGAAAGTGGCTTTAGGAAGAGATGTGATCCAGCTGAGGCCACATAGCTGCCTTCCTCAGGGTCTGAGAGGCACAATGATGTTCAGATGAGTTAAGTGCTGTCGAGAATCTGCTAGAAGCTTACGAGGACAGAACCCGATCCCTGTGCCAGTCACCTCAGAGTCCAGGAGCTGCAAGTACATGCTCCCTTCTGAACGGAGGTGAGATGCTCTGGCTGCAAAGAGTTCCCAGAGCTGCTGCCAGCATTTGTTTGTTTTTTTTTTCTTTTTCTCTCTCTCTTTTTTCCTGTGGTTAGATAAGGATCTGAGCCTCGGGGTTAACTGAGCTCCACATCCAACCCCAAGAATAAAATCTTATCTAAGCACTTGAGTGTTTACAGCACCCCTGTATCCCAACACAACCGTAGCCCAGGGGTGCTGTGTGGAGCAGGTTCACGTGTTTGGCTGACCTATGCTGCAGGAGATCCAGCACCCACGCCGACCTCGTGACCCACCTCACCGTCACTGAGCAGGACCTGCTGCCTCTTGGGGTCTATGCCCACCACCTCGCCTTGGCGGAAGCTGTCACCGAACGTGACCGAGTAGGAGATGAAAGTCTTCCTGGCAAATCCTGCAGGTAGACGAGGTAAAAGAGATCTCCTTAACCAACCCCTTTTCCTTCCCCTCAAGAGGAGCTGCACGCAGCTGGGAGCACGGGCTGGGCCTCTGCTGCATGCGTGCTCTCTGCCCTGAGTTTCAGGTCCTTTCCCTTAGAGCTGGTGATAAAGTCAGCTCTGCAGAGGTCAGGTGCCAACCCTGGCTACGCTGTTTTGCCTCTGCTCCCTGCACACAGTGCAGGGGGGGGACGCAGAAATAGCACCGCTCGGGCTTACCGCTCTCCACGGAAGCTCGGAGGGCGGCGACGTTATGGTGGAAAGCATCTCTCATGTCCACCAGCACGAAGGGGACGGCCCAGGATTTGAGCTGGCTGGCGGCCTCGATGCCTCCAAAGCCGCCGCCGACAATGACGACGCGCACGGATTCGTCCACGGACAGCCTGGAGCCCATGGCCACGCACGGCTAGAGGCAGAAAAGGGGCTGCGTGGCTCTCGAAAGCAGCGGGAGCTGAGCTTCGGGAAGAGGAGAGAGGAGCAGCGGCCGTCCCAGCGCTGCCTCTGCCCGCCCCCTGACTCAGCGCTGCGTGCGATGGGCGGGCCGTGCGGGGCCGGGGCGCCGAGAAGTTGGCGAAGGACGGCCTTGGTCGGTAGTTAAACGGGTGTGGTTCGGTTTTAGGATAGCTGGCCAGAGGTGAAACCCGCATACGGGGTGGGTGATGCCCGCAGGATGCTCCGTACACCCAGCGAGCGCTCCTGCGGAGAGAAAGGATGGGGAGCAGGATTAGGGTGCGGGAGGACGAGCCCCGCACCGTGCTAGAGAGGCAGAGGGATGGCAGGAAGGTTTGCAGCCAAAGGGACGTCCGCACCCTGCTGTCCTACAGCTCAGAAACTGTCCCGGAAGACTTTTGGCTGCTGTTGCGTTCCGGATAAATATAGCCGGGTAAATATAGCTGCCGCGCACACTGCAGCGTTGTGAGCCGGAGGAGCTGCCACGCCTCTGCTCCTTCATTCCTTCACCAGCCCCGTGTCAAAGGAAACCCCTCAGACCCCACGCGTGGGGGAGGGATGGAGGAATCAGTCTCATGAGAGGGGAAAGCGGGCCCGTGAGCCGGCTTGGGCCGCCGGCTCCAGGTAAGCGATGGCCAGAAAATCCCGACGTGGGGATGGAGCAGCACCGTGCGGGATGCTGCGACGGCTGCGGCCGCCAGAGGGTGCAGGCAGCCCGGCCCCGGTTGTGGTCCTAAAGCGGAATGTCTTAAACCTGCCTCGGAGGCGAAGCAAAATGTCCCTGGGCGTTGCCAGCAGTGGGCTTGTTTTTCCCCTTCTTGCCTTCAAACCAAAGTAGGAGGCAGTGGCAGAGACGCACAGGTGCTGTTTGTGCTCCTAGGCAAGGGGGGAGATCAGGTGAGCCCGATGTTAAGCCACGTTTCATAAGGAAGGGAAACTATCTGAGCCTGGTGAGCTGGAGATGCAGCAGCAGGACCAGCCCAGCGGTGCAAACAGGACCCAAAGCAAACAGCAGAGGTAAAAGCAGCCCTTGTGAACCCTCCAGGAAACCTTGTGTCCAAACTCGGGCAGACAGGGAAAGAACTCGGAATGCTCAACAGAGTTTGGTTGGAGGGAGACCTCTGCACACAGGTGCGTGCTAACATGTTGTTTGATGGTGTTTATCTGGCTGTCTGCAAGCAGGCAACTGCAGAAGGAGCCAACCGGTGTCACAGAGGGCTTTGTCTTCTACCAGTGAGCCATGTGGTGAAGGCACCCGTGGGGGTTGGTGGCAGCTCTATGCCTGCCACTTTTTCTCCCCCAGGCTCTGGAGCTCATCGCACCTGTGAGTGTGATGCTCTTGTCAGCACAGGGAGGTTGGGTGTCCCCGTCCCTAGAGGTGCTGCAGAGCCGTGGGGATGTAGCAGTGGGGGTGGGCTGGGTGAGCTGAGAGGGTTTCTCCAACCTGGATGATTCTTTGATTCAGTGTATGAGAGAAAGACACCCTCTGTATTGTTAACAGAGGAGAGGTGGAGCCAGGCTTCACCGCTTCGGGTCACACAGGTGCATTGCTGTGCTCCTGCAGCTGACTCAGTGCTCACCTCAGGTGATCCATCAGCGGTTCAGGCCATGATTCAACAGCTCCCATACACCCTCCCATCCCACACCAACCTTGCAGTGAAAGCACAGAACATAATAAAACCATGTCCTTACAAAAAAAAATCAGTCTCGCAGACAGGCTGCCTTTTGTCTGAAGGTGTAATTACAGAATAAATATGGGATGCGGACCAAGAAATGCGGTCTGGTCAGGCACGCGGCCTCTTAAAAAAACAAGGCAACAGCACACAAGGCTGGCATTTAATTCTGAATGTCCACGTCTGCTGCAGCCCCCTGGCCCCACTAGGTATGCTCTTATTCTCTGGTGGTGCTTCTTGCTGGCAGTGCACATTTTTTCTCCCTCCCTACCATGGGGAAGGACTGGGGCTTGAGTCTTGGAGGAGCTGCGTGTCTGTCCCGACATGGCCGGCACCACACGGTGCAAATTTTGCACGGGCGTCATGGCTGCACACGTTTAATGAGAGCAATTAGCCGATGGGAAAATCTGCATGGGTCGGGGGCACGTTTTCTTTATGTCCTGTGACATTTTGGAGTGGAAGCTGGAGGGTGTCCAGGAAGAAATGCTGCTGCTCGGCTGGAAAGGGCAGGCTGGAGCCAGGCAGTGCTGTGGTGCAGGTGAGAGGGGCTGGACCTTCTCCATGCCCTACATCAGCACGGCTCACCCACCGTGTGCCCCTTGGTTTGTTCACCCATCTGCCTACTCTGTGCAGCAGGAAGGGGCTGAGGATGTTGGGACCCCTTTGAAACCCCATTTCTGCCAGAGGGGGATGCCTTTGCCTTGTGTCGTGTTTCATTTCAACCATGTTTATTTGCTTCACAGAAGCCTGGGCTAAAGCTCACAGAGGGCAAGCACAGAAAGGACCTTGTCGGAGCCAAAGTAGCCTTCCTCTGCTGTTTGCTCCTGGGAGTTTAAAGCTCCACTCCTGCAGCCCTGCTCCTCTGTGTGCTTCCAACCTCCCACAAAAGGGACTGCTTGTTTGCGTCCCCCCTTGCTTTGCATCCCTGCTGTGCCAGCAGCTCAGAGGCAGCACGCACCGCTCTCATCCCGGCATGCAGCTGCGGGATGTGCCTCCAATCCCAGGGCAGGAAGCTCCCAAACAAAACGCCATTCACCGGGATGCTCCTCGTGCCGGGAGCTTTGTGTGTGTGTGTGGGGTGGGTGAGGAGACCAACCCCGCTGCATCTAAAAACCCCCGTTTCTGCACCCTCTCCTGAGCCAGGCCCTGTGCCCTGGCCCTGTGGCATATTGAGGCCAGATGCAAGCAAAGAGATGGGAGAAAGGCAAAGCCTTGGAGGGTGGCTGCTGAGGCGCTGGCATGGCTGCTCCCCACCGGCTGCTCCGTGCTGCTCAATGCCACCTCTGTTCTCTGCTCCGGGTCGAAAACGTGGCTTTGTGAGCTAGCTGAGCTGCAGCCGGAGCATGGGCGGTCCCGGAGGCTGATTTTCACTTATTTATTTTTGCTTTTGTCTAATGGCGCTGGCGGTGGGGCCCAGCCGTGGGTGGCCATGCTGGGTGGTGTGGGGACCCCTCTCTTTGCACACCGGGTGTGCAGCCCTTTCTGAGCAGGGAGGGATGGGCTCAGTCAGCTTTATGGTGCAGGGGTTGTGTTCACGGTGTGCCTGCATTGCTGCTCCCTGGGTCCCTGTCCTACCCGTGCCCACCGGTGCCTCCCTGCTGCTGGCTCCCTCCTCCTGCCTGCGTGGGGTTTGCTCCCTGACCAGCCTTGGGTCGACTCCTTCATTTATGACTGTTGTGAGTCTTTTGATCCCCTCTCAACTGTTCTGCAGATAAGCAGCTTCAGGTGTTATCCCATTGGTTTGCACGAGATTGAAACCATCAAGGACGTCTGTGTTTTATGGGATGGGGCAATATAAAAGCAATTCTCTGGAACTTGAGGGGGTGGGGGGGGGTGACAAACACCAACAAGACAGGAGAGGTTTTGGACTCTGCTCCTTTGTATTGCTTTTTTGCCCATTTCTCATGAAGTCAAACGAACGAGCTCCCAGCATGCGCTGAGCTTCAGTCGCTTTGGGGCACACTACAGGCTCTGGAGAGCACCCTCACCCTATGTGAGGTTACCACAGCATCCCCATTGCTGCCTTGCTGTCCTGGGAGCTGCATCCATAACTCATCCCACTCTGGAGGCCTCTCGTGGGCTGTGCTCACACCACCTCCTCCGTAGCACTGCAGCACTTTGCGTCGCTCCAATTTTTGGGCTTAGCTCTGACNCTCGTCCCGCTGCAGGCAGCTCCCAGTCTGTGCTGGTACCAAGGCACTAAACCAGTAAGGCCTTTGAGGCCCGAGTCCCTGCTGGTGCTGGCACCATTGGCACACGCAGAGTGTGCGTGCCCGTGGGGGTAGCGACACTGCTTCTCATGTCACGAGTCCAGCCAGGGGTGCTCGCTTTGGAAGATGTTCCAGGTTGCAGAACGCTGCCAGAAAACTGTCCCCTGGTTGGGACTGCGGGTTCCTGGCTGCCCACTCCGGTTCTCCTCGCTCAGTGGCCCTCTGCAGACAGGAGGAGCGTGGGTCGGGTTGCACTAAGGGCTCTGAGCACCCATGGTGCTCGGGTTATCACTCTCAGGGTCTCATCCGTCCACCAGGAGCGGAACTAAACAGCTTCACCCCTCCGCTGCAGCATCCCTGTGCCATCTCCCGATCGCCCTTCCCCAGAGCCCACAGCTATCACGATGACACCCCGGTTCCTAGTCCATGGCACAGGGTCACCCCGGGCCAGCCGGGCGACCAGGGGCAGCGACGCGGCACTACGTGACCCACATGGGGGGCCCCTCCTCCAGCAGGCTGAGCGAGCGGTTGGTCAGCTCGTGGGTGCTGCTGGCCAGCTTGTACCCAAAGAGCCTCATGGCTGGCTCGCAGGCATCCTGCACCACCTGCGCCAGCTTGAAGGGGATGCTGAACCGCCACTTCTCGAACTGCTCCGAGGAGTTCTTCTGCGTGGAGTAGATGCCGCTGCCATCCCGCGGCGCCTGCGTGTTGGCGCGGATCCACTCCTCCACCTGCGGCGTGGGGCGGATGCCGGCGAAGCGGTACATCTCCAACGCCTTGAGCAGCGGCGTCCGCGCCACGTCCTCGTAGCGCACCAGCATGTAACGGCCTCGCAGCCAGCGCGGCTGCCGCAGCCCCAGCTCGGCCGACAGCCGGATGCTCTCGCAGTTGCCCCGCAGCCGCTGCACCTCGTCCTCCTGCAGCGGGGCCTCCCCCTCGGCCGCCCACTTCTTCCAGCTCTCGTACTTGCCCGAGAAGGCCACCATGCGTGACGCCAGCACGGCACGCGGGTCCCGCACCAGCTGGATGACGCGCAGGTCCAGCCGCGGGTCTTCGGCCAGAGGCTGCAGGAACTCCAGCTGCCGGATGCGCACCGTCTTCAGGGCCATGTGCTGCTTGCGCCGGCATGCCTCAGCCGCCAGCGTGACGTTGAGGGGCCCGCAGCGGCGGTTCTTGCAGTGGTACTTCTCAAAGACCTTCTTGAGGCCGGGCGTGCAGACGGGCTCCTCGCAGAGCGAGCGGCTGGAGCCCCTCCGGAACAGCGCGGCTGTCAGGTGCTCCTCGGGCGCGGGCGAGATGAAGCTCTCCAGGATGTAGAGATCGCAGAGGAGGAGCTGCTGCAGCACGTCACGGTACACCAGAGCCGAACCCACGGCGTTGGCCCCCCCCGGCTCAAAAGTGACCGTCCTCTCAATGTGCCACAGGGGCTCAAAGAGGTAGAAGATGTTGCCCTGCTGGTTGAAGAACTCCCCGACGAAGGAGGAGCCGGTGCGCGTGGTGGCCATCAGCAGGACGTGCCGCCGCGGCTCTGGGGCTGCCATGCCCAGCTCCCCGGACAGCTGCAAGGTGACGTTGCGCAGCCTCGTCCTCAGCTGTGAGAAGGCTGTGTCCAGCTGCCGCAGTGAGGCCAGAGACCCATTCTCGGCCGGCACCGGGCTGGCTTCTGTCTCATTGGCCTCTGGCAGCACCTGCGGGGACTGCTTCAGCTTGTCTGACACCCTGCGGGACAGCAAGGAGAAACAGCTGTAGGGCAAATAAGCCCAAAGAATGGTACTCAGAAAGAATAGCGCGGAGGATGGTGTATTTTTGTTAGGCTTATCTGGATGGTACAGAGACAACTGGTAAATAAAGAGTGGCTCACCTTTTCAGGTGGTCGAGGTTCACCAATGACTCCACTGGGGAGGGATCTCCAAGAAGAGATCCCTCCCCAGTGGTGGTCAGCCCTTAAATGGGGTCTGGCAGAGGTGGAGCCAGACTCCACCCTTTCCAATCACACAGGTACATTACCTTCACCAGTGCCCCTGTGGCTGACTCAGTGCTCGCCTCAGGTGATCAATCAGTGGTTCAGGCCATGATTCAACAGTTCCCATACAACAGCACTGAGCACACATCCCTCTGTGTCCCTCCATCCCTCTGTATCCCCCTGTGTCAGTTTTGGGGACCCCATTGCATCCTTTCCCTGTGGGACCTGGGATTACTACTGCATGGGGCGGGCAGGTGGCTCAAAGCAGGGGACAATCAGCATTCCCTTGTTCCCTACCTGGAGATGAAGTTGTTTTCCTTCTCGATGATGACCAGCCCCACCACGAACACCAGCAGCACGGCATACTTGCTCCTCATCTTCAGGCAGTGCAGCACCTCCCGAAAATCCTGGGGCAAAGCTGATCTCCTCTCCATTGGGATGGCGAGTGAGGGAGCTACAGCTTCCTTGTCCTCTGGTGCCCTGGGCTATCTGCTGGGCACCTGCTGTCCCGCATCATCCCTTCCCGGGCAGCTCTGGCCTGTGGGAACAAGGAGGGGACATGTGTGCACCTTCCAACACTGCTCCCAACGTCTGGAGAGCTCACACAAACAGTCTGGAGGTGATTCCCCTCTGCTGGACAAACAGGAGCTCGAGAAACTCCCACCCAGAACCATAAGGACACGGGGGAGCAAAGCAGCTTGGTATGGTTCCCACCCAGAGCCCAGCAGCTGCTGGCAGCACCGCTCTCCCCGCTCCCAAAATACATCCGCCACGGGAGACCCCTCCCCACACCTTCTCCTCCAGCATTGAAACCCAATCCCCACCAGCTGCCTGCTGCACCCAGCCACAAACCCCTACCAGCCCTACCCCCCCAGGTGGGGATTTGGGCAGTGGGGCCACTTAGTGGGGCTTTAGGGGTTTCCTGCCCACTGTATGATGGGGTGTGCGGCTTCCACCTTCCTCTAGGTCTTAAAAGGAAACCCGATGGGGCTCCAGGAACCAGCTTAAGGCCCACGTGGTGTGCATCGTGCACTCTGCCTCGCGTGCTCAGTGCCCCTATTTTCTCATCTGGGGTTTTGCACTTGCTAGCGGTGACGGCTGCCAGGGGAAAGGATTTGGGCTCTGCCAGTGCTGGAAATGCAGCTCCAAGGGTCAGTGCTGCTGCTGCCAGCACCCTGGGCACAGCCAGGCTGGGATTTTCCCCTTTCGGTGCCTGTGGCAGACAAACCATCAGTGATGCTGGGACCAGGGGATCAGATTCCAGCAAAACCCCAATTCCCAAGCATGAGGTGGATGTGGGTCCGGGAACCCTGCAGGGCTCAGCATCGGGGGGCACAAAGCACAGGCGTGTCTTGGGGTGTGGGGGCTTGAAACCGGCTGGGGACTAGCACAGTGCCCTGCTCGGCATCTTCCTTGCGGGACCGGGGGGAAGCACAGGCAGCTCTTTGTGAAAGGAACAGAGGGGGCTCTGTGCCCCCGCTCTTCGCAGCACTGGAATGGGAGCAGGCGGCCGAGGGGAGACGCCGGGTCCCTCGCCTGAGTCCCGCTGCCGGAGGTGTGAGCGTTGAAGTCACATTTTCCCTCCGGGTGACTCAACGGGCGGCAGCGGAGCTCCCCGAGCAAAGCGTTTGCTCTCAGCCCTCGGCCCACCGGGTTTAACGGGGGACAGCCCGACCGAACCGACGGGCAGAACAAAGGGAGAACGCGGGCAACGATCTCCGCTGCTCTTTGTCTGCAACCTGGGGGAAAAAAAAAAATCACGGCGCGGCAGCTCCGTCGCTTTCCTTCCCCGAGCCGGGAAACGCGTGGGTACCCCGTGGCAGCGCCCCGCGGCCGGTCGCTGGGATGAGGGATGCTGGAGCCCGGCACCGCTCGCTTCAGCCACCGGCTTCTCCCTCCTCTCTGTTGCTTTTTTTATTTTTTGCTTAAAGCCAACGTGTGTATTCAAGTTAAAAAAAAAAAAGGAGAAGAAGGAACACACCGCCTACGCTGTTTATAAAGTTGCCCAGAATAGCCCCAAACCGCGGGCAAACGGGGGCCGGTGCCCAGCCCCGAGCAGGGGTACGCGGGTGGGGCGGTGACGGGGTCACCAGCCCGGCTTCCAGGTGACTGCTCCCGGGCTGGCAGGGGGTACCCCAGCCCGGCGATGGGGCTTTCGGAGCAGCAGCGGGCGGCCACGTGTTGCCGCAGCCCTTCCCGGCCCCGGCCCCATCCCGGTGCCCCCGCGGTAGGAGCGGAGAGACGGAGGGCAACTTCTTCCTTCGGGAGGACGGCTGATGCAACTCCGGGAGAAACTCTCCGTCCCCCCCCACACCCCCCTC
>VXAB01000452.1:6293-80121 GCA_013399175.1 Odontophorus gujanensis
CCAACGGCACTGCGGAGGCTGCGGTGCGGCGCCGGGACCCGCAGAGGTGTGTCAGCTCCCGCTGCAGTGGGAGCGCAGAGGCGGGCGCGGACCCCGGCCAGGGGCGCTGAGCGGTGCCTGCAGACCCGTCCCCAGAAGCGGGGACAGCGGGAGGGGCCGACGGCAGCACCGCCCCAACGCAGAAGCGCTGGGTCACGGTGCGGGGCTCGGCGGCTGCGGGCAGCGCGGGGCTGCGTTCATCGCCCCGCAGATCCATCACCTCTCCTCCATCACCCCCCGCCTCCCATTACGTGTGTGGGGAACTGCTCCCGCACGCATCCATCTCCCGTGAGGCCGTCAATGTGCGGTGCTGCGCGGGGTGGGACGCCGCACCCAGCGCCCCGTTCCCCGCAGGGCCATGTTACGATGAGTTGGTTGGATCCCTCTACTCCTCGTCCATCGGCGCCTCCTCCCGATACAACATCTTCTACTCTGCAAGCTTCGCCCGGCTGCACAGTGAGCGCTCCCACCACGGGGTTGGGAACAGCATGTGGGGATACCACCCGCGGGATGTGGGGGCTGTAGGGATGTCCCCCCGTGACGTTTACCCCTCAGAATCCCCCTGGTGTGCAGGGAGCTCCACCCGCGGGTGCTGGGCTGGCAGTGGCCGTGTTGGGTCTGCAGGGTCCCACTGAGCATCCCTTCCCCTGCTCCTGCAGGCACCAGCGGGTGGTCCCCCGACCCCCGTGACAAGCAGCCCTGGCTGCAAATCGACCTGATGCAGAAGCACAGGATCAATGCAGTGGCCACGCAGGGGACCTTCAACACATATGACTGGCTGACACGCTACATCGTGCTCTACGGGGACCACCCCACCAGCTGGAAGCCCTTCTTCCAGCAGGGCAGCAACTGGGTAGGCACTGCCTGTCTCCCTGGGGGGTGGGGGTCCCGGGCGGTGCAGGGAGTTGCTCCCAGCTGAGCTGCCCCTTTATCACCAGACTTTCTTTGGGAATGTGAATGAGAGTGGGGTGGTGCGACATGACCTGCACTTCCCCATCCTCGCCCGCTACGTTCGCATCATCCCAGTGGCCTGGAACCCACGAGGGAAGATCGGGCTGCGCCTGGGCCTCTATGGCTGCCCCTACCGTGAGTACTACCCCCACAGCCCCAGCCCCACAGCCGCACAGCACTGGGTGAGTGCCAGAGCTGCAGCCTGGCTCTGGCACGTGCCAAAGCCCTTTTCCAGTTCAAGCACTCTGCAATCATTGGAGATGATATAAAACTCCCTTGATGGTCAGGACAGTCAGAGCTATGTGCTCTGTGCAGCGTTGGGGTGCCCACTGCTCCAGGGGAGTGATGCGGCTCTGCCTCACTCCCAGGATCCCACGTGCTCTACTTCGATGGGGATGATGCAATCTCCTACCGCTTCCGGGCCAAGAAGATCAGCACCATGGAAGATGATATCTCCTTCAACTTCAAGACAGTGGAGCAGGACGGTGTGCTGATGCATGGGGAGGGCTCGCAGGGCGACTACATCACGGTGGAGCTCAAGCAAGCCCAACTGCTCCTGCACATCAGCTTAGGTGAGCTGGGGCTGGTGAGAACAACAGGTGGGGCTGAGGGGGGAACACGGGGTGACTGTGTGCCCTCCCCAGGCAGCAGCCCACTGCATGCCACCGAGGGCCACACGACGGTGGCTGTGGGCAGCCTCCTGGATGACCAACACTGGCACTCACTGCACATCGAGCGCTACGGCCACCACGTCAACCTGACACTGGACGGCGAGGTGAAGCGCTTCCGCTGCCACGGCACCTTCGATCACCTCGACCTTGAAACCGAGGTGGGTGTGCAAGCAGGGGTCCAGCAGGCTGCCAGCTCCGTGCTGCGTCAGGGTGAGGCTGAGCCCCCCACTCTACCTCCCAGATCTTCTTTGGAGGGGTGATCGATCAGGACAAGCAGCACCTCACCTACCGGCAAAACTTCCGTGGCTGTGTGGAGAACATAATCTTCAACGGGGTCAACATCGCTGACCTGGCCCGGCACCGGAGATCCAACATCCGCTTTGAGGTCCGGCCCCACAGGCCCCACCGGGGGCTGGGGTCCCACCCCCTTCCCTGAGTGTCCCTGTCACAGAGTGACGCCTTCCCTAGAGCCCTGTCCCTGCTGTGGGTGACCCCTTTCCCAGGGCCATGCTCCCCTTGCACTGGGGTGATGTGATGCTGGCGGCTGCTGCACTCAGCCAAGCGGTCCCACATCGACTGCACGAGGTCACCTCTGGCCCGGGGCATCCATCCAGCAGCACCAGGCAACAAGATCGAGCGGCGGCCACTGGGGGGGGGGTGGGTCTCCCTGCTGTGGGAGCATCTCACCCTTCACCACCTCCCATGGTCACCCCCAGGGCAACGTGGGCCACTACTGCCAGGACCAGGTGAACACCCCCATCACGTTTGCCGGCATCAACAACTACGTGCAGGTGACAGGCATCCCCCGCAGGAACCGTCTGGCTGTCAGCTTTCGCTTCCGCTCCTGGGATACAGCTGGGCTGCTGCTCTACACCAGCTTTGCTGACCGCCTGGGCTCACTGGAGATGGTGCTGAGCGAGGGCCAGGTCAACGTCTCCATCGCCCAACCCGGCAAGAAGAAGCTGGAGTTCGCTGCAGGTGGGCTGGGGGCTGCTGAGGGGCTGGGGGCCAGTTCAATGTCCGTGCCCCCCCACAAGCACTCACCTCTCTCCACACAGGACATCGCCTGAACGATGGCTTCTGGCACTCTGTGCAGCTGGTGGCACGGGAGGGCTCGGCCGTGGTTACCATTGATGATGATGATGGTGCTGAGTTTCGGGTGGCTCACCCCTTCCAGCTCCGCACCGGCAGCCAGTACTTCTTTGGAGGTGGGTGTGGGGCGGGCGCACCATGGGGGCACACAGTGCCCGGGCTCTGCTAACGCCCTGCACCTTGCAGGCTGCCCCAAGCCCGCCTCGATCACTGGCTGCCGCTCCAACCAGACGGCGTTCCACGGCTGCCTGCAGATGCTGAGTGTGGACATGCAGCCCGTGGACCTGGAGATGTTGGTGCAGCTCCGCCTGGGGAAGTACGCCGACGTCTTCTTCAATGTCTGTGGCATAACAGACAGGTATGGCTCGGGCAGAAGGGCGGAGGTGCAGGCAGGGGGTGGAGGTGCAGGCAGGGCTGGGACCCACTCCCTGTGCCCCCAGGTGCACCCCCAACCTGTGTGAGCATGACAGCCGCTGTGTGCAGTCCTGGGATGACTTCATGTGCATCTGCGACCTGACAGGCTACAAGGGAGAGACCTGCCACAAATGTGAGCGTGGGGCAGGAGGACAGGGTGGCACTGTGGTCCTGGGGAGAGCCACATCTTCATCCCTCCTCATTCCCCTCTCCCAGCCCTTTACAAAGAGTCCTGTGATGCATACCGGGTCAGCGGGAAGACCTCGGGGAACTACACTATCGACCCCGATGGCAGCGGACCACTGAAGCCTTTCACGGTGTACTGCGACATCCGAGGTGGGCGCAGTGGGGCGGGGAGAGATGTGGGGCTGCCCTCAGAGAGCGGACCCCTCCACATGCCCGGATCTGGAGCAGGATGGAGGGAACCTCCTAACAGCTCTGCTCTGCAGAGGACCGGGCGTGGACCATCATCCGGCACAATCGGCACTATGCCACGCGGGTGACGGGCTCCAGCGTGGACCAGCCCTACCTGGGCCAAGTGGAGTACTGGAACGCCTCCTGGGCTGAGGTCTCAGCGTTGGCCAATGCCTCTGAGTACTGCGAACAGCGTATCGAGTTCAACTGCTACAGCTCTCGCCTGCTCAACACCCCCTGTGAGCACCAGGAGGGGGCGGGGCCGTGCCGTGGGGCTGTGCCACAGGGCCATGTCCTCATCTTACCCCTGTACCTCCAGCCGGGCTGCCCTACAGCTTCTGGATGGGCCGAAACAACGAGCGGCACTACTACTGGGGCGGCTCGCGGCCGGGCATCCAGCGCTGCGCCTGCGGGCTGGACAAGAACTGCGCCGATCCCCAGTACTTCTGCAACTGTGACGCTGACCACGCACTGTGGTGAGCGCCAGGCAGAGGCCGTGGGCATGGGGAGGGCACAGGTTGGGGGGTCCAGAAGGATAGAGGACCCCTGTATCGCCCCTCTGATGCACGATCTGTTTGCAGGAGGACGGACAAGGGTCTGCTGACCTTCGTGGACCACCTGCCTGTCACGCAGGTGGTGGTGGGAGATACCAACCGCTCCGGATCTGAAGCGCAGTTCCTGTTGGGGCCCCTGCGGTGCTATGGAGACCGTGAGTGATCAGAGCTGTGTTGGGTCCATGCCCGCTTTGGGTCCGTGCCCACCTCCCACCCTGTCCTGCTCCTCACAGGAAACACCTGGAACACCGTCTCCTTCAACAGAGGCGCGGCCCTGCTCTTCCCCACCTTCCAAGCCAACCACAGCCTCGACATCTCCTTCTATTTCAAGACCACCGCCCCGTCTGGTGTCTTCCTGGAAAACCCTGGCACCCAAAACTACATCCGCGTGGAGCTTAACAGTATGGGTGGGGTGTGGGGCACAGAGGGCAGCAGGGTGCAGTACCCCTGCTGACAACTGTGTCCCCGCAGCCACCAGGGATGTGGTGTTTGCCTACGACATCGGAAACGGGCACGAGAACCTGACGGTTCACTCAGTAGTGCCCTGGAATGACGATGAGTGGCACCAGGTGAAGGCGGAGCTCAACGTGAAGCTGGCCCGGCTGCGGGTGGACAGACTGCCCTGGGTGGTGCGGACGGCCCCACCGCAGAGCTTCGTCCGCCTGGAGTTCGACAGACCCCTCTATGTCGGTGAGAGCCCCCGCCATGCCCTGTGACCCCGCGTCCCCGCAGCGTGCGGGGGCTGAGTCCTGGTCCCCCCGCAGGGTCAGCGGAGCACAAGATGCGTCCGTTCCTGGGGTGTCTGCGGGCGCTGCGGATGAACGGCGTGACGCTGAACCTGGAGGGCAAGGCCAACGAGACGGAGGGTGTGCAGGTGAACTGCACCGGCCACTGCCAGGACCCGCCGGTGCCCTGCCAGAACAGCGGGCTCTGTGTCGAGCGCTACAGCCACTACAGCTGCAACTGCAGCGTCTCTGCCTTTGATGGGCCCTTCTGCAACTACGGTGAGCAGTTCGGTGCTGTGAGCACAGCAGGGAGACCCTGTATGGGGCTGGGCTCAGGGAGAGGAGCTCCCATCACCCTGTGGGTGCCCTGCAGACATCGGTGGGTACTTTGAGGAAGGTGCCTGGGTGCGGTACAACATCCTGCCCATGTCGCTGTACGCTGCCCGCGAGTTTGCCAACATAGTCAGCAGCCCCTGGCAGCCCCTCCCCGGCTACAACCTCACAAACGAGGAGGTCAGCTTCAGCTTCAGCACCACCTCGGCACCTGCTGTGCTGCTCTACGTCAGCTCCTTCGTGAAGGACTACATGGCCGTTCTCATCAAGGATGACGGTGAGGGCTCAGGGGACTCCTCCCCCCTGTGCTGAGGACCAGCCCTGCAGCCTTCACTCGCTCTGCTCACAGGGAGCCTGCAGCTGCGCTACCAGTTGGGCACCAGCCCCTACGTCTTTGCCCTCACCACCAAGCCAGTGACAGATGGGAGACCCCACCACGTCAACATCACCCGCTGGCACCGCATGCTGTACACACAGGTACAGGGCCGGGGCAACCCAAGGTGGTGGGAGGTGCACAAAGCTAGGGGGCTGATGCTATGTGCTTGCCCCCTAGGTGGATTATCTACCTGTCATGGAGCAGCAGTTCTCCCTGTTTGTGGATAGCAAGTTGGACTCACCCAAGAACCTGTACCTGGGGCGTGTGATGGGTGAGCTGGGTCTTGCTGCCAGCACCAGCATCCCTCGTCCCAGCACAGCCCCCAGTGGTGATAAGCTATCTCCCTTTGTGCCCCCACAGAGACCGGCGTGATTGACCCCGAGATCCAGCGCTACAACACACCTGGATTCTCAGGCTGCCTCTCGGGGGTGAAGTTTAACAGCATTGTCCCCCTCAAAGCCATCTTCCGTCCCACTAGCATTGTGCGACCCTACAGTGTGCAGGGGGAGGTGGTGGAGTCCAGCTGTGCCTCCATGCTGCCCCTCACCACCATCCTCATCCCGCCCGAGATGGACCCCTGGTACATGGGCACAGGTAGGATCCCCCCCAAAGCACGTGATGCTGCTCACTGAGGCAGAGGTGATGTTCCGGCACAAACCCCACAGCCTCATCTCAAGCCCCACTTTATCCCTGCAGAGTTCCCCCACGTGCACGACGATGGCTGGGTCGGGATCATCATCGGCTGTAAGTGAGATGCCTGGCAGGGCCCCTGAGCTGTGCCACATGTCCCCCATCCTTACCTTGAATTCCTCACTGTCCCCTTCCCTGCAGTTGTGACATTCCTGCTGCTGCTGCTTGGGGGCTTGCTGGTGCTACTCTACTTCTACTACCACCGCTACAAGGGCTCCTACCACACCAATGAGCCCAAGGCCATCCAGGACTACAGCAGCGCCGTCAAACCGCTGTCAGTGCGCAAAGAACAGAACCTGCCCCAGATCCTGGAGGAGCCAAAAGGGGACTAAGTGGGAGACCGGGGGGTGGGATGGGCTCGTGGCACCCCGCGGCCCCCGGGGCTGCCTGGAGACGAGCAAGCATCGCGGGACCAAAGGGCCGAGCACACCTGAACTGCCAGCACCGCCGAGCCGCCCGCTCCCACCTGCGTCCGGAGCGCGGCCGCCGGCACCCTCGGCCCCACTGTGGCCCCTCTGCCACAGGCAGGCAGCTGTCCCCCCCCGCTGCCCTTCCACGGGGACCCCACGCCCGGCAGTCCCACACCCGCGGGGGGAGTGCCCGGGCTGCCCCCAGCCCCCTCGCGCTGAATTCCCTGCTGCTTTACTGCTTAGCAAGAGCCACGAAGGAACCACGCAATACCGCCGCGGCGCAGCCGGGCTGCCCAGCAATACCCGCCCAGAGTGCGACGGCCGCCGCCGCCGTGCATGATGCCACTGCACTTTGCTGAAATGCTGCTTTCATACGATCAGGTACGGATCCTTTATACCATTTTTGTTGCTGGATATTCTACTACACTCTGAGTTTTTTATTCTGTCAGTTTGTATAAAAAACAAAACGGAACTTCACGTCAGGTGTCATATCCCAAGTGTCGTGGTCAGTGGTCTGTAGTTTGCTACTTCTCTGTAAGAAGTGCTCGTCCTGCATTACCTCCAGCCCAGGGAACTCTGTTCACGCGCTGTACTGTGGTCAGACAATGTTATAGAAATGCATTTATCTACCCAAAGGCCTGGCTCCACTGGGCACTTTATTTTTAAAAAACCTCTTTTGTTGAATGAGATGTGAAGATACCCCAATAAAGGCAGAATGATGGCGTTTGACACCTTGCAGCCTTCTGTTGGTAGCCTGGGCACAGGGCAGAGCTGCTCCTCTGCCCCCGCCCCACTCAGTGCCCGCTGCAGCACCCACCCCCCCAGGCACACCCCGCTCCTCCTCCGCAGCCCGGCACCAGGCGCTGCTGGACCTGCCCCTGGCTGAGGGGAGGGTTCCTGCTGCCCTGGGTAACACAGAACAGAGAGCCCCAAGGGGATGTTCGTTACCGCTTTATTATGACAAAGGCTACAAGCCACATAAGTTTTAAAGTGCATTATAATTCACCGTCAACAAACCACAGACACAAGCCTGGCATAGTGCAGATACAGCCAAGGTGGCAGAGGACACTGAGCGGACAGTGGGGCTGGGACGAGCTGTGGGACGGAGGCAGGAGAGGGGTGGAGGGCGAAGGAGTGGGACTGGGGTACAAGTGCTGCTCCACACAGACCCAAACCCCCAAGGCAGGACTGAGAGCAGGCAGGGCAGGACCTGTGCTGGGGAGGGCTCAGCTCCTGGCACAGACCCAGGGCGCTCTCTGCACTGGGAAATGTGCTCCTGGGACGGGGCCATGCCCTGCGTGGGAGCCTCGCAATTCCCAGGACAGCAGGGTAATGGGCCCCATCCTGGGCAAACACTGTCCTGCAGCACTGCTCCAGGCTGGCACAGGAATCCAGCAGTGTCCAGCACCGGGCACCAGGCCAGCTGGTGGCATATGTGGCTCCTATGAGACAGCCCCATTCTTCAGGCCCAGCCCCCTGCTCAGGGAAGAGCCAGCCAGCCATCCCCCCAGCCATTCCCCCAGCCAGGCAGCCACCCATTCTTCCAAGCTTCCCAGTCCCAGGCCTGAAGAAACACCCCTGCAAAGGCGCTGCTGAAGGACAGCAGTGGTGCGTGGTCCCTCAGCCTGAGAGCACCCTGGGCAGCGCACAGGGCCCAGCTACCTGGCTGAGAAGACTTAGTTTAAAGTGCTTTTTTCTTTCTCTTTTTGCATGGGGTGCTAATGCCAAACTTCACTTTGCCAAAGAACATTTCCCCCTTTATCCCCCAAAGCCAGCACCAGAATGCCAGAAACACCCAGAGAGCTTCTCCTTTGTCAACACACACAGCATGTATGAGTGCTGTGCTCTGCTCAAACCTCACCACTGTAACATTCAAGCAATTCTGTGCAATGAGAAAGGTTCTCAACTTGAGAGGACCCACTCTGCTGGCTCCTGAAGGGCCTGGTATGACTCAATGAGCCCATGTCTCTGATAGGGACTGTCCCTATGGAGGCTGGAAAACCAAATTTGGTACTGCGTGACCAGAAAGCGCTTGCCTGGAGCATTGGCTTCCTGGTGGCAAAAGCCTGGCTGCCAGGCTGGATGCAGCCACAGCCAAGTAGGAGGGGATTCCCCACACAGCCTCAGAGTTGCCCCAGCCCCAGAAGACCCAGGCAGCAGAGCAGCTGGAAAAAGGCAAGAAGCAGGCAGTCAATCCACAGCTTGCCATGAGAGCATGCTGCAGGCTGCAAGGGCTTCCTCTGGATGCATGCTCCCTTGTGGGTTCCTCTTGTGCTCGCAGCAGAACTCCTGCAACATCATCTCTAACCAGCTCAGTGGCTTCCCTGCCTGAAGAGACTTTTGCATAGTGCTGCTCTTTCCATCCCAAGGAGCCACATGACCCACATGCTGGTGGTCTCTGTCCTCCAGCCAGCTGAGGCAGAGGGAAAACAGAGCCTCAGTGATACTGGCTGTGGAACCCAGGGACGTGCAGGAGTGTGGCCACATCTCTATGGCTTCCAACGCCGTCACTGTCCTAGCCAATGCAACAAAACAGGCAGCAAGAGGTAGCATGGGAGACCAGAGTTCATCCCACACAGGGGTTGGAGAAGGATGCCAGCCCTGTCACCCTTCAGCCGTGCCCTCCAGGTCTCAGTGTACTTCACTCACTCTTGTCCTTCTAGCAGTTGACAAAATGGAAAGAGGCTGAGAACTGGTGACTGTCCCTCCTGCAACACAGCTCTTCATCAAGCCCCAGCTGCTTGGTCCCTCCAGCCCAGGAGATTACCATCAGTGCAAGGTGCTGGAACCTGCCCCATCCTGGGGCTGGGCAGAGCTGCTGCCCTGGTGGCAGCCTCTCATGCTCCTGCCCTGAGTCTCTCTCCAGGTGTCTGAGTGGAAAGTAGCACTTGTGACACACACAACAAAGGGAACACGGGCAGCAGTCATGTCAGCGTGAAGCAACCATGGCATTGCTTACAAGGTGCAGCAGCAAGATGTGTGGGGACCACTTGGCACACAGCTTAGATGATATCAGTCTCCCTCTCTATGCCAACATACTTCAGGGCATCTGCCTGGCTGTACCTATAAAACAGGAAAGCCACAGCTGCTGTAACAACCTCTGCACTCCTTGCAAATGTACACACAGAACGGAGTTCAACCCTGCCCCAGTCCCCAGCAGCTGCTCCCTGTGTTACCGGTAATCAAAGAAGAGCTCCTCTCCTGCCTGGATGGCCCTCTTGGCAAAGATTCCTATTCGGTGGTCTCCATTCACCATCACAACTGCAACGAGAGAGAAAATATCAGAGATGCGCAACTGTAGCCCAGTCCCAAAAGTCACAGAGCACCTTCTTCAGCCCAGCCTGACTGCTGTCAGCTGCAGAGCCAAGGCTCCAGAACTGCTGCTCAGCAGGATGGAGTAACATCCTAGCCTGCTCTCTAGCAGTGATCTCCCTGCAAGGTCAGAGCCACAGCAGAGCTGAACAGGGCCCTCGTAGGAATATGATTTGCAGCCGTGAGGAGAGTTTGTCTATGTCTTTGATGTTCTGCAGCTGCTATGGACTCAGGGTGACTTAGGACCCCAGCAAACTTCTCATGTTCCCAGAGCTGAGTAGGACCAGAGGTCTTTTCTCCACCTTGAAAGGCCCCTGTGAGGATAGCTCACCTTTGGCATAGCAATTGGGGTTCACGGAGTGGTTGGCAAAACGGATTTTATTTCCTTTGCGAGTGGCATCAACAACAAAATCTATTGAAATGAAAAAGAAGAAAACTCTGCAGTAAACACAAGATTGCTGCTCACATGATGCAGGAACTGAGACTAACTCCCACCAGGAAGCCCAAGCCTCTACCACCCCATGAGCCCCATCATAAGTTACCATTGTTGAGGTTGAAGAGGAAACTTGACATGTACTTGTCATAGACCTTTCCTCGCCGGTCAGCCTCATCCTGTGAAATAAGCTGGAGAAGGAGAATGCTTTGAGAGAGCCTCAATGCCTGCAGACACGGTAAGGATCATGCAAGAAACAAGACTCTTGTGCTTCCTGAAAATACCTCCTTCCCCTCCACCAGTGGGTGGGAGCTCACCAGGGCTCAGAAGGAGTAGAAGCAATAGTTGGGCTTCAAGGGAGCAGCAGACACTGCCTTGAGGACAGCCCAGAGACACTAAGATGGGTCCCAAAACAGTACAAGATTCAACCTCTAAACTGGGTCAGAGTGAGCCATGGCCATGACTGAACCAGAGAAGGCACACAGTCCCTGCTGGATCAGATGCTGAACAGAGCACTTCCACAGAGCACATACTCCCAAGCACACAGCACAGTAGACCCAGCAAGAGCACAAGCACTGACCTCACCACAGTATTCAGAGATGAATTCATTCTTCTGCACAGACTCTTTGATGAAAGTTCCCCAGCCAGCAACATCTGATGGTGCCAGCAACAAATGCTTGAGCCAAGGTAGAAAGAAAACAGTTTCAGATGGCAGATCTACTAACCCCCAGCATGCAAGCAGTGCAGAGATCACACCCCGGGTGCATGTGTATGGTTTAGGGCAATGTCAAGAAGCATCCATGCTGTGCAGGCTACAGTCCTCAAGGTTCCAATACCACAGTGGCAAATAATGCAGAGAAGCAAACGAGAAGTCAATATCCATCCAGTGCCCTACTGTAACGTGACACATACCTCCCTGCAGCCTACATGTCACAGATCAATGAGCTGCAGCTGCACAGTACTTAAAACCCACTGAATTTCTGCCTCTTTTACTTGCAGTCCCTTGTTCTGACCAGCAAAATTCAACTTTTCTATGGAGTCACTTTCTATGCTCCCTTGTTTTCATGCACTCTCATTTATCTCCCATCTCCTGATTTTCACATAAGTTACTGATACTCTAGATTCAATGCTACAGAAGCCTGGGGCAGAGCAGCTTCCCTTTTTGATGTTTCTCACTCAGACAGCTTTGAGTGGTTCACACCCTCTCCTGTGTAGCAGATCTGTTTATCAGCTCTACTGAGGCAGCCCTTTGCCAGAGCCATGCTCCTATCAGTACCTTTTTGAGTCCGCGCTGGATGCTGCAGTTCTTGCAGGAGACAACCTTGCAGTCCCAGTGCTCGGATGCACCACAGGTCAGGCACAGGTCTGGATCACACTCCCGCACGGCCAAGTAGCATGGGCACTGCTTGGTGTTGCACTGGGTCTTACAGCGGCAGCCTGGGAAGCGATTCTGACCTGCAGAAACACAACCCATGATTTTGTATGCAGGCAAGCATGCTCTAACAGGAGCACACATCACCAGCTGCTGGCAGTGGCAGGGCATCACAGACCATAGTTTTCCTTTGGACTTTATCAGATCGGTAATTAAACCAGGTCAACTGAACCAGGGAGGTGGACCAAAACGTGAAGGCAGGAATAAAACAGGCCTTCATTAAGCCCCAGGTCTGCACCCTTCCTCTGCTCTGGGTCAGGAGAACAGCTGTTTTCATATGTGATAGCCCTAGGGTTTTCCTTACAGTCAGGGTTGCACTGGCAGAACTTCTCACAGAAATTTTGGGTCATAATGCAAGGGCAGGAGCTGTCACAGGGATGCTCAGGATGGTCACAGGGCTGGTAGTTGTACACCTGTGTAGGTGAATTATCTGGAACAACAGGAGAAACGCCAGGATTAGAAGGTGTATTTTGCAGAAATACTTGAGAGAAAGCAGCACTCCCAGGGCTCTGGAGCAGAGCACATGCAGGTTCCTGATTTGCCTGCAGAGGGCAGGGAGTGCAGCAGCACTCAGCTCAGCCAAACCCATCCACACACCGCTCTAATTACAAATGCATGACACACATCCACCCCCGCACAGTCCACTTCACACAGACTGCATGCCAAACCTCATCCCTCCTGACTGGAGAAGGACTGGGCCGCAAGCACAGCCTAGCAGAGAACACTCACACAGCACCAGTGTATGTGGCAGAGCCACGGCGGCCCCAAAAGCAGCTCTGCAGTGAGGGCAACTCACCCCCATATCACTGAGACTGCTGGGATGGAGAGCAGGACACAGCCTCCTGCTGTGCAAGCCAGGGCTGAAAAACCAGCCCCCACAACACAAACAATGCCTGAGCACAGCCACAGCAAACACTACCTTTCTTCAGCTGAATCTTCCTGCAGTGGGCAGCCCACAGCCTGTAAGAGAAGCAGAGAAGTGTCGGGTGGGGGAGCCACAAACCTCCATCACAGCAATTGGCCAGCACCGTGCTCAGCACTGCCAGCTAGCACAGCAGCAGGGGATGAGCGAGTCCAACAAGGCTGTCTGGCAGCTTCATGCATTAATAACCATCAGCCAAACACAAAGAGGTGAAAGATGAGGAAGACTCAGCTACAGCTGAAGTTATTTAAGGCAAATGTGAGAGCCAGAACAATACTGTACACCCTGGATCAGCAGACAAAATGCAGGTTATAAGCCAGGGAGCTCAGGCAGAGGCTGCTGTCAGGACAGTGTACTGACTCTCTTGCAGCAGTGCAGCACTTGGTGCAAGACAGCCACTGTGCTGCCCTCTGCTCCAGGGCTGAGCCCGAGGCGATAAAATCACACAGCTGCCCAACCAGGACAGCAGCACCAGAGACAGGGCAGGGGCCAGCTCCCAGCCAGCAGCACAATCAGCCCTCTGTGACGGCGAGAAGCGTGTGCAGATGGGAGCCAGATGCGGATTACCAGGAATGCTTTGGCACAAAAAGCAGTGGATCTGGTTGCGTTTTAAGAACAAAACAAGGCTGTCCAACACTTGCCTGTGCTTCCTTTTCTTCTTCTGGGATGGATTCATCAATTCATTTGTTGGCAGTTTTGTTATAAGTGACTCTTTCACTGCAAACTGAAAGACCTACCAAAACCAAAAAACACAGAAGCAAAAGAATAAAGTTCAGCGCACTCAAGCTGCCTTTATTTAAGCATAAATGAAGAAAGCATGAGCACACATACACAGTGAGCAGCTCTGCCCCCAGTTTTTTAAGTCATGGATATCTTTGCTTTTCTTGCCTGGAACACAAGAATATCTACCTGCCAGCATTCGCAGGCCTGGTATAAAACACTCAGAAGAAACCTAATAGCACTGGACAGAAGCAGTACTGCAAAATAGCAACACTGAACTTCCAAAGTGTCAGTGCAACACATTCCCCAAAACACTTTGAGGCAGAGAAGAAAAAGGAACAGGAAAGCAACAGCAAAGGTTTCTTGTCTGCCCCTGGGCTAGGTGCTGCCATGCCTGCTTCTCCTGGAAGCACAGCCCAGACTAGACTGTCAGGCCCTACCTGCTTGCATGTCTTTGTTCCCAGCAGTCTGGCGATGGAGCAGAAGTTGTTGAAGTAGGTCCCATGGAAGACACGGAAGAGGGACTCCTCAGCTCCTGTCCACTCGACTGGTTCCTGCTGTGCCTCCACTGCAAACAGCTGGGATGAGGCCGGGCTCAGCTTCTGCTTGGTAGGGGTTTGGCAGCGGGAGTTTGCCTCTGGTGAGAAAGGCAAATGTTAAAGACCAAGGACAAGCAAGAATGCAACTCTGCCATCCATGCTTCCTAGAGCAGCAGTGCTCCAAGGGGCCTGAGCCTGCCCTGCCCCATGAGGCAGGAGAAGCCCAGTGCCTGTCCCAGCACTGAGGAAGCAGTCACTGCCTTGCAAGGCTGGACACAAGCCCTTGGCCACAACAGCTCGCAGGTGGGTTCTCAGCATCTCAGTATGGTCATGTGAGTGAAGTGGCACTGTCCAGCACTGTGCCTGCTGCCCACACTATCCTCGTGCACAGCCAAGGTGCTCTGGGTCATAGAGGTCCCAGCAAAGAACTTGCTGTGTCTGACAACAAGGATAATAACCCAAACACAGTGCAGGGTGGCAATGAGTGTCCCCCTTCATTTGTTTAAGGTCAGTTGAATACATTCTGTCACTAGCTCATAACTGCACAGCCACCGAACACGGTGTGGCAGCGCCTGCTTGCCATCACTGGTGAGAGGCCAAGGTGGGAGAAGTGTGTCTCTGAGGATGATGTCATACCTGAGGAACTAGAGGCCCACTCATTGCCCGTGTCTCTGTCGCTGTCTCCCTCCCTTGTCTCAGCAACCGCAGAAGCTGGGGCATTTGAACAGGAAGCACTGACCACATGGTGCCTCCGGCGGCGCCTGCCTGAGCACTTGGACCTGGGATTGTGCAGTGCAGCAAACTCCTTGGCTCCTTCCTGCAAGCAGAGCAGAACACAAGGTAGGTGGCACGCAGCCATGACACACAGAAAGGCCTAGGGAGGAGCCCTGTCCTTCTGCCACTATGAGAAGGCAGATTTGTCATCTGTGGTCACCTTCAGTGGCTGCCAAGGCCTTGATAGCTGGCTGCATAGCAGATTTCTGCTTCATTTCCTTCAGCATCACTGCCCACATGAGCAGGTTCCCTCATCCTGTCTCTCCAGCCTGCTTCGCTGCCTCTTGCCCTGGCAGTGACATCTTCCTGGCCTGCTCTGCCTCAACCCTGCAGCTCCTTTTGGACACTGATACCTTAGCTAACTGATTCAAACATGATATGAATACACTTCCAGTAAGGTTCATATTTGGATTCATGCTTCTCCAAATTCAATGACAGTCACAATTAATTCTGAGAAATCTCCACAAGGGTGAAGAAAACCCACAGCCATTCTACAGAGCATGGCTGGCCAGGCCAACTTCTTGGGGTGGTTTCAGAAGTCACAGTACAGAAACATACCAGCCAGAGGAAACAGTCTGCTCCACAAGGATCTGGCTCAATCTTGGTCTCTCTGTTCTTTCGTTTGTACACATTAGGAGTGGCATGAAAAGCTGAAAAAAACAGTTATTTTTACTATTAGCAACAGGAGTCTTCTAACAAGAGTCTTCCACCACAAGAGCAAAGGACAGGGACAGCACAAGAACGAAGGTGAGTGGGAGTAGGATGCAGCCACCAGGAGTACAGGAAGACATCTTAGGAACAGGGAACAAGGTGGAGAACAGGTTGGCCTAGCCCTACTTCAACTAATGATGGGAACTTAGCAGCAAAGAAGAAAAATGCCACAGAAAAAAAGATCTGCTTTCAGACTGAAACAAAAAGACCACATAATCTTAATAATAGATCTTCTAATAAATAAATCAGTGGAGAGAGTCCTGTGACTTTCCAAGAGAACCCTCATACTTCAGAAACAGCAGGTCCAACAGCTAACCAGTATCCAAAAGACTTTGGCAGAACAAACAGCAGCAACATGACTAAGATGATGCTGTAAGTTCCAGGGAAGCAACACAGCACATGGGCACATCCCAACTTTAGAAGTGTAACAATCATGCCTTTCCCTGATGAGCTTTTGCAAAAATAAAGTCTAATCACATCAGTGTTTCCAGCACAAATTGCCCTGATGTTCATCACGGTGAGTTGAATAATGGTGAGAAAGAAGGGACTATGACACAGGTTGCTTTGCCATCCGTTTGAGGAATTTAGCATAGCCATGCTCACGAACGGTTTCTGGGCACCTCCCAGTTCCTAAAGGCTCCACTGCAAACTCCAGGGTGCCACCACCCTCTCACAGCTGCAGCACAGATGCTGAAGTAAGGCCTACAGGAGCATAAAGCACAGACTAAAACACAGAGTAAAGGGAAGTGCTCAGTGAGCCTGCACTTACGATGCAGAAAACAGTCGTATTTGAAGCAGCGCCGGCAGAAGAGCGTGTGGAAGGAGTGCAGGGACTGCTCCCGCTGGACAGACTTTGCACAGGGCCCATCGATGTTGGGGGTGCACTGCGGGGGCAGCACATTCGGATCCGACACCTCAGTGAGCTCCCGGTACCTGTTCAACAAACACATCCACAGATGTGTATGCTTCACTAATTTGGGACATTTAACAGGACTTGATGTGACTACAGATTTTATGACTCTGGTCCAGATTCCTTTCAGCTAAACCAAAGTTTGTAATAGTCAAAAAACGTCCTGCTCAGTGCCTGAAGCCAAGCGAGCTCTGCTTTCTGGACAGAGCACAGAACTGTTTTCTGAAACGTAATTTTTACCTTCCTTATCAAAAGCAACAAGCAACTTAAGGAGAGATCTTCTACCTCTCTTTCATGTCATCTGGGAAGCCATATTCAGGAAACATAGAAGAAATGGCAGTGAATATCATGTCATTTGGAAAGCGTTTCTTGGAACACTTCTTGTTACCTAAGAGAAAAAGGAGACAACTCCTCAGTTAAGCTGGACATGAATGTAACTTTCCTTTTTCCAGACAGAGTGATTCCAGGTGTTCTGGACTGCATTTTAAGAGACAGAAACGTGAACACTCATAAAATTTTGTCCTGCAACTAGGCTAAAGCACTTCCAGATGCATTGTATTCTACTGCTTTCAAAGTAGCATGATGTATTGTTTTCTTAAGGAATATCACCATTTATTATCACCTGGACAGGATTTACATATGTTACCTTCCTACATCTGCAAAAAGTGTTGGTATTTGTTCTACTCCTATCACTATAAACCAAAGATTAAACTACCAGTCAGCATTCCTAAGATAATGCAGGACGTGTGAAAATCCCACGGAACAGAGCTTCCTCTATCAAACAAGTTGCCTCCAGGTGGCAAAGGAGAAAGAAGAGAAACACTAATACATGGAGGACGAGGCTGGAAGGGATTTGGAAATGTCCAGCTCCCTGTCCCACAGCAGAATCACATCTAAAGACAAACTTACTGACAGATGCTCGCCTGACTGGTAACCAGACCTCACAACTTCCTAAGGCAATATCCCACTGCTTTGCCAATCTTGCATCACATGGTTTTCCAGATCACTTACCTAAATTCTTTCTTGCCACACTTTATTCTGATGACTGCCTATCCTGTCCACAGGAGACAATGAGAGCAATTGATTTCCCTTTTTCTTTCAACTTCCTTTACCAGAATTTGCCAAGCAGGTGACTACTCTTAGCAACACACAAATAAAAAAGAGTGGGAGTAGGAGAACATCGGCCTGCTCCTCAGGCAAGGCAGGATGGAAACATGACCAACACGCAACCAATTTCTGCAGCCAAACCCACCTTCCACTGCAATTCGTTTCCTTTTCCTTGTGACTGGAAGTTCCTCTTTCCCATCCTCCTGTTTGACTTCAGAATCATTGTGTCCTTCCTCTTCCTCATCCGAGTATTGATTCAGGGCATTCACTAGCTCCAGGAAGACAGCATCACTGATGAGGACTGACCCTGAAATCATTTCTGAAACACAGTGATGTCAGCCAGTTTGTGGGAGGGCATTGATGTTCCTCAGCCACACCACACAGTTATCAATGAGAACTTTCCTGGTGATTTTGTGGGGACAGGTGGAGTTTTAAAGCTTCAGAGTCCTAAGAGTGGTGTAACACTTCTGGTGATCTGAGGACAGCCCATACCATGGAATTTTCTGCTGCATTCCCCTCTCTATGCAGTTTTATGATGAGCTAGGCACCTCTCTAGGAAAGCATACAGGCTTTCTGTCTCTGAAAAGCTTCAAGTCATGGCTAGTATCACAAGTAAAATTGGTGCTGAACTCCTCACAATCCTGAGCCTAGAACAGAGCGGGGGATCAAAAGGCAAAACCGTGTCCTTACAAACCGTAACTGCAGGCATGCATTTCTGCTTTTCTACTCAAAGCTCTCAGATAAGGTGGTTACTGCTACCACCTTTTGATTTCTTAACTACTTACATATCTTACTTGAAAGACACTGAAAGAACACCGCTGAGCATTCCTGCTCCCAAATTACCTTCTTCTCCATGAACTTTCCCATCATAGTTATTAATCAGCTCTTCAATGAAGGTTTCATCCTCCTCCTTCACTTCATCTCCCATGTAAGGGATGTTGCACAGAACAGTTTCATCCTCCACCTGAAAAGCAATTAGATGCAATTCAGTAAACCAGCCCTTTCTAATTTCCAGCCAAGCTGTGTCTCTACGGCTGCTCCTGTCCACTGCATGCAGAAAACTCTGCATAAAGCAAAGGTTCAGCCTCCCCAGCTCAAGTTTCATGTCTCATCACCGACATTTCATTGTTATCCCATACTATCAGTATAACGCTAACCCCAAAAATGCATTTGATTTTAAAAAGAAGAGAACTGTATCCAAAGGTTACAGAAACACACAAATTGCCAAGAACAATAAAGAGCCAAAAATGTCAAAGTTGTGGTGATTAAGGGAGTAGAACTGGAACAGTGAAGGAGGCAAAAAGGCAATTAATTCCAGGAGGAATACAGCTGAAGCTGAGAAGTGTTCTAGCATTAAGTGCAGGGAGCAAGAACGTTTGACTTTCATTGTTGTAGTACCATCGAGGGACTCTTTTTGCATTACAATTGCTAGTGCCACACTGCTCTGCCAGCCTGCTACATCTGGCTTTAGAAAGCTTGGGCAGCCTGCAGGGATACATTCACTCCCAAAATGGGCAAAGGGGCAGGCTAGCTAAGGGCTGTTTTTATCAGAAATAGTGTATTAGCAAATATTCTAAAGTAAGCAAATATTCTAAAGTAAAGGTCTCACACCACAGAGCACTCCTACCTACCATGAAGTTCTGCTGAAGAGGAGACCAGGAGTACATGATAGGCACCAGTGCCACTGTGTTCAGTGTCCTCATGTACAGTGTCTGGCTTGGAAATCCTGGAAAAATGCTCTCAACTGTACACTAGGGTAAGAAGTGAAGATAAGGGCAGTGAGAAAACAGCCTCTGGGAGATTGTCACCATCACAGAAAGAAATAGCACCTCAGGACAAATATAGCAAAGCACCATGTTCACTCACAGTGACTCTTAGACAGTAAAAGCCTTTTTACCCCATTTCTTCACCAAGAAAGAGTACTAGGCACCGACTGATACTATCATAGCCCTCCCTACCTGTTTTAGGAAGGGGTGTCCACTGACTGGCTTCATCAATTGCACTGGTTGAACTCGAAGCTTCTTCCAATCCTCATTAAGAATTTGAGTCTTTTCATGAACCTTTGCAAAGTTGGCCACAAACAAAGCCTGAAATGAGAGAAAGAAGCACTCAGCACTTCAAAATCACGTCAGGATTGGGAACATCAACATCTCTCCCAAGATCTCGTTTCGCATAACAAAATGCAGACAAGGCAGAACATTTCAAATTGATGATACTATTTAGAAGGAATTGTAATTCAACTCAGTATTGATACAAAACAGTGCTGAAAATTTACCCAAGAGCCAGCAACTTTGAGTAATTCCCAATCAGAGCCAACCTGTTCTAACTCCTACCTGCCAATGAGAAAAGCAGAAGAGCAAGCCACTCGAAATGCACAGTACCTTTGCACTGCAGGGGTTAAAGCAAGGAGATACTTTTCAAAGCAGCAGAAATGAGCCCTTTATGGCACCTTATGCAAGCACCCACACAGGGAACTGCTCGACCTGCACAGCAGAGCCAACAACACTGCTCTGCTTCAACTCTGAGCACGAAGAGGCAATACCTCTTCAAACTTACCATGGCTGCAACTGAAATAGAACTTTTCACAGTTCTCATCGTGAATCACTCATCTGAGAAGAGCTCCAATACTGCAAACTGAAGTCTATAGCTGAAATCATTCCAACCAGAGCCACTACGTCTTTACCTTTGCTCCCATGTTTGCCTGAAATCTCTTGAGCTGCCGAAGACGCATATATTCAGACTTGACTTTTCTTTTCCAGTATATAATACACTTTGATGTTGGAGGAGTGGTGATTTCCATTTTTCTATAAGTAAAGAAGTATTCTTATTCAGTAAGAACAAACAACAAGTAACTGTAAGTACCAACACAAACCAAGCCCTGTGGATTTTAAATGAGTCACAGGTTTTAACTAGGAAAAGATAAAACCCAAACCTACACTAATCCTACATCCACAGTAATTATAGCACAAATTGCACTAAAAAGCTTAGGGAGCATTTGGACATAAGCAGCACGGCACTATGTGTGATTACAGGGATTCTCGTGCTTCCATACAACCTGAACCACTACAAATCACAGAATGATGAGTCACAAGAGACCGTACAGCCACTCTTACCCCCACCCCCTGCTCCTCACCAGCTCAGGCTGCCCAGGGCCCCATCCAGCCTGACCTTGGGCACATCCAGGGATGGGACACCCACACTGCTCTGGGCAGTAGTGCCAGGGCCTCAACACCTCTGAGTAAAGAATGTCATCCTCACATCTGACTTAAATCTCCCCTCTTTAGTTTACAGACACTCCCCCTTGTCTTGTTACTGTCAGATCATGTAAGAAGTTGCTTTCTCTCCTGCATATAATCTTTCAATCCTCTGTGGTCAGTTTGTTTCCAGCGTTCCCCTTTCTGTTTGCACAGGGTACGGGGAGGACAACATGACGACATCAGGAGCAGTGTTACATCCAGCTCAGAAGATCTCATTGCCAGGAGGCTGGGAAGGACAGTGTTTGTTGTGCAGGTTGTCAGAACTGCACAGCTACTGGCTGGGGATACACAGCACTAACTGACAGAGAAGCAGCCGGAGCTCGGGGCGCTGGCACCAGGCACTGCCCTTGGAGCCCAAGGGACGCTCGAGTTCTCATCATGGAAGCACGAGTGGAACTCAGCTGCTGAAAGCACTGCAGCTAAGCCCAGCAGAGCTCCACATTCCCAGGGGCGGGGGCGGCCCTTCCCTCAGAGCCCCCAGCACAGGCTGAACTCGCACCCAGCGGGCCGCTCAGCTCCGCCCGCGGGGGTTGACCATCCCGACGTCCCGTCTGAGTCCCCCCACCGCCACGCAGCCCGCGCCCGGCCTGTCTGCGGCCCTGCCAGCCGGGAGGGGGCACGGGGGACCCGGCGGCAGTGGAGGTTGCCGGGATGGGGACGCGGCAGGATATCGGGGGCGGACCCAACCCGCCGCCCCGCACGGCCGCTGCCCGCAGGCCTCGACCTACCCCCGGGGCCCGGCCGCCCCCATAGGTCCCCACGTGCCCCAGGAGCGCCCCGGCCGCCGCGCGGCGCCCCCCGCGCGGCTCTCGGCTGCCCCGCAAGACGAGCACGGTCCCGCGCGTGCCCCGCCCCGCCGCCGTCGCGTTGGTCGCGTGGGCGCCGCTCCGGTTCGGGGCGCGGGGTTCGCCCTTCCCCGCGGTCCTTTCCCCGCGACGCCTCCGGGCCCCGCAGCAGCGGGAGGGGGGAGCGCGGCACCGCCGGGGTGTGGGGAAGGGGGAAGCGATGTCCGTGGGCCCCCCGGCCCCGCGCGACCTTCGAGGGCCGCGTGGCCTCGGGGCCGTGCGCGGCGCAGCTGCGGCTCCGAGCGCGGACGTGTGCCGCTGCCGGGAAGGGCGGTGCCGCCAGACAGGAAGCGGCTCTTCGGGGCGGACGGCCGCGCTGCTCGGCTTGGCGCGGGGCAGCAGCGGGACGGGGGCTTGGCACTCCCTTCCCCAGCTGCGCTCCCAGCCTGGCCCCTTCCTTCCCCTCCGCCCAGCCGGGAGCGCTGCGGAAAGCAGCGTGGGGAACCTGTGGTCCCCACGCCAGGAAGTGAGTGGAGCTGTCGCCTGACCCTGTCCAGGCGTGCTCCCACAGCTGAGCCCTGCTCCCGTCTGTCCCCGTGTCTGATGCCTTTGAGCCTCTCCTGCTGAGTCAGGTAAACGCAGGGAACTCGGTGCCCCTTCAGCCTTGCGTGGCACTGGCTTGACAGTGAGTGGAGAGTGCTGGGATGGGCTCAGGTACGATGATACAGTCCCAGCCCAGCCATGACCAGTGGGACGATGCTCCTGGGGTGCGGCCACAGCTCGTCTGTTGCCAGCTCCTGCTCTCACCACCAACAGAGCCTGGAGACTAGGTTGGACCCTCCTGGATGGCAGCTCAGCCCCTGCAGCCTCGCTGCCCACACTAGGCTGCTGCTGAGCCACAGGGGCAGCTGCAGCCTGAGTCAAAGAAGAGCAGGCAGGGGTCCAGGCTGCCCCTGGAGCCCTCTGCCGTGGGGCAAGGACGGCAGCAGCGCTTGAGACAGCTGCATCCCAGCCCAGGACATGGAGAAATGTGTTCCCCACTGCTAGGCTGAGTCCCTTCCACAGCACTGCAGCCAAGGGCAGGGGGAAGTTTGCAGGATGGGGCTGGGGAGCAGTGGGTGCTGGCAGACTGCCCCGGCTGTGCAAGGAGCGGCCGGCTGAGATCACCGGGTGTCACCCTGGCAGAGGCTCCCGCCGCCGGCTGCAGTTCCAGGGGTGTGACAGCAAAGAGGAGAATGGAGCTGCGACCCCATGCCATGGCCTCATGGATTCCCTTTACTGCCAAAGGGCTCCCAAGTGCCAAGAGTGTGGTGGCTGCCACGCAGCCTGCACATAAGTGTGTGCAGTATGTTGCAGCAGGAATGTGCAGCACAGCAAGAGAATCCTTCCAAAGCAGGGAGGGTCCCCGCAAGCTGCAATTCTCTGCTGCGTGGTTTGTGCTCTGTGAGTCCCATGAGTGAGTTTTAAAGGGAAAGCTCTGGGCTGAAGCTCAGCCTTTGGCAAGCAGTGAGACGAGCTCGCGTGGCCTCAGCTCCATCCCTGGGCGGGGACACTGCAGAGCCAGCACCGTGCTGCCCCGAGGTGGGAGCTGAGGTGGAACGGGGAGAAGAGGAACGTTGCAGCCATGTTCCCCTGCCCCATCCTCACCTCCTGCCCGTTTGAGGCTCACGCACACCCGTGGTACCTCTGCTGTCCCTTCCAACCCCACCCGTGTCCCTGGGGCAGGTGCCCCACAGCACCATGAGCACGGGGTCGGGGCTGTAACACCCCCGAGCTTCCAGCAGTGCCCCTCCGGGGACGCCCTGCTCCACTGTCCACTCCCCCCGCTGCTGGGCTGCCTGCCCTCCACGCAGGAGACGAGGGATTTCACAACCCAGCCCAGACAGGATTAAAGAGAAATACACAAGTAAACAAACAGCGGCCTTGTGAAGCGGCCGTGCTGCAGGAGCCCCTCAGCTACCCAGGGTGAGGTGTGAGGCGATGTCCGGGGGTCCAACACTTGCTGCACAGCGGTGGGGTCCCGCGGGGAGGGCTGCCTCAGAGCAGCACTAAGTAATCTCATTTTTCACACGTCTCCTGTAGTTCAAACTGCCCCTGTCAGAGGAAAGGAGTTGCTTCCTGTTATTTCCATTGAAATCCTTGTCCCGGTCGCTAGCCCGCAGGCTCCGGCAGGATGGCACCGTGTGCGCAGACGGGCTCTGGCCGCCTCTCCCGAGGGCTCCTGCTGCTCTGCGGTAAGTGCACAGCCCCACACCACGCGGCCGCAGCCGGGCTCACCGCAGGACTAGCGCCGGGCAGTGGTGAGCGGGACACGGTGCTAGGGCAGCCATCCCCAGTACCACCAGGCACTGCGGGCGGCCCCTTCCCCTTGTTGGGGAGCGGTGGAGTCTCTGCGGGGACCTGACCTTGATGGCAGCGGGAGAGCAGCTCTGCCCTGGGCAAGGAGCATGCCAGGGCCAGGGCCAACGGAACAGGGCACATGGGCACATGGGCTGCCCTTGCTGCCACCACTGTGCCTGCCGACAGCCACTGTGCCATCCCTGCAGTACGCACTACGGGCCAGCACAGCCACAACAAAGTAGCTACCAGGGTGGTGTGGCATGCCTGTGCCCAGGGTGGAAAACGAACAGGAGTGATCCTGGTCCTGGCAGAGGGGTGGAGGAGTCTAGTGGGGCTGGGGTGCTCTGCCCCGTGCTAGCAGCAGGTTCCACAGATGGGGGGGATGGTGACAGGAGGCTCTGTTTCATGGCTGTGCTGCACTGCGGTCAGCACTTCCTCTTCCCGATTGGAAATAGGTGCCCCCCCCACATTGCCAGGCACCGGGCATGGCACAGCCCTACTGCTGCTGGTGGCCCCCAGTCACCCCGTCACCCTCCATCCCATCACCCTGCTGCCCCACTCGTGGCTCTGCTCCCTCCCGCAGTGCTGAGCATGTCTCCCCCTCGCAGTGCTGCTGGGCCATGGGCTTTGCCATGTGGGTGCCGAGGCTGAGGGCTTCAGGCAGGAGGCAAGCACAAGTCCACCGGTGCCCATGTACAACTTCACGGATGAGCTGGTGGGTGAGTGTCGTCCCCATTCCCCATCCCCAAATCTTTACAAGGCTGCACTGCAGCTGCGCTCAGTGCCCATCCCCACACAGAGGAGATATACACCAACGTGACGCAGCTCTGCTGGAAGTCCTTCGTGCACGTGATGCAGAATGTCACCGGCACGCAGCTGTGCGAGTGGAATGTCATCAGCAGGTAAGGGTGGGGAGGGCACCAAGCCAGGGGGTGGAGGGCAGCCCAGTGCCCCACATCCTCTCCGCAGGCCCTACAGCTTGCTGCAGAAGTGCCTGGAGGACTGGGCCGACAACCTGAAATACAGTTACCCCAACGCCTTGGCTGAGAGCTACATCTTCCAGAGCCACCATCGCTACTTCCAGAACTGCTCGGCCGGCAGCCAGGCCTACTTCGACCCCCCCGAGGACGTGCTGCTGGCCATGATCATCGCCCCCATTTGCCTCATCCCCTTCCTCGTCACTTTGGTCATCTGGCGCAGCAAGGATGGCAAGGCGCAGCCCTAGGTGCCGCCCCGCAGGCACAGCCCGGCGCTCGGTGCCGCGGAGCCGGGCCATGCTGCTCGAGGTCCCGGGGCTGTGCGGGGTGGGGCGTTCCCCCGAGGGTTCACCTTCCCCGGGCAGTAAAGGTTTACTCTCCCTACGCCTCGGTTGCCTGTACTGCGCTCGACCCTGCCCGGCTCCATTGCCGAGCTCAGCGGGGCCCCCGAGCGGCTGCGGTCACGGCTCGGGGCGGGCAGCAGCAGGAGGAGCGGGCACCTGGAGGGGGAGGGGTTCTGCGTCCGGGTTGNGCTCCTCCCGGGCGCTGAGCGGAGCCCCGCAGGCTGCAGCCCAACGGCGACACGCGGCAGAAGCAGCTGGCGGCCTGGTGCGCCCTGGCGCTCGCCTACAGCCGGCGCCAGCGTCTGCCCGCCATGACGCTGCGCGAGGCCCAGGACAGCCCGCTATTCGCCAACCGCCGTCTGCAGCGTATCCTTTGGGCCCGGTCCGGTCCCGCCCCGCGTTCCCGTTCTCTCTGTTCGATGCCTCCTTAACCCCTTGCCCAGGGAAGTTGCCGCCCGAGGCCATCCAGGTGGTGCTGGAGGAGCTGCGCAAGAACGGTGGGTGGCGCCGTCCCGCTGCCGGGCCGCGGTGCTCCGGGGCTTGGCCCCTCCTCCCCGGAGAAGCGCCGTCCCCTGCCGGGGCCGCCCCGGTCTGTGCCCACACCGCCCCTGGGACTCTCCCGTGCAGGACCCCCGCGGCTGCCGTGACGTGTGCGGGGCAGTGCTGCCAGCTGAGCTCTGCTGAAGTGCCCTTTCCTTCTTGGTTTCAGGGAACTTGGAGTGGTTAGACAAGAACAAAACCAGTTTTCTGATAATGTGGAGACGACCCGAGGAATGGGGAAAGCTCATCTATCAGTGGGTGAGAATGCAGCAGCTGCTCTAGTGCACAACCTGGGCGCTCCCAGCGGGGAGGACAGGTGATACTGACAGATTGTGTAAAAGACCGCTGTCACTTCCTTTCCCTCTTGCTTTCTCACTCCTTTTACCTTTTTTTTTTTTTTTGCATTGGGCTGTTCTATTCACGTATGAAGTTATTAACAACTTTTTTCTGGTCCTGTAAGGTGAGATTCAAGCAGTGGATGCACAGGCAGATGCAGCATTGCCATTGTATGCCCTCATTTCCTAGTGCCGTGCATGTTCTTAAGACCTGGACCGAAAACATATAGTATGGGGGACAACACTTAGAACAGCATCAGCATCCTTAGATGTCATTTCTCACCTTTCCAATGTCCCAGAACATTTTGAGGGTGCTTTTGCTCATCAGATGCTGTCTGTGTTACATGTCATTTGTGATACGTGAGAGATCGCACCAAGAATATTAAATCCCACATGCAAGATTTGCTGTATTGCTTTTGTGTTTTCAGGTGTCAAAGAATGGCTTGACTAACTCTGTGTTCACGCTGTATGAGTTGATCAGTGGAGACGATACTGCAAACGAAGGTAATGTCATGTGTCACATCCTGCAGCTTTTCAGAGCACACTTGATTTGAACGCATAGAGATGATTGCCAGATCATAATTCTGTAAATTAAGTATTTAAAATTACTTACATGAGCTCACACTGCTGGTCACTGGGAAATGCAGCTCCAGAGGCTTTTTAGTACTTTGCATTAACATCTGTCTGTTATCACTGTTTGCAATTTATGCTACCCACCCTAAGCCTTCCTAGCACCCAGCTCTTTACCTTTTCCAGTTGTGAGATGCAGGCTTATTTGTTGCTGAGCTTTTCAGCTGCCTGAGAGGCAGTTCTTACTCATTACTCCTGTCTGCTAACTTTCAGGCTTTGTTTCTGATGCAGCCCTGTGCTGATGACTGTCAGCACAGTTGTAATCATGGGTTTGTGTAGTGTTATGGTGCAGGAGTCTAAAAGGTGCCCTTTGGAGCTGTCTCTTCACTGTCACTGTTCCATAGATGTTATAAGACTGTTTGTTTCCTCGTGTGAATCCTGTTCCTGCTGATGAGTGTCTTTACTTCCCTAGAGTTCCATGGCTTGGATGAGGCTATGCTGCTTCGTGCCCTGCAAGCCTTGCAGCAAGAGCACAAGGCTGAAATCATCACGCTGGACGATGGCCGAGGCGTCAAGTTCTTCTGATGGAAACCCCCTCCCTGCCTCTCTTTGGCTGCTGAAGCATTTCTGGCTGAGGAGGTTCCACCTCCTGGCCTGGTTTCGAGCAGTGACCACAAGCAGCTGCCTACTGGGGATTTCTTGGGGCGAGGAGAATCTGCGAAGCCTTCCAAAGACGTGACTTCTTATTCTGTTGCTGTTTCCCTGTTCCTGTGAACGCAGTGGATGGGCTCTCTGGTGGCTGCTCAGGCACGGCTGCCAAGGACCTCTCGTACCTTCCAGCCGCGTGCCCGGGCCCCGCAGCCCACACCGTGTGGCTGAGCGTGGTGAAAGCAAGCATGCAGAACGCTCTGTTGCTGCTGTGGTGCAAAAGACCTCACCAAAAGACTGACACGTGCATGCTGCAAAGCAGGCTGATCTGTGTTGGGGTAGATTCCAAGGAGCTAATCTGAAGTAATTAAAATGAGATGTATTTATAGAACGGCCTGGGTGTTTTCATCTATCTTTGTTTTTCCATCAAAAACAAAACAGAACAGTGTACTGAATTCTTGCCCTTCAGCTACGTTTCCTTACTGCACTGTACAAACACAGTGTGCTGGAGAGAAGGTGGACCTGCAAAGGTATCCTGCCTGGCTTTTTTCCACATGCCAGAGCTACGGGCTGTGGGCTCTTACTACCTGTCTTCAGGGCAATGTTAGCTTTCATTTACTGTGTGAAATCCACTGAAAACTAATGGGTTTGTTCCAGCAGTGGTGGGGTAAGCTCTGTAAAAAAGCAGGCTGGTGAATGTAATTAAGTTTTGTATTCTCAGTGCTTATAATGAAGTCCACAACTTGTTGAAGCCATGACCCAGGTACGGTATTTGACCTGGTAAATCCTTAATCACTAACCTGTGGGAGCTGGAGATCTGTGCTGGAAGGCTGGTGGCAGGTTCCTTTGTGTGGCAGTGACGCCGATGCTGCAGAGCGATTCCTGTCCCAGCAGAGCACAGGAACTGGGGTTCAGTGGTTGACCTGTGGTCTTCTCTGCTTGTTTGTGGCTGAGAACAACTGGGAAAATCTTCAACAAGGAATTGGCCACTACCAGCATCTGCATGGGCCTTATTTTGGTGACTGGGAACTGCCTCTTCCTCTCTCTTCATGCTGCTTATCTTTATTCTCCCATTCTCATTACTGTGCACTCTCTGCTTGCAGCTTTTGCAACTCTGCAGCATGTTCCTGTGCCTTCTAGTCTCTATATTCAGTGGCATCTGCATTTAGCCCTGGATGACGAGCCTCCAGCAGACAAGCCCAGGATGTTTGCATTTCTTGCTCTGCGTACACATGGTACTGACCTCTCAGCATTGTTCTGAGCTGCATTTGCTGAATGTAACCTTGCTGTCCTTGAACGGGTCTGTGTTCTTAATTAAATTTACTCCCTTCCTAGGAAATGGCTGATGTGACATTAGATAAGTCTAAAACAAGTCTTTTTTATTTTTTTTTCCCAAAGCTTTCCTGGCAGTTATTCATGGCTCTTTTTGCACTTTACTAAATCACTTGGTGAGATGAGGAGGAAGAGTGTGCTTCCCCCTTGTCCCACCTTGGGACAGGCAGCTGCTTGTGTTCTCTGCTGGTTGCTGGGGCTGTGCACTGAGGCCAGGTCGCAGCAGAGTTGGGCTGCACAGAAGCACTGCTTTGTGCCGGGTGGGCTACATGGCTGTCCTTGGGCATGGGAAGGCTGAGTGCTTGTTTGCTGTTCCCTCTTCATACAATGGTGATAGTGACAAGCCGTAGCTTATGGTAAAAACAAAGACTTTATATTGTCCTCTGAAACTGTCTTCCTTATCTTTATGCACTGCTTTATAGCACTTAGTGATGTAATCACAAGATCGGAACATCAGAGCATTGCATTGCCCGGAGACGTTTGCATGAGAGCTGTGCTAGATTGAAAGCCCTGGGGTGCTGGGTAGGTATGAAGGAGATGTAATTAAAGAAGCAGTGGGATGACCTCCAACTATAACTTTCCCTGGACCCAGGACAGCTCCTCCCCATGTTTCATGTGCATGACATTGGGGCTGTACATAATGCCAGAACAAGGCAAAGGGCAGGGGAAGATGTATTCATTGCCATACACAACAGAAATCGGCTCAGGCAACCTCTCTTGAGTGCACTGCTGCAGTCATCCCTGTGAGCTGCTTGCACAGGGCACAGTGGTCTGCACTGCTGCAGAGAGGGAATGCCTTGAGCTCCATCAGCAGTGCTGCCCGGAGCCTCATGGAGCAAATTCTGCATCCCAGGGTGAGGGAGTAGTGGCAGCAGCCCACAGGACTTCAGCCGATTGTGGGGCCCTGGCAGTGGAGCCATGCGGGCCTCCATCTCTGCGCTTTGAGATCACAGCCAACATCTGGATGTACTGATTAGAGCTCACGGGCCAGGGCTAGGTGGAGCTCAGGGGGCTGGTGCTGAGATAAGGCGCTATCAGGATCTGCACATTTGGGTTCTGCTCATCATGAGAAGGAAAAGCTGAGAGAGTGTTTAATTTCATACAGCTAGTTAGAAGCAAGAGTTGCTTCAGTTTGATAAATTTATGAGTTGGGATAAATGTGCATGCAGGTCACATCTGTGACTCCGGGCTAAGGAAATCCTCAGCAGTTATCTGCCCGGGGCTGCAGCTGCTGCTGAGGTTGCAGTGCTGTCTCTTCCTGTGTCTCTGTGCTGTAGAGTATGGGGCACACTGAGCTGAAGAGGAGGCCCCCACAGGTATGGGGTGCTAAAGCCAACAGGAAACATCCCCTCCATCACTGTGGAGCTGTCCTCTCAGGCCCTCTTGGTGGGGTGCTCAGCTCCTGCTGCAGCCCTGCAGACTCATGGGCACCACCGTGTTTGGCCCCAGCCCCTCTGTTATCCCACCCTGAGTTTTGGGCTCAGAACAGTGGACTTCTGGCACATCTCTCTGGAATTGTTCTTTGATGAGTGATCTAATCGTGAGCAGAGCGATTGCAGTCCCTTGCTCTTTTCCCAGCAGCTGAACACACGTGGAAATGCTGAATGGTCTGATTGCAGCGGCCGCTCAAAGCACAGGCCTGGCACCAACACTGGGAGCCAGGAGAAATGTCACCCTGATAACGTGCAGGAGCTGCGTGTGTTTGCTGAGCGCTGGGAAGGGGCTGGCTGCAGATGGGAACCTCCTGGTTTCAGCCCTGGTCCGGCTGCAGTGTGGTGTCCTGGGATGTGCTGGGGGGCACTCACAGCGCTCTGCAGGGTCACTTGCTGCTGCTCAGCCTATGGACGCATGCTGCAGCCTCCAGGGTGTCTAATCCCAGAAAGGGGCACTGAATATGCTTTTGAGAGTACAACAGTGGGTCAGAATGCAATCACTGCTTTCCCCCAGCCTGTACTGCTAGAGAGTGATCTGCAAGCACTGGAGACTCAGAACAATATTCCTTTCCTGGAGGTTTCACCAGGTCCTCTTTCTAGGCGAGTGGGGATGAGTGGACAGGGTCGTGTGGAGGTGCAGGGGTCTGCCTGCGTGCAGTGGGCTGTGCAGCCTGCCCAGGACTTCTGTGGAAACATTTCAGCAGGTGCTTCTCGCTCCTCCCACCCGGACTGGGGGATTTGTGTGGCTGTGAATGAGAGCATCTGGGCCCTGCATGCACCGCGTTGGTGCTTTAAATCTGTGCAAAGGGCACGGCTGAGTTAACATTTCAATCCTCCCCTTAATGTTTCCTGTATCGCTGAGTAGAAACAATCTGACCTTAGGGAGAAGAAATTAACGCTAGAATCGATTGCTTTGTATTTTGTGTAAACAGCTTAAAGGGTAGAACAACCTCATCATTTACACTGTAGAGACAACAAGCTCTTGTCCAGGCTCCCAGTGGGCGTGTGGCTGAACGACGCGCTCATATTTTAGTACCCTTATTTCAGGAGTTCACCCAGCAGTAAACCCTGAGAGCAACGGCTGTCTTGGAGCATGGGCGTTGATAAGCACGGCAGTGCCCAGGACAGTGGAGAAGCACAGTTTTGGACGCAGACATTGCTCTGAAACTTCGCAGCTGCAGCTCTGGGTGGGTGGCTGAAGCGAGCACTTCCCTGCAGCTCAATTTGGCCCCGTGTCATCTGGCCTGGCTCACGGCAGCCCCGCATGGACCCAGTGCTGCCGGAGTGAGGGAGAGTGGGACCACGTGTCCCGAGTGACAACGGCCCCGCCAGGCACAGGGGCCTGCGGTCGAGGTGGGCACCGACTGCGGGAGTTCCTGGGGCTGGCGGTGCCCAGTGCCCATCCCAATGCTTGGTCCCGTGCCCTCCTCGGTGCCTGGCGCCCATCCCAGTGCTTGCCCCAGTGTCCATACTGGTGCGCGGTGCCCACCCCAGGACGTGATGCCCGCCCAGCGCTTGTCCTGATGTCTGTCCCTGTGCCCGGTGCATATCCCAGTGCCCGTCCCAGTGCTTTCCCCGATGCTTGGCCACGTGCCCACACCGGTACCCTTCCCGGCGCCGACGCCGCCGAAGCAGCGCGGACTGGGGGGTGTTGGCCGCGCGGAGGCGGGGCCGGGCCGGGCCGGGGTGGGGCCGGTGCCGCTGGGCGTGGCCACGCCGGTGCCGGGGCCCGTGCGGGGCTCGGGACGCTCCTGTTTGCGGGGCGGTGGTGCGGGGTGCGAAGCTGCAGAAGCTGATGCTGACGGTCGAGCCCGCCGCCGCCGGCGGAACCATGTCTCGGCCCGAGGCGGAGCGGGCAGGCGGCGGCTGCGTGGCGGAGCCGGGCCCCCCCGGTAGAGCACCGCACCGTAACCGCGGCCGGAGGCCCTCGGGGCGCGACTCCCGCCGTGCTTCCTCCCGCTTCAACCGGCGGAGTTCGGTGGAGCTGGAGCTGCTGGGCTACCCGGGGCAGAGCGCGGGGTCGCCGCCGCCGCCGGGCGCCGCGGGGCACCGGGAACCGGAGGAGACGGAGAGCGAGGAGGTGGAGACGCGCGCCGTGGCCACTTCTCCCGACGGTCGGTTCCTCAAGTTCGACATCGAGATTGGCCGGGGCTCCTTCAAAACCGTCTACAAAGGGCTGGACACGGAGACCACAGTGGAGGTGGCGTGGTGCGAGCTGCAGGTACGAGGGCAGGGTGCACACCTGCGGCACGGCACAGCCCTGGGTAGGGGCACTCAGGCAGGAGCTGCTCGGCGGGGACCCCCGGTGCCCCTGCAGCGCGCACAGCACTCACCGCTGCAGCGGTGGGGCCGGCAACGTGCAGGGGATTCGGTCTCCCGGTGCTCGGCTCCGTGCTCATCGTCCCTCCCACCGTCGGACGGTGTTTTCCCGTTGCTGTGTCACTGCCTGAGCCAAAGAGTGCTCATGGAGTGCCTGCAGCCCCAGCCCGCAGTGCCAGCCCCGCTCTGGGGCGTTAGGGGAAAATCTGGGCTGTGTTGCACCCCTCTACTTTTTGGGTGCTCATTAGCCCACAGATCGTCATTTGTAAGAGCAGAAGGGGTAGGGCAGCCCTCTCAGCGCTGGAGCTGGCTTGGAGATGCACTTCGATGGCTGTTGGAATGCTCTGGGGCACGTGCTCCTGGTAGCCAGAGGCTGAGTGTGAGAAGGTTCACGGTACAGCATGTCCTTGCTGCACTTTGGCTGCTTGGCCCTGGTTTGGTATTTGTGGGCACCCACATGTGGCTTCTATGATGCTTCCAGGTGCTCTCTGCTAACAGTATCTGAACCTGTGGCTTCCCATGTCTCTCAGCTTCCCCATCTTCTCCTCCACTGCTCCCTAACAGCAGGATGCAATGCTAGGCAGCTGAGGGCAGTGGTAGAGGTACTGCTCGCGTGATGCTTTCTCCCCTCCTGCACGTGCTGGGAGCAGTCCCGGCTGTGGCAGCAAGGCTGTGCAAGCAGAGCCTGGTGGTGGGGCTCCAGACTTCTCCTTGCAGCCCCCGGGGAGGGGCTTTACTGAAGTCCAAAGTCTCCAACAGATTCCTACCCCGGGGGTGACTGCTGCAGCTGGAAGGTCCAAGTCCTTGTTTACAGAGAAAAACATGTCTTGCAAGTTTGTTGTCTTGTTCCTAAAGCCTTGGTGCTGCCACATGGGATGACTGCAGCCCAGTAATGCAAGAAGAGATCCTTAGATATCCTTAGTCAGTGCATGACTTCTGGAGGGATGACTACAGCCAGTGAGAGGAAAACGATGTCCTGGGCCTCAGTATTGTGAGATGGGGCAGCTGCTTCAGAGGAGAGCCCAGAGCCACACACAGCACTCCCCTTTTGCTGTGTCCACGTCCCACTCCTGACAGCCCTGAGCTCCTGCAGCACTGGAAACCACCGCTCAGCACTGATGAGGGTGGCATCTCTGGTGAAGGTGATGTCCTCCAGAGGAGCTGCTCATGCCCAGCACATCCCACCTGACTGCCCCATATCCCTGCTGTGGGGCTATGCCCGGTATGTGTGCCCCAGTGCACTGCTTTTGCAGCCATAGCAGATCCTGGAGCTGACAGCACAGCTTGGTACTCGTGTGCTCTGTGTTGGGCTGCATGCATGCCCCGTGTCCCTAACCGGAGTGTCCATGGGGGTTGGACTGCAGCCCCCAGTGCCTGTCCTGCAGCAGGGGCTCTGCTGTGTTAACAGAGCTCTGCTTGCAGCTGGGCAGGCACCGTGTGCCAGTTGCATTCAGGTGCCTGTGGATGAGAGGAGTGCCCTTTGGGTGGAGCAAAGACAGCCCCAAAGAAGCCCCCTCTGCTCTTTATTCAGTGTATCTCATGCCCAAGTGTGCATCCCGTGAGGGTCTGGCAGTGCATAAGCAGACTTTTCAAAGCATGTTTTTTTCAGCGATCGTGCAAAGAATCAGACACTGTGACACAAATACGGGATTTGGAACCGCAAATAAAAATGGTTGTGGTTCTGCCCTTTTAAAAATAGCTTTGTCCCATGTCTTTCACAGTTCTTCTTTTATTGCCTTTAAAATATAAATGAACACCTAACCTCAGCCCTGAATGCAGTTCCGGTCCCAGGAGCCTCATCCAGCCGCCGTGATGCCTCCCAGACCCAAATCCCAGCTCTCATCCTGGCCCTGCCTCACCACCAGGTTACCCAGTGCCTTTTCTCTGCCTTCCTGTAGGACCCCCTGGGGACCTCTTTGTCCCCACTTCCTGCTGCCCTGTGCAGTGCTGTCTGTCCCTGCGTCCCACAGACCTGCCGTGACCTGTTTATGCTTTCCAGCTTTAGATTTGAGACTATTTCTGTTGATAGGTGCTGAGGTTTGGGGAGAGGAGGAAGCAGGGAGGAAACCAGAGGCCCAGAGTGGGATCGAGCTGTGAATATGTTGCCCATGCATAGTTTTCCTGCGGGGACCCCTCTGGAGTGGGGGCAGGAGCAGCCCTGTGGGGCGGGTGCTGCTGTGCCAGCAGAAATCTGCTCTGGATCCCATGCTGATGGGAGGGAGGGAGCTGAGAGCTGAGTTGGGATTGTTTGAAGGGGATCTGGGGATTTGAGAATGGAGTGGGTGCTCGTGCACATGCAGTCACCCATAAGGAGAAGAAGGGAGTGCTCTTGGATTCCCATGTGGCTGTGGGGGATGTGTCCTCAGGACTCTGAGTGCCCAGTGCCTGCACCATTCCCACTGACTGCCTCCACAGATACCCCTGGGTACCCTCCTTCCCGGGTGTGAATCTCAGCTCTGCACAATGCAGTCTTTCACTGATTGATGCTGCTGGGACCCTCTGACTGGGGCAAGCAGCACAGGAGTGCCATGGGCTCTACTCCAGCTGCTGCACTGCCTCACAGTCGGTGGACCTCTGCACCCTCCTCACCTCCACCTGCCCAGCTCTGCAGTTGGCCCTGTAGGGCACCCTAGCACCCAGCTCCTGGCCCTGGCATGGGGCTGGACCACTTCCCCAGCACCCTGCTGCCACCCCCAGCATCCTCCTCTTCCTCCTCAGGAGGTGGCTGCTAGGAAAGAACACCATGTCCCGGGCAGACAGCTCTGCTGGCAGCTGCAGTTGTACATCATGTGCTGCTCTGCACTGCGATCCCAGTCTGAGTGGTTCCAGTGGCGCTGGGACTGTGCTGGGCACGGCTCCCCATGCACAGCAGGGCAGAGCTCTTGGGCTGCCTGACTCCCTCTTTGGAATCGTGTTGGGGATGAATCCATCATGGGCTTGGGTGAAGAGTGGGGTTCCCTTGAGCCTTGCTTCATGCTCCCTGGGGGATATGTCCACATTCCACCCTGGTCTTTCTTCACCAAGCTCAGGGAGCCATAGTGACAGCCCTTGAGCCCTGGCCACAGCCTGCAGAGCTGCCCCTTGCCCTGCAGCTCCATGGGATGTAGCTGAGCCCCTGAGCTCCTTGCAGCTCTCCAGTAGGTGGTGGTGGGCTGGGGGGACAGGGTGTGTGCAGGGCAGCACATGGGCCTTGGGCGCTGTTTTCCTCCCTGGCTATGAAAGATCCCATTCATTCACTGCTCAAGGCTCAAGTTCTCCTCTGGGCTGAGCTGGGTCCCTGAGCATGTATTAAAGAAGAGAGGGGATTATAGAACAGCTCCAGCCCGGCTGTGGGGCCAGTTATGATGCAATGAAAATATTACAAAAGCTGCTTGGGCTGCTGGGTGGTGGCTGCCAGCCAAGGAGCTGTGCCTGAGGCTGACAGCACCTGGCAATGGGGGCACCTGGCAAGCGCCATGGGCACTGCTGCTGTCTGGGCACCTGGGACTCTGTACTGACTCCCGGGCTCTGTGCTCCCTGGTCCCTTTGGCTCTGTGCTGAGTAGGGGTCATTGCACCAGGGCGGAGCTGTGGGGTGTAGGGTTGTGGGGCAGGATCTTGCTCCTCCTGTGTCCCCCATTTTATGGTAGCAGGGCTCTATAGGGTCTGTGTCCTCCCTGCAGCCCTGCTCGGTGCCTTTGTCAGCTCTCTTTGGCTTCCACTTTAATTAACTGTAGCTGGAGGAACATGGAAAAACCTGGGCTGGAGCCTCCCACGCCTGCTTTCCCCAACAAAGGCCTCATTGAGGAGGACCGGCTCCCTGCCATGAAGGTGCTCAGTGCCTGAAGCTGCTGTGCACAGTGGGGGCAGGAGCTGCCCCGGATAGGGGCAGATGGGTCTGCGTGTGGCAGACCACTGGGTTGAGCACTTGGCAATGTGGGGCTGCAATACCCATTCTGTCAGAGAGTACCATATGGGAACCCAAAGCTTTGGCTGCGGGGCTGGGCAGCCGGCTCCCTGCTCAGGGTGGGTTTCACATGGGCAGTTCAGGACAGAGGGGGATCTTCAGCCATCCCTCCCCAGCCTGATCGATGAGGTGAGCGGCTCCGTCAGAGCCATGCACGGGGCTGAGTGCAGGGAGGGGGTGGGATGTGATGTGGTAGCCCCACAGCCTCGTGCCCCCCTCACTCCCCGCTGTCTCTGCAGACACGGAAGCTGTCCAAGACGGAGCGGCAGCGCTTCAGTGAGGAGGTGGAGATGCTGAAGGGGCTGCAGCATCCCAATATTGTTCGCTTCTACGACTCCTGGAAGTCGTCCGTCAAAGGGCAGATCTGCATTGTGCTGGTCACTGAGCTAATGACATCTGGCACCCTTAAGACGTGAGTGGGGACTGCTGGATCAGAGTGTGCAGGGAAGGAGAGGTGAAGGAGGGCTCTGCTGTGGAGCAATAGCTAGCACACGGGGTGGAGGGCCCAGGAAGTCAGAGGGCAGTGCTGGCCACTCACCCCTGGCTCTGTACTCCTGGCACTAGCAGCTTGGCTTGGATTTGTCTGCATTTCCTGTACTGCCTCTGCAGAGCTTAGCTGGGGAGGGGGAACAGGGAGCCCCCAGCTGCTGCATGCCCTTTGCACCTCAGTAGTGGTGGTGGTGGGATCATGCTCATATGTGGGGAATGGCTCTGCATCAGTGCCCGTGGGATGCTCTGGTGCCAGCCCCATCCCCTCGCAGCTACCTAAAGCGGTTCAAGGAGATGAAGCTGAAAGTACTGCAGCGCTGGAGCCGTCAGATCCTCAAGGGGCTGCACTTCCTGCACACTCGCTCACCCCCCATCATCCACCGCGACCTCAAGTGCGACAACATCTTCATCACCGGACCCACTGGCTCCGTCAAGATCGGGGACCTGGGGCTGGCCACGCTCAAGCGTGCCTCCTTCGCCAAGAGCGTGATAGGTGGGATGGGGGCATGAGGGATGTGGAGGTGCACGTGGGAACAGGCACGTCGCTGAGCCACGCTGTGCCCCCAGGAACCCCTGAATTCATGGCCCCGGAGATGTATGAGGAGAAGTACGATGAAGCGGTGGACGTGTACGCCTTCGGGATGTGCATGCTGGAGATGGCCACCTCGGAGTACCCCTACTCAGAGTGCCAGAACGCTGCCCAGATCTACCGCAAGGTCACCTCGGTGAGTGCCTCAGGGCTGGAGGAAGGGGCAGTGTGGTGGGAGCTGCTGGACCTCGCTGCTCCGGGAGTACAGCACTCAGCAGGTTATGCAAGAAGCTAAAATTAGGCTGGGAGGTGAGAGGGTGCTTAGCTCTGTGAGCTATGCCAGGGCCAGCAGAGGGCTGGGACACCCATGTGCCTCACCTCGTGCACTCATAGGGTAGAATGGGAGCTGCTTGACTGCTCTGTCCCCAGGGCATTGTGGCTGCTCTGGCCAGACCCAGCCAGCTCCTGCCTTCTGAGCAGTGCTGGGGCGGGCCTGGGTCCAGCTGCCAAGCAGGGTCTGGCCCCACCGGGTGCTGTCTTGGGGTCACCAGGGCACCCTGCAGCTGCAGCCCAGAGGCTTCCTGATTGGTGCTATCTGCCCCTGCCCAGGGCCTGAAGCCCAGCAGCTTCTACAAGGTGAAGGTGCCTGAATTGAAGGAGATCATCGAGGGCTGCATCCGCATGGATAAGGATGAAAGGTGGGAGAGTCTGGGAGGGGTCACAGTGCTCCAGAGCCCTGCCCTGAGAGTCTGCACCCCTGAGTGCACCCACACACAGTCCCTCTGCCCTTTCCCTTGCTGCCATCCAGAGCAATGATCTGTGTCCCCACGCTGAGCAGTGCTTTCCCCCAGGTACACAATCCAGGACCTACTGGAGCACTCCTTCTTCCAGGAAGACACAGGGGTGCATGTGGAGCTGGCCGAGGAGGATGACGGCATCAAGTCAGGGCTCAAGCTGTGGCTGCGGATGGATGACACAAAGAAGCTACACGGCAAGTACAAGGACAACAACGCCATCGAGTTCCTCTTCGAGCTCTACAAGGATGTGGCAGAGGAGGTGGCCCAGGAAATGGTGGGTGCTGCAGAGCGGAGGAGGTGGGACACCATGGAGGTCCCTGCAGACTAATACAGCTCCACTCCTGCGCAGGTGGTCCTGGGCTTTGTCTGTGAGGCTGACTACAAGCTGGTGGCTAAGGCGGTGCGGGACCGCGTGGTCGCCATCAAACGCAAACGGGAGAAACTGAAGCGTGCGCAGGACGTGGTGCCACAGGCTGAGCTGGGGCAGGCACCAGGCGTCCTGCACCTGCTGGAAGACCTCAAGTCCCCACTGGCATCGGGCGTCCCTGCACCTGCCCCAGCCACCACTGGCTCCAGGGACTCTGTTTTCAGCAGCACCTTCCCACCAGAGCCCGAGGAACCTGAGGCTGACCAGCACTTCGTGTACCGGCACACGAGCTACTCCTCAGCCACCTGTATGTAGGCAAAGGGAGGCTGTCGTGACACTCTCCCACTCCTCCAACCTCAGCTATGCATCCCACCCCAAGGCTGTTAACTAAAGGGGAATTGAGAGCTGGGGAGGGGACTCCAGGTCTGGCCATGCTCACACATGCACTTGTCTGCAGCCGACTGTGAAACAGATGGCTACTTGAGCTCGTCTGGCTTCCTCGACTCCCCAGATGTATCCCATCGTGGTGCTTCTATGGGGACTCCCACTAGTCNGTGAGCCCATGAGACTGGGAGGGTCGGGGTGGCAGTGGTGGTGGCCCTGGTTCACAGCATCCCCTCCCCACAGAGCATTGCAGTGCAGCTACCAACTGAGCACATGCCCACAGCCAGTGGCTTCTCCTCTCCAGTGGACAGGTAAGCACTGGGATCCTGGGCTGGAGCTGGCTGGGGGGGTGCAGATGGGAACAGCCACATTCATGTACCGGGGTGTCCTGCAGCTATGCCTCGGATGTGGCATCGGGCATGAGTGATGGCTGCGAGGGGCTCTCTGCTGGTGAGCAGAGCACCAAGCTGCCAGCCAAGCGGGCAGTGGGGAGGCTGCAGCGGCGCCGAGCCCGGTCCCGGCTGCGCATCACCAACGTGAGTGCAGTGGTGTCAGGGTGGATGCATCCCTGCTGCCTCTGCTGAGCCCTCCATGCTGTGTGCAGATCTCCGACAAGAACGACCGGGTGGTGGAGTGCCAGCTGCAGACCTACAACAACAAGATGGTGACATTCAAGTTTGACCTGGATGGGGACAACCCAGAGGAAATCGCAGCTGTCATGGTGAGTGCAGGACTCGGGTAAAGGTGGGACGAGGGCAGACACAGCATTGAGCATCACTGCACTGCCCCACCAGGTCCACAATGAGTTCATCCTCAAGTCGGAGCAGGACGGCTTCATCCACCGCATTCAGGACATCATCCACCGCGTGGAGACTCTGCTGCGCAAGGACGGGCAGGGTGCAGCCGAGCTGCCCGAGAGCCCCGAGGCTGAGCGGGTCAACGACCGTCCCGTGAGTACCCGGCCCCGGCCGCCCGTGCTGGGACCCCCAACGTGGCTTTGGGGTGCCCGGGGCCGGGACACGCACTGCGGTTGCTGAATCTTTCCAGCCCCGGCAGGAGGAGCCCTGCAGCTCCGGGTCGTGGTGCTGCCTGCACGGCAGTGCTGAGGCTCTCGTCCCCACTTGCGGTGGGGATGGTTTGTGGGCCGGTCAGGTTTTGGCTCAGCCTGCTGCAGCACTGGGCTCAGTTTCTCTTTCCCCAGCAGGCAGAGCTGCAGCTGCAGGAGCTCTCGCACTCCATCTCCTCCTCCTCCTCACTCAGTGGTACGTCCTCACCTCTGTGCGAGCTATTCCTGCCCCCCTGACTGAGTCAGGAGCGTTCTGGAGGGCCTGTCCTAGATGGGCTAAGTGTGCCCTTATGCCACAGACCTGGGCTGCACCAGCCCCAGCCTATCACTCCAGTCACCTGTCCTGCCAGCACCAAGCAGCTCCCCTTTGGAGAACGACCTCCCCAGCCCTGCAGAACCACTGCTGGGCTCCCCTGCAGGTACCAGGCCTGGCAGGGCAATACACAGCTCTTTCTCTACCCAGACCTCCCAGCCATAGCCCTGACTTGCAGTGGCACAGTGCTCAGGGCTGCTCCCTGCTCCTCTTTCCTGCAGGCTCAGCACAGATCCTCATTTCATCAGCTCCATCCTGGATGACAGCATCACCAGTGCTCCTGCAGACACTCCCAGGCACCTCGGGGACATCTATTCCCCCTACCCTGACAGTTCCCTCATCCCCAATCCCCAGTGAACCCAGCAGTCCCATGAGCCCCCCTGTGACCAGCACACCCTGGTCCCCTTCCACTCCCCTCCTGTCCCTGGCCAACGTCTTTTCCCTGGCAGTGATGAGCGTGGCCCACACGCTACTGCCTGCTGTCTCCTCCATTGCCAGCTCAGGTGGGCACTTCTATCCCCCACTGCTGCCTCGGCCACAGAATCTTGTCCTTGGGCCCCCACGCTTTGTTTACCCTGACCCTGCCAGTATGGCAAAACCCTCCCTGTCTTGCAGTGGGCCTCCGGGGGCTGATGTCCCCACTGTGGGGGGGCCCGTGCCATTCTCTCCTCCGACAGCAGTTCCTCTGTCCCCCATGGGGAGTCCCTTGACGATGCCAAACACAGTCACGCCAAGGAGCCCGGAGAGCAGCACAGTGAGTGTGGGGCTCTGCAGAGCTGCTTGATGCTTCTTGGGTGGGTTGGGGCTGGGACACAGAGCCCTGCAGCATGAGGACACCCCTGCACCGTAGCAGAGGATGTGGGAGGGTTGAGCAGGCCAGAGGTCACAGCTGTGGGAGCAAAAGCAGAGACACCGTTGTGATGTGGGTGACAGTGTGGGTGCCTGCAGGTGCCGCTTGTCTCCCTCAAGCCCAGTCACCCACTCATCATCTCGGAGTCGCCAGCACCCAGTGTGCCCAAGGCCCGGCTGTCACCCATCAATGAAGGTGAGGTGGGGAAAAGACTGTGCCCACAGGGGCACTGCAGCATCCCTGGCATCCCACTCACCCCAGACCCCCATGGTTTCCCCCCAGAAGCCAAGCCCCAGATCCTGGGCCGCTTCCAGGTGACACCATCCAAGGAGCCAGCTGTCATGTCCCCAGTGCTGGGCAGCAGTGAGAGCAAGCAGCACGGCACAGAGTCAGTGGTGAGCAACTCCCTGCTGCCCACCACCTCTGGCACAGGGAGCAGCACAAGTAGTGACTCTGAGTCAGAGCTGGAGATGGGAGCGCAGGACCCCGAGGAGGCACTGGCTGGGGAGGGGACGGTGGTGCCGGCAGAGAGTGACCGGGAAGGCCCTGGGGAGGAGAGTGCCCCGCAGACGGTGCTGAGCCAGGTGTGGCTGAGCTCCCGCAGCTTGTCCTACGTGAGCAGTGATGACACCGAGAGTGAGGATGAGGAGATCTGGGAGGAGCTGCAGACCCTGCGCCAGAAGTGAGTGGCCCCATAGCGAGCTTATGGCTTGCTGTGTCCATGAAGGATCCTTGCCCAGGCAGAAGGACGATGTCCTTTTCCAGGGCACCATATGTGCACCAGGCTCACCTCTCATTCTCTTTCTAAAGGCACCTGGCTGAAGTACAGCTGCTGCAGAGCACCCAAAAGAAGGAGATCGAGGAACTGTACCTGCGGATGGGGAAGCAGCCCCCACTGGGCATAGTGTCCCCTGCTGCCATGCTCTCCAGCCGCCAGCGCCGCCTCTCCAAGGGCAGTTTCAACCCCTCCCGCCGCAACAGTCTGCAGCGCATGGAGTTGGCGCAGCCCCCAGGTACAGCCCGTGCTGCCTGCAGCTCTCTGCTAGGATGGAGCTCCCAGGGTTCAGCCTGTGTGAGGCACAGCTCAGTGCGCCCTCTCAGGACTGAACTGTCCCAGCAGGAATCATGCGCCGGAATTCACTGAGTGGCAGCAGCACCGGCTCTCAGGAACAGCGGCTGAGCAAGGGAGTGACCTTTGCAGATGATTTCAGCTGGATGGTAAGGGGTTGGGGGCTGATAACAGAGCCCGGTGGCACTCCCAACAAGCCCCAGCTCACCAGCACCTCTCTCCCACAGTAGCCAGCTGGCCAGGAGTTACTTCATCAACTACCTCAACCACGTGCCTGCTGCCCCACAGGGGGTGAGAGCCTCCACACCAGTGGAAGAACAGTGGTGCAGCAAGGTGGGCGCCCACCTCTGGAAGCCTGGCCCTTTGCCTTTCTGCACCCTATCACAAACTATGCTGTTGGCATCTGCTGCTTCTGTACCAGAGGGAAGGCCTGACCCCATGCCTGTTCCACATACTCTTGCCTGCTTGTCCCAGCCCTGTCTCATCCCAGCTGCACAAAGCCATTTGCTTGAGCCTGGCCCCAGAAGCAGAAAGGATGAAGTGCTGACACTGCTCATAGAACCGCTCTGCTGCACTTTGCTCCTGGCTCCCAGAGCAGAACTGAACATCCCTTCCATACTGTTCACCCCTGCCACCACACTGTCCTCCAGCCCTGCTTCAGTCCATGCCCACACCCCAGGGCCACCACACAGCTTCACCTCCAGCTGTCCAGCTACTGTCCATGGCTCCCACCCACTTTCCTCTTGTAAGCTGCTCTGCAGCCAAGACCAAAGCTGGCTCCAGAGCAGGACAATGCCACCCTCAGCGCCAAAACATGACAGCCTGGTGCTGGTGGGTGCACTTTGTTACAAACCGATGTCTGGAAAGTGTTTTCATAAAAAGTATTCCAAGTATGTCTGTCTGTGTCTATGCAGTTGGAGTTTATGCAAATTTGAGTCAGATGACAAAACAAAAAGCAAAACTGAAAGCCTCCCCTACATCTGCAGATTTCCAGGGGCTGTGAGACCCCAGGCTGGATTCTGGTCACCAGCTGACATAGCAGCAAGCACTGATCAAGGCTCCAGACACATTATTTATTTTGGAAAGGCAGCAGGGGCCCAACTCCACTCTGAGAGCATGTCCCTAGCCAGGACCCCACTGTGTTCCAGGACAAAAGAGCCCTGCCTGCAGGGAGCCCTGGCGCTATGTCGAGTCGCGGGGCCACGCAGGCCCGGGGAGTCCCACGCGGTTCACGGCCGCTCTCCGGTCTCCTCGAGGCCGTCGTCGGCCCCGGGCCAGGCCGGGCTCAGCTCGCGGCGCTCTTCTGTCGCTCCCAGGCCCGCGCCCGCGCCATCTCCGCCTCCTGCTCCAGCTCGTCCAGAAACCGCTCCTGCGACACCGAGTAGAAGGTGTACCCGTCTGCGGAAGGGGTTAAGGAACACAGCGGCGCCCCGCGACCCACGCAGCCCGCCCTCCCGCCTGCAGGATACAGATGCCCGCGGTGACCATGCCGATGCCGAGAGCCAGCAGCACGTTGCGGCTGCGGAGCTGGCGCTGCAAAGCGCGCTGTCGCTGAGCGCGCTCCACCTGCGCCATGAAGCGGCGCTGCTCGGGGCTCAGCCCCGGCTCCCGCTCCGGGTCCACGCGCTGCGCAAACGCCGCGCCCTCAGCCGGCTCCCGCGGCGCCGCCATCTTCCCTACCGCCGCTTCCGGCAGCGCGGTGACGCCACTTCCGGCCGGGAAGCGAGCCAATCGGAAAGGAGCGAGGGACGCCCGCGGCCCGAGGCGAAGCGCCGAGTGATTGGCTGGCGCCGGCACGTGGCGGGCCGCGGGAGGCGCGCTCTGATTGGCGGAGACGGTCCCTCAGGCGGTGCCGCGCCTCGTGGCTCCCTGCGGACTCGCGGGGTTTGTGGGAGTGAGCGCGGGCTGCTTGCTTCTGTGCGCCTTGGTTTTGGTGGTTGTGAAGAGCCGTTACTACAGCCCTCGAGGGTTCGTACTCGAATTGCTAAATGGGGTCCCGGCTGCCCGTAGCGTCCAGGTTCTCCAGCCCCGATCCGCTCTTCGGTGAAGTTGCCCCTGAGATCATCGAGGACGCGCTGATCCACCTGGCCATGGAGAACGAGCAGCTCCTCAGCGCGCTGCCCGGCCCTGCAGGCTGCTTCAAGGAGGCGCGGACCGTGGGTGAGGCCCTGGGCAATCACCGAGCACTCCTGAGTCAGCCCACTGCTGCTGGCTGAAGTTCAGTGCACTGAGGTGATTTTATGGTGTTTGGTTTGTTTGTTTGTTTGTTTGTTCTTCCAGAATTTATATTCCTTCTGTCTGAAAAATGGCACCTAGACCACCCAGCAAGGTATCAAGCAGTAGAGCTACTTGAAAGGTAATAACGTGCTGAGGACTGAGTAGACTTCTCTAACACAGTTAACACCATGCATACCCTTTACCAGTCATTCAAACGATGTATTTCTTTATCTGGAGCTTTGTCTTTTCACTCATTCAGTTCAAATCCATAGCTATACCCGTGTTGCGTATGTGCAGAACTGTTTGTCTTCTTTTTTTCTTAGTAGAAGTGTTTTTTTAGGTTTATGATCAAGCAAATAGAACAAATCTGTACATCCCCCCGAGAGAATATTCCAACCAGTGAACAAGGCAGAAGCCAGAACTCTCTGCAAGAACAGATCTATGACACATTTGTCCTACGACTTGTGTCATGCATTCAGCTTGCGAGCAAACTTTCCTTACACTATAATGTAAGTTATATGAGCCTTTTCCTGTTACATTTTTAGTATTGTAGAAAACTATATAACCTCTCTAAGCAATACGTTTTCTCTCTAAAAATCAGTTGTGATAATACAAAGGATAACAAAATGAGGCCCTAAGTCTCTTGCATTTAGGGTAGATGAGTTGTAACTCATCTTGTAAAAATGTGTCAGGAAACATTCCCAGTACCGGTCAGGAAGAAAATACAGGCAGCTGAGAATCCCAGTATGTGGCTGTCAGAACACAGAGAGCTACGGAGAGCTTGTCTGGGGAGCACGTGTGGGTACAGAGAACCTAAGGAAAAATTCTGAGCTGGATTTCTCAAGCCAGCTTATAAGGCATGTTAGACAGCTGTGGGAGTGTGCAGTATCAACACCACAGTGGTTTGTGATACACTTAATGGGAGGAGTAAAGCAGTAAGAACATAGTGCTGTGTTTTTAACAAGTGCCCTATTGCACTTCCTTTTTTTCCCTCTTCAGGCAGTTAACAGTGACACAGCTTTACAATTTCTACAATCCTTAAAATACTCATACACTAAACAAGAGTTGCTTGAGTCAGAGCTTACTGTTTTAGAAACTCTGCAGTTCCAGATCAATGTTTTGACTCCGTTGGCTTACATTGAATTGCTTCTAGAAGTTTTAGGTAAGAGCATTATTAAGAGAGAATGGTACGGAATTTTAAGAGTAGCAGAGCTAGCTATCTGAAACAAAATGTCCCATGTTATGTATCTTTGCATACTATGAAGGCATGTGAAACTTTTCAGACTTGACCTTTCAGGTGAGAACTTGTCCTTAGTAGAATCTGCAGGCTATTGTTTGTCAGCCAGTGCTGCCCCATTCAATAAGAGGTTGTTTTAAATTCACTAAACCTAGTATAAGAGCACATTTTCTAAAATGACCTACCATTTACTTTGCCCACGTCTGACAACCTGAATTTCAGAAGGAGAGTAATGACACTGAGAGGGCCTGTGGCATTCAGAAACAGAGGGCAGTTGTCACCAAAAATCTGCATTTGTCACTTGCAGTAACTCATGCTTTTTTCTAATTTGTTTGATTCAAAATGTTTGGGTAATTGTGTATGAATTCCACATCAGGACATAATGGCTGTTTACTTCCTGCAAAACCACTGCATCAGATGTGTGTACCACTCCTAGACTTCTTATATCTTAAAAGAGATACCATCTACGACACTTTACTGAATATTGCCATTGAGAATTTGACACCAAGTGAACTGCAGATGTAAGTGTCTTACATTAATTATTTGTAATTATTCCTTACAAAAATATATGACTATAATTCTCATTATAGCACGGGTTTTTGGGACATCTGTTTTAAAATATCTTAACCTGGGGGGGCTTTCAGTGTTGTTCATGAAGTGTAATATACCAGTTCAAAAAAACATGCTTCACCACATTTGCTTCAGGGGCAAGCTAGGAAAGTGTTTAACTTCATCTTAAAAATCCAGCTTTAGTACTGTTAATTAACATTAATAGTATCAGGCTTTATTTGGAATGAGTGACTGTACAAGCTAAAATGTTTTTAGGCTGTACAAAGATTACAGGTGTTCTTGAACCAGCCTCATTTTACACCATTAGATGCTTTTACTTGTGCAGAGCCAAGTTCTTGATAGTAAAGGAAGATTTAATGCTCTTGGCAGTTGGAATCATCAGCACAAGCGCTTTCATACTAAACCCTGAGCACTGGAGGAAGGTACAGCCATTTCCAAGCAAACTAGCTCTATGTGGGGGAAAAAAGTGCAGGTTATTTATATGTTTAAACACAACCAGAAGCTGGTAGACTCTACTGGGAGTGAGATAAAAGTGACATCTGTCAGTTTATTAGCAGGAAGTGTGCATGCTTTTATAAGATGGGTCTGAGGGCACAAAGTCAATTCAGCAGGAAGGCATGTGCTGGTGTTACTGTCAGCTTATCCTCCTGCCTTAGCTTTTGAACAGCTCAAGCTCAGTGAGCCAGCTTCATTGACAACTGAACAATTTTCTGCCTGAGGTACTACTGAATAATAAGCAGTGCATTGCAGACAGTAGCCTTTTCATTTTATTTCTTAATGGAGGCAAGTAATTTACAAAAGAAACAAACAAAAAACAACAATAAAATGCAGAGCATTGTTATTCTTAGATTTGGGCAGGACTACGAAGTAGCTCTGTAAATTAATATCCTTTAGGTGCTGTAAATAATTTTTTTTAATTCTTTTTTCCTAAGGTTGTGGAGCATTTAAACTGTATTACTGGCATTACTTCACAAAGTATCTCAGAATTTTCATATGCAGTACTGCAACACGTTATTGGCAGTACCACTCCAAAACAGCACCACAGGAGGTAGAAGAAAAATTACAGAGAACAGAATTATGCCTTTTAACTACAGCTATCCTCTGCATCTGTTGTTTAGTGTATTAGTAGCAAACTTAGTCCGTTGATAGTATTTCATCTCCTGTGATACTACACAGGGCACCCAAATTGATGTTCTTTTGATTTTGAATACCATGTGTGTTCTGTAACATTTCGTATCTATATTTAAATTAGATAGCTTGTTCTTCCAGGCTATGCACTAGTGTTGTGAAGAGAGGTACACAGGAACAAAGCAGTATTTAGCAATACCTTTTTCAGCATCAAAAGCTTTATTGTGAGAGCTACATTTAACTTATTCATAAGTTTCATTTGAAGAAACAGAAAACTGTAAGACTTGTTTTGAAAAAGCATTAATGTGAATGTTATTCAGCTTGGTAATTGGTATTGCTACATCAAGTTCACAAGTCCAGTTATTACAAACTGGGCTGTACTCTGCTGCTGGTTTAAAAACCTTAGTTGTTTCAGGCAGCTTTCTGCAGCCAGGCTGCTTGTCACTGTGTTCCCTCTTTGCCAGTGGTCAGAGGCTTGTTTGCTCTTGCCTTTAGCAAGCCAGCTCCAGTTGAGCAGTGTTGTGGAAAGAAAAACTCACCTATTTTGAAAGCTGCACGCAGTTGTCATGGCAGCAGGTGCCTGTTCAACATAGCTGCATGAGTGCGAAGGGATGCTTACGCTGTGACTGGTGTGTGTTGGAGGAAAGCACTCTTGGGGTAGAATGGTGTGTTTTATTCTTGGTTTTACTCAATGCACCTCTGTGCAAAAACAGGCTACAGCAAGTATTACAAATAGGTGATATCAACATAGCTAGCAGTATTTTAAGCAGTTTCAAACCCTTGTAAAGTTCAGTGGCAAAAAGAAATGTCAGTATGACATAGAAAATATTTTATTTTAAGTTGTAGTTATTCTTCAGTGACCAAACAGACCTTCCATGATTTTTTCCACATTATTCCTCGTTAGATACATTTCACTTTTCTAACCCCTATGTTTTGTTAAGCTGTAACACAGTAGTATCATACCCACTGGCATTTTGAAGTCTGACAGTAACTTACATACATATCTATAAACACCCAAAACACCAGTTAAATGTCTATTCAGCAGCTGATTTTTTTAAAAATTCAGTTCAGCTCAATTGTATACCTTTACATATTGCTTTTCTATATACTACTTGTAATAATGTTTTTTTTTTATTTTTTAAATAAAGTGTCTTGTGGATTTTTGGTATTGTAAACATTTTGTACTGGTTAGTATTCAGAAACTTCTTAATTTCACTTTCTCCAATAAAATGCAGATGCTCTACAGCTGCCAGGACAAGTTCTTGACATGGTTACTTGTTGTAGAACTGGGACGAGACCCAGGCAAGGCCCCACTTCAGGTTAGTTAACATGAATTTTAGTGCTTTTGTCCATTGCTCCTCAGAGTTAAATTGTGTTTTAATAGAGTAAGAACCACCACTGCCACCTGTATCTTCAATCTTTCCTTTCTCCACATCCATCCTGTATCACACACAAAGATTATTAAGAAGTTACTACAATGAGCATTTAATTTCAACGTGTTGAGCACTAAACTTTAAATCTGATACTCATATCCTTAGTACATAAGAACAGTTTGTTTTTAAAATAAATGTAGCAAGCCTTAGACTTCCTCCCCGGAGGAACTAGCTTTAAATCTCAGAGCAAAGGTGATAATTCTGCCCACTACAGAGAGCTCCAGATGACCTCCAAAGGACAGGACTACAAAGCAGTCAGTGCTATAGGCAGGTCCTGAGGTCAGCTGACAGTGCTGAGCAGGACACCATGTAACGTGGTAATTTGGTGTTATCTAGCAACACTTACCTATAAGGCAAACAGAACCGAGTTTCACCTTTTTCCACTTCCTCTTTAAATTGCTGCACACAGTCCAAGAAAGCCACCATCGCATGATCAAATTTATTATCCCAGAAGAACCTTAGGCCTCCTGAACAGTACAAGGGTAGCTCCTAGGAAAAAATACTCATTTTAGGTACCTTAAGCACTCCACTGCACCACTGTCACTGCATATCTTTAGTCTGTGTGAGGCTTAAGTTTAAGATGTTTAGAAGTAGTCTGTGGCATGTAACAGGTGCAATTTGTTTTGTGCTAAGTGCCTACTGTATGAGTGCTAGTGGTTATCAGGAGAAGATTTGGGGTCCCAATCACCAACAGTCTTCCCAAATCACATTAACTCCCTGTGACCAGCTGCTCTGTGGAATGCAAGAGTCCTACCTTTTTTAATGCTCCTGGATAGCAGAATCAGTGGCTTGATGTATGATATGGAGTGAGATACTACATGTTGAAACCAGCATAGCCAGCTCTCCCACACCATAGATTCACAAAGTGTTCTCCCAAGGAGAGACTCTTAGTCCTCTGTGTCCTTCAGTATCAGCAGGGATCGGGGGTGTTCAAGGCCAATTTTGTGCAACTTGTGCAGGATTACTTACCTTCGATTTGTCTGTGAGGGACTCTAAGTAGGAGTGGTTGCCATATGGTACAAGACGGTATCTGAAAGGACATACCATTCACAGGCAGGTGAGTCTAAAAATCTTTATCCAGGTCATAAGTGAAATGTTTATTATATTGCATATACCTTTGAAACTTCAGGCCCATTTTGTTAGCAAGGGCATGCAGTAACAGCACAGTCTGCCCCCAGGCTGCATTGATCTCATTCCATTCTACAGGAACACTGGGGAGACGGCCAAGTCTGAAGTTATTTATTGTGCCAAACTGACCACTGTGCCTGTGATAAGAGGAATTATAAATAAATGCACTGGGGCAGGAACAGCCTTCAGCATGCTAACCAAACAAGGGCCACCTACAAACAGCTACTGAATGCACGCTACGAATCACGCAGTATGAGGTTTTGAGGACCCTGGTTTAAAAGTAAATATAAATACCAACAATGATTTGCTTTCTATGAAGGAGTTCATTTTGGAAAACAAAAACAAGTGAGCTGCGTGCTGTTTGAATCTTGACATAAATGTGGCTAGCACAAGAGATGCCACCTAGTTAACATGGTTAGCAGAGCCATTTTTCAGGCTTCTCATTTGTATCTGCAAACTGCAACAAATCTTTGAGATGCCAGTAGTGGAAAGTGAGTCCATTTTCTGCATTACAACTTGACTAGCACCTTTTCTGTCAAATGCAGTGTTTATTTAAATGGTTCTGTATTGCAGAATCTTAGCAAACTGAAGCAATATTCCATCGTCTACGTTACCAGATGTGGAAAGTTGCATTGAACACATTAGTTTTCTTTAATTTATCCAGTTGCATCTGGGCATAACGCATTTGGTTCTCCACACTTTTCAGTTCGTCATCTAGCTCCAGTTGTTGTCTCTTAAATTCACAGTATTCTTTCTGATACCTTCAAATAAAATCAAGACAAGAAATGCTAGGTACAAGGCTCCTACAGGAAAAGATGTAAGTGCTCGCATGATATACTAAATTTTTTTTGTCCTGTCCAGCTTCTGTTTTGCAAAGAACAAGCCATGTGCATTTGGGCATTGTTTATAGGTTTCTACACTTTATAATTTCATTTATCTGACAACGACTGCAGGTGCAGTTCACTCACTGAGCTTCCTCCTGTTCCAGTCGCTCTGCTTCTGCCTTGACTCTCTCAAAGTCTTCAGCCACAACCCTGCGGTTCTTCTCAACATCTTCTAGCTCCTGAATCAGTTGCTCTTCTTCCAGTGCAAGTTCCTTCAGTTCTGTTTGCAGTTTCTCCTTATCATCCTCATTCATTTTTTCCAGTATCTCTAGACATCTCCTGGTAGGACAGTTACATGGTTATCAGAATGGAGATCCTGAAAAGGCCCTCTGCCAACAGTTCATGGCTCTGTGACAGGCCCTGCACATAGCAGAACAGGAACTCCAATCTTAATGTATGTAGGGTGTATCTCGTTAATCACTACTTTGATCTTGCACCACGAGTCAGGAGTGCAGACACAGCACAGCAGAACAAGGTGGTGACAGAGGACCCGATACTGCCTATGAGTAACTGCAGTGTGTGGATCGCACACTGAGTACTGCCACACAGGCACCCTGGGCAGGTGCTATCTGTCACTCCAGTGGGGTCACAGACTTCAGTTTGCAAAGCTGTGTATAACAGGATCCTCAGAAGTAAGCGTTTCATCTCACTCAAACCAAGTGCTAAAGTCAGGAGCTTCCATTACTGACTATAGAAAGCAAGGTGAGTCTGTATTCTTTCCCTAGCTTCCAAACAAAACCAAATAATTTCCAGGCCAACTCCAGATTACTCACTTGTAGTTCTGGCATTCATTCTCTGTGACGTTAAGCTGTGTGTCCAGCTGGTCTAGCAGAGTATCTGTGCACTCCTCACACAGGGGGTGATCCACATCTGTCTGCCCAGACATGATATCAAAGAGGTCACCGGTAACCTAGAGGAGCAGTTCACCGTTAGTTCAAGCAAAGCTGCAGGCAGTTGCCAGCTGCTTCCCAGCAGGTGGGCTTGTGCCTCTTCATCTGACAAAGTATTTTAAGAGATTAAATCTTGATTAAAAGTAAGCTTACTTAACTATTCACCCCCCGAAATATTTGAAGGCCCATACCATGACAAACTTTACACTTCAATCTCACATGGTCTTGAGAAACTGATTCTATGTTCATGGAGTCATAAAACAATTTAGGTCGAAAAAGAGCTCTACGGTCATCAGGTCAAAAGTACCTGAGTTTACCAGCTCATGTTCAACTTGCCTTCAGTCTTCTGCTGAGGTTTTCCATCGTGCCTCCATCCGATGCCTCTCCAATCAGTGTGAAGCTGTTGGCACTTTCCGTTGACATCATTCTTGGAAAGAATTTTACCAAGAATTGAACACAAAGGGCTTAGGGGAACCATGCTGTACATGAGACTTAGATCTAGGGCAATTCTCAGGAAGGAAGAACACAGACAACACTGCAGAAGAAAAGCTGAGGGGACAGCAGTTAAAGGATCTCTACCAAGACCGTTCTGCATTAGCCCACAACTAATGAAGTGTCCTCACTACATTTACACGGCTATAAAGGGCTGTTCCTGCACACATCTCAGAGCCAACGGAATGCAGATCTCCAGGGACAGGCTCCAAGAGGCCTCACAATCCAAGGCACGCAGCACCTCACTCTTGGTGCTGCCCAGCTCGACGCAGGCACGGCACGGCGTGCCCACGGGCTGTGCCCCGGCCACGTACCTGGCCGGTGGGATGAACCTCCTGGAGACGCCGTCCTGCCGACCCTCCGTGAAGGCCTCCTGGAGGGAAAGGCACCGCCGTTACCGCGGTCCGCGGTGCGGCCGCGCCCCACCCGCTCCCTCCCCGTACCTCGCTCAGGGCGCTCTCCTCCTGCGCATCCCCAGGCCGGGCGGGCGCAGCGCTCAGCAGCGGCGCTGCGGGAGAAAAGCGGTCAGCGCCCGGCGCTGCCCGGCCGGCCCGCCCCACCCCCCGCGCTGTGCCGGGTACCGGTGAGCTCCTGGATGGTGAGCCGGTCGAGGATCTTGAAGGAAGTGTCGAGCTTCAGCGGCTGGCTGCAGCGCTGGCACACGAAGCTCACCTGCGTGGTGCAGGCGGGCGCGCGTCCGCCCTCCATAGCGCTCCACTGCGCTCAGCCCCGCGTCCCCGCCGCCGCCATCGCCTCCGCCGGACGTGACGCACTGAGCCGCGCGCGGTCCTAGCAGAGCTGTGCGAGCCCGAATGGCGGCCATTTTCTTTTCCGCGTTCCCCTCTATTTCCTTCCTGTGAGCTGCCAGGACCCGGCAGCGCGGTCAGGCGGGGACCGAGCGCGCCGCTATTGGTGGGTGCGCTGTTCTGACCTCACTTCCGGCGGCGGCGGAGCCGGCGGTGGCGGTGGGGTGGGCGGCAGGCGCGGCCCGTGGCACGGCGAGACCCGGATTGGCGGCTGCCGCTATGGCCTCGCTGCTCAAGGTGGACCCGGAGGTGAAGCTCAAGGTGCGGCTGCTGCTCTCCGTTGCTTAACGGCTCTCTGCTGCTGCCGGTCCGCGCCGAGGAGCCGGCCCAGGCCTCGGGGCGGGCCCGGCACCTCCGTGGGGGCCGTTTGGGCTTTGCTCCGCTCCGCTCTGCTCCGAGGGTTCTCCTCCACTGCTCCGCGGTTGGAGTTGCCCGCTGGGCCCCGACCCGGCCGCGCCCACACCGCTTCCGCTCGGTGTGTGCCGCGTTCAGCCCGCGCTGAAGCGGGCGGTTCGTGGGCTCGCGGCTGTCGTTCCGGGTTCGTGCAAGTGAGAGGCGCTGGGTCCGTTCCGCTGCTTCTCGTCAGTCCTGGGGTCTCCCGGTCCTCCGTGTGCTCTCACAAGAACGAGGAGGTGCCCGGGGTTCAGACCCGGCGCGGACTCCCATCAGTGGAGGGCACAGTGCTCAGCTCGTATTGGACGGGGGAATATTTTAGATGTTTCTGAACTGTTGCTTTGTTTCTCCTGCAGGTTGATTCCTTCAGAGAGCGGATCACGAGTGAGGTGGGTATCCTCTGAGAAGAAAGAAGTAGCTTGGTGCATCTTTTTGGCACAGTTTGCTGCAGTTTGAGTGTCTTCTGTTATCTGATCAGTGTTCACAGCTCACTTTAGTCATTGGGTGAGATGCGGTTATACAGCCTCATGGGTCACTCAGCATCTTTTCCTGTTGGCTTTGTGTGGAGCCTGGTGGAAGGCAGAACTTGTGTGACCTGCTGTTTCTTGGCTTTGGACAGTCAATTTTCCTGGTGTTCTTGTTTGCTCATGATGAATTTATGGCATTGTTTCGCTTCATAGTCTCTTTTTTTCTCTACCAGGCTGAAGATCTGGTGGCAAACTTTTTCCCAAAGAAGCTGTTAGAACTTGATGGGTTCCTGAAAGTAAGATAAACATATTATCTTCTGTACTCTATTTTATTTTTCAGCTGCGTGCTGATGTGACTGGAACAGATCCTTCCTGTGTGTTTACCTTGTGTCTATTGCCATAACACAGAGAAGTGAAGCAATGGTTCTGTTGCTTGCATGTACTGAAATGCTGTTAGCTCTAGAAGGATCAGTTCCTTTTTCGATGTTCTTCATGTGATCAACACATTTACTATTCTTACATATCCAGCAGCTTTGGACTGTCCTTCATGATGCTGCAAGACTCCAGCATGCCCAGTGTTGCAGACAGGCAATAGCTTTGGTAGTAATCTAGAGCTGGCACCCTACTGTTGGACAGAGGGAGGTCTTGCTGTGGATCTATTGTTAGATATTTTTTGCATTCGTCCTTATTTTATGGTTGAATGAGAAGAAGATATAAAACTTTTGCCTTCTTATTGTACTTGTTGTGACAGATGTTATTTCATAATTAAGTAACAGCTACGCATTATTTTCCAGGAGCCCATCCTGAATATTCATGATCTCACTCAGATCCATTCGGATATGAACCTTCCAGTGCCTGACCCAATTCTTCTCACAAACAGCCACGATGGACTGGATGGGGTAAGGTTACTCTCTTGGCTGAGCTCCCTGCTTCTGGTAATTAAAACTGCATGGCCTGTTCTGTGTTGGATTAGGATATTCTTAGTTAACAACAGCCTCCCAAAGGCTTTTAGGAATTGGTCTCCCAAGCTTGGGAAGCCTGCTGGAGGGTAATGCTGTACTTCACAGTCCTCCTTTGTTTTTAAAGACGGATGGTTAGAAACCAGGAGTGTAGCAGAGGCTCTAGTGTTATCCTTATTTCCTCTGCAACAGTTTTATAGCTTGCGACTAGTTTGTGAGTAAAACATTTTGTATATTTTAGCCAAATATGAAAAAGAGGAAGCTGGAAGACCGTGAAGAGACCTTTCAGGGTAAGAGTCCCCGAGTCTCTTTGTTGCTGCCTGCCCCTTGAGCCATGCCTTAAGGGAATGAAATGACTTCAGTCCCACTCACCCTGTCCTTACAGCATCTGCTGCGTATGCAGACCTGTCCCTGCAACCTCAGCGCCTGACCTACAGATATTGTGTTGTGGAGGAGTCAGGTTCCAGCTGTTAGACCCAGCAGGATTTGGATTTCTCTATGACATAAGTAGTAGTTGCTTAGGCTTAGCCTGCTGACAGGAGCAGCTGGCCTCCCTGTGGATCTATTCTAAAAGTCTTTTACATCTAGAGGAAGACCTCAGGCTTTGGATTAAGCTGAGGCAGAAACAGTTCTTACATGTGTGTCAGGAAAATCCTTTGTACCTAGGCTCAGCAGGCTAGAGCTGTCCAGTTCTCATCTAAGCTCTGTATTTCCTCTTTTCTTTCCTTTATGGCAATCACAGCTATCCCATGCCCAATTTCCCCCTTCCTCACAGGTTAGCTGTATCCTGGCTTAATGTCCACTGCTGTCCTTTGTAGGAGACTTGATACTCAGGTGGACCTTTGGTCTGATCTCCTGGTGCATCTTTTCCTACATGAGACTGATGTGTTTGCCTTCTCTGCTTCTGTAGGTACCAAAGTGTTTGTGATGCCCAATGGGATGCTGAAGAGCAACCAGCAGCTGGTGGACATCATTGAGAAAGTGAAACCAGAGATCAGGCTGCTTATTGAGAAGTGTAATACGGTGGGTATGGGCTGCAGCCCTGAGTTCTGGAGCAAATGGGGGCAATAGAATACTTTTACTCCTTCACTTCTGTGAAGCTTCTCTGAGTGAAGGAACAGGATCCTCTATTTTCTAAATGACAGTGGTATGAATCCTGCACTTGCGAAGTCTGAGGGGTAGATGTAGGGAAAGGTTCCTTTTCTAAGCTATCAGTTCTTTAGTACACCTCGTGAAGGAGGATGTTGTCTGTTTTGCATGCTCCTTGTTTGAGGCTTTTCTTCACCCTGTTATGTAGTAACAGAGACCTACTGAGAGGTGCTTTAGTGCAGTCAGGAGAGCTTCCCGTGGGAAGCTACTATACTTGTGTGGCTTCTCAGCCATATCACAGAATCACAGAATTGAAGGGGTTGGAAGGGACCTGTAGAGATCATAGAGTCCAACCCCCTGCCAAAGCAGGCTCCCTAAACCAGGTTTCACAGGTAGGTGTCCAGGTGGGTCTTGAATATCTCCAGAGAAGGAGACTCCACGACCTGCCTGGGCAGCGTGTCACACATGTGTCACGTGTGCTGAGGTTACTTACAGACAAGAAGCTGTTGCTATGCTGGGCTGGTTCAGGACTGCACAACTGTACAATCATTCGCTGTATCACTTCAGCCTGGTATCCTCTTGAAGTGAGGAAAACTAGAATTTTTCTTTATCTACATTTAATGCTCTCCAAGTCACTGCTTCATACAGCAAGACTAATGATACACCTCATCTCTTTGGTTATATTTAAGGTGTCTTTATTGGAGCTTTAAGGGAATTAGTTAGTTATTTTCTATTAAATGGAAAGAGACAGAAAAAAATATGAGAAAAATGTGAGAAACGTAATCTGCTCAGAAGTGGTGCGTGAGCGTGAGGAACCTGTAGGAGTTTGTCATGTGCTGCATGGCAAAGACGGGGTCATAGAGGGCTTTTTGAAAAAATTATGAGAGTTCTCTATGAGAATATTGGAAATGATCTGTATAGCAATCTTTCTACTGCAGGTGAAAATGTGGGTGCAACTTCTAATTCCCAGGATAGAAGATGGAAACAACTTTGGTGTTTCTATTCAGGTAAGATATCACTGACTGTACGCCCTACAGTAGCAGAGAACCAGGAGCATGGACCTCTAGGATTCTTTCAAGTCATTTGATTGTATCCAGTGTCTACAGTGGTGGAGTTGGTTTAGGTTTTAAAGTACAGATCTGAGCTTGACACAGAATTAGTGAAACGAGGTACTTCTAGAGCTATGATGGCTGATTTCAGTCTCATGAGAAGGCTTCTTTGACTTCATTTGCAGGAGGAAACAGTTGCTGAACTTCGAACTGTAGAGAGTGAGGCAGCATCCTATCTGGACCAGATTTCTAGGTATGAAGGAAAAGAACCCTTCCCGGGAGTGCTGCTGGGAAAAGTAAACTTTTGGGGATGGTCGTCCAGCTTGTCTGGGGCAGATTGTGTCTGAAAAATCTTGGTACTGTTTGTCTGATTTGTGGTTTCCATTTTCCTAACAGATATTATATCACAAGAGCCAAGTTGGTTTCCAAAATAGCTAAGTACCCTCATGTGGTAAGTAAATGGAAAAGTGATGCTTTACAATTTACATGCTGCTGCTTTGTGGAACTCTTCAGGCCACTTCATCACTGTCATTTTTGAGCTAAGGGCTGTGTGGGAGAAGGGAGGACTATATAAGGATACAGAGCATCTTCATTAGAGGAGGGGAAAATGAAAGGGGGATTCCTTTGTAAAAGGAGGGACCTGCAGTTGATACAAGGAAGCACACCTGAGCTCAGGCCACTTAGCCATGCATCTGTTTCCTGCAGGAAGACTACCGCCGAACAGTGACAGAGATCGATGAGAAGGAGTACATTAGTCTGCGCCTGATCATTTCAGAGCTGAGGAATCAATATGTAAGTGAAAAAACAGCTCTCACTGGCTCCCCACATAATAATTAACTTTTGATCCTTGTGCTGCTCTCCCCTTTCCCTGTGATTACAGCTAGTCCTGGCAAGAAGCCTACCTCTGCTTTGGCTCTAATGAGAGCTAAGTGTTTATTGTCTCCCAGGGATGTGGGTGTTTCCAACTTGAGTATTCATGGGAGCTGAACCCAAAAGTATTCCTTAACCTGCTGTGGGAACCTGCAGTCCTAAATTCTTCAGGCAGTACAAACCATTCCTATACTTTGTATAGATGTCTTCTCTTTTTTGTGTTATACGCAGCAGCTTCTGTAAAGTGTTGCTGAACAAAGCCCTTATTTTAAGCAGATATGTGTTTGCAAACAGGGATTGAAAGTTGTAGCAGCATGAGTTGTGATACTGTTCAAATCAGTGGTTGTTGTGAAACCTGAATGTTAAGTGACATCCCTCCTTCATTTCTGAATTGTGTTCTCCCTTTTTGCAGGTTACTTTGCATGACATGATCCTCAAAAACATTGAGAAGATCAAGAGGCCTCGGAGCAGCAATGCTGAGACCCTTTATTAAGTGTCAACGTTTGAACTTGAGAACTGTTCAGTCAACTAAAGACCGTCATTGCCTTGGTTTGTTACATGACTATCGAGATGGGAAACTGGCTGGAAATAGTATCGCATTCTTAGTTAAAATCTAAAGAAATTCTCACCTAGTTTTGTGATTGGTTTTATTCAGGTCTCAGGAGCTCTCCCTCCCTCTAGTATCTGGTAAAGAAAATGGCCTTGCTGCTTTGGGATGCCCTAGAGGCTACTGCGGAGTGAGAGCAGAGCGCCAGCCAGGCAGGAACATTCCTTCATGCCTTTCTTCCTACCTGAGTAGGAGCTACAGTACAGTCCAGGCCCTTACTTTGTCCCATCTCTTGGCTGGAGGCTTCTCTGTGGTCTCTGTGAGTGGGGCAGTCTTCAGCCCAAGACAAGGCCTGGGTGGTGGTGCAGTGGGTGAAAGCCAGCTCTCTTCAGTGCTGGCTGTAGCTGAGCCCCTCTGCCAATGCTCTGCACTGACTTATTTGCAAAGACAGAGGATCCTACCCCTTCTGGGTTGGTGGCCACAGCCACGTTCCAGTGCCACTGAGAGGTCTGTAATCGTTTTGTGGCTTTTTTGACTCAGTAGAGCCTGGTCCATCTGTCTCTGCCTTAGTTCTGAGCACTGCTGAGCAGGTCAGTGCAGAGCTGAAGGTGGTGCTTGTCACTAGGGCTGATTGTTGTACTGGCTGGTTGTGAGCGCATGTGTCTTCTGCTCCAGTTTGCAAATTGACTAGAGCCACTTTCTTGATTAAAACCAACTTCATGTGAGTCTTCATGCCTCCTCAGTATGAGTTGCTTTTGCCCAGGCTGATAGAAGGGAGGAGCCAGAAGTCTGATGCTCAACTCCTGGTAACTTCCACATATGGTCAGACTGTAACCTGCTTCCTCCTGGCAGTGCTTCCTGCTGTTCAGGCAGAGCAGGCCAGTGGTGACAGTAGTGCTCAGGGTGAGGATGGCCAATTCCCACCTGGTACCTTTGCAAACCTTGTATTCTTTCCCCTTCAGAAGAGCACCCTTGTGTGCCTGCTGACTCCTCTAAGCTGCTGGAACATTTCATGGTCCATTACAAACCCCTTTGGAAATGATTGGTTGTGTTGCGTCAGTTTTTGTGTGTGGGAAGTGGTCCCATAATGCTGCAGGCTCCAAATTTTTTCTTATTTATAGTATTTCTACTTAAGTCCCATATTCAGGGAATGTTGAATCATTTATTTCTGGAACCTCACTGTTTCCCAGGTCTCATTGTTACACCTGTATATTCTTATTGTGCAGTAGCCTTAATAGTTGTGTTAACTTCATTGTAACAACAGTGACAAATGAAATGATCTTTCTCTCCTTTTTTTTTTATTAACTTTGGGTTTTTGTGGTTTTTTTTTTTTTTTTTTCTGCTTCCACCTCTAAGAGCCATGTTGTCTCTTGCTGGTTTCCTAGGGAGTTGCCCAGAGTGTGGAGGGCCACTGGCCCTCTCTATAGACTCTTCTGTTGTTTGTAGTAAGTCAACTCTTAGTCTTCCCGCTAATAAATATTCTGTAACAAACCAACTGCGTTGTAGCTGCTATCTGGGAGCAGCACTGCCCCTTGTGTTTCTTTGTATTGATTCATTTTAATTTGTTGAGCTCTCTTTGCCAGATGAAAGTATGTAAACTTTTACCATGTCAAGAAATTAAAATAAGGTACTTTGAATTCTTTTAAGCTAGCCCCTTGTCTGTGATACTGAGCTCTTAGATACACTCTGCAGTGTTAGTGTCTGTTCTTGGTCGTGCCTTTCACACATCCAGTTGTTCCTTCAGTACATTCTCCTCATTCTTCTTTTTCACTGTTGATTATTGCTATGCGTGTGCTGCTTTGTAAATTGTTTCAATTCCTTTAGCATGCCTTATATGTTAGGCCCAGGGGCTCGAGTTTGATGATACCTCTGCCCTGTTGTATTTTGTGTTGGGCTCAGACCATCTTGGGTCATTCAGGTACGACTGGTCTGCATCATTGTGTTCTAAGAGCTGCAACCCACTCCACAGCTGCTCCTGCATCTGTGCAGAGCACAGGCTGCAGTGTTGTAGGACAGGGATGTGAGTGTCATACCTGACACGTGTGTTCAGTGCATGGTCCATTACTCTCTTGATTTTACTGTGCATGCAGTACAAAGGAAACATGGGCCAAAGCATCCTCGGTGTTACCCAGAGGCATGCCCTTCCATTGCTGTTCCTCAGCGCATGTAGCATGCAGCCTGGGCTGCAAAGACCTGCTCTGCAGTGTTCAGCAGAGTGGCATTCATTCCCCAGCACCCTGTCTGTACTGCTGATGTCCAGCCTGTTCTGCCCTGCAATAGGGATGCTATGTCCTTTCAGCTTGGTCACCACTAGGTGGGGGCTGTGATCCAGCTTGAGGAGTGCTGGGAGGCTGAGACCTGGCTGACCTGGCCTCAAAACCTTCAGTCTCTAACAAGCATGAGCCGCAGCTGGTAGACAGCTGCATTCTGCCTCCTGCCTGCGAGGTGCTTCCTGTGGAGTGGAAAAGTCCTGTTGGTGCCCACACCTCTTGGTGAAGGTGGATAATGAGCTGACAGCACAAGTCCCTGGGGCTGAGGAGACTGGAGCTGTTGCTGGGAAGACTGCTGTTGGCACTGCTCAGTGCACTATGGCAGAAGGGGTCCCCCTTGCTATGGCCTGGAGAAAGGGAGCTCTCAGCAGCCCCATGCCAGCAGTCTTGTAGAAGGACGGAGCATCCACAACTGCTGTGCTGGCAGGTGTTGGTGATAAGCATGCTTCATGCACAGGAACAAGAGGGTTTATTGTTGGTGATCCTCACCCCTTGGCACAGTGGTTCTTGGCACAGTGTTTTCTGCTCTGCTTTCCCAGAGAAGCAGCGACTGCTGGCTGTGTTTTGTTTGGGAGACATGGGCACTTTACTTGATATAAGTTGTACTAATAAGTAGTGCCTAAGAGCAACCACGTAGCTAAAATAAACAGTGGGATGATGTGAATTCTCCATGTTAGGTATGGAAGAGTCGTGGGCTAATCAGGCTGGAGAGATGAGTTGTGGGCAGATGTTTGTGTACCAAGTAGCTCACAAACAAGTCACGCTGTTATTAGCGAGATGTGTCATCTTCAAAATTCTAGGTTGACTTTCAGTTGTTTCAGGGTCCTTCTGGAGAAGATGCTGTTCCTGTGGTATGTGTTATCCTTAAAGATCCCTGAATGTTTTCAATCACTTGCATATTGATATGGGTTTCTCATCTCTTCAGGTTTCAATAATTGCTCTGCTCCCTGAAATGTCTGCTGCAGGATAGCAATGGATTTAGGCCTTGTTTGTTCTGGAACAGAGCTCCCAGAAAGTGCAGACTGATTCTTGCTAGAAACTGTAAAAATCTTCAGCTTGAAAAGTACAACAGAAACAGGCAGCATTAAACAACATGTGATTTTAAACATGACCTCCATGGCCCTGCAGACCCAGGCTGTGTGCTGTGGATCTGTTGTTAGTTGGGACTTCTGTTCTTTTGTTGCATTCCGAAAACCCAGCATGCACAGAAGTGTTCCCACACTTTATTTTCAGACATCTGATAGACAAGCTGCAGGGCTGAGTTGTCATTTGTGGGGCAGTGTAAGGCCTGTGGAGTTTATCCAGTTCTTTTAAACTACTGATGTGCTGCTTAGAAAATGACAATCTAATTGCAGCTTGTGCTTTGGCTTGTAGAGACTCAAGATGCAGCACCAATAGGCAAAGTCAGTACTAAATTATGTCTGCTGTTTTGTACTACCATCTTTCTAGCCCTCCACTGGACTCTTTGCAGGAGATCCCTGTCTTTTTTATACTGGGAAGCCCAGAACTGGACACAGTACTCCAGATGAGGTGTGTCTGGGCTCTGTTCTCAACCTTCACTGGCACAAAAGCTCTTCCTCTCTGCACTGAGTGAAATGGGGTACTATGTTCTAGGCTTTATACCAAAAGGGAATTTTTCTTTGGAACCCAACCCAAAGTAACCCTCAAACCTTTGTTGACTTCATAGCTGGAATTCTCCCTTGGAGTTCAGCACTTCTTTTTGCTTAACCTGGGGCTTCTCGGGCATCTCATTCTGCTGTTAGAGACCAGTGGAAAGTTGATGGAAGCAGGGTGCCTCTGAAACCTGTAGTGATTACAGCCTATGTAGCCAAGGCTCTTTTATCATAGGTCCTGTCTCTTCCCATTACTTGCCTCCATGTCATGGGGCAATCCCCTCTTCTGTTCAGCAGCCACATGAGATAACTACTGTGGCTTTGCTGGTGTCACAGGCAGTGAGCAGAAGGGACTCTTGCTCACATGAAGTGACTGTCCCTGCGCAGCTGCAGCTGAGGCTAAAGAAGCTTGAAAGCTGTCCACTGTGGTGAAGATAATGTAGGGTGTCCTAAAACCATCTAGCTGTCTGTCTGCCAGCACGATGTATGGTAAATGTGGCTCAGGAGAAGCTAAGTCAGGTGCAAGACCCAGAGCGGAGGAAGAAGAGAAACAGTGCTGCAGGCTGGGGTAGGGCCTGACTGCCACCAGGAAACTCTGATGGAGGAAAAAAGGAAGACCAGGGTGAGGTGAGGTGAGGCTGGCAGCAGGAATGGAAATGTTGGGTTCAACCTCCAGCTGTGGTTCTCTTGGATTCCTTCTGCTTCTCAGCACCAACTCAGGGACAGGCACGGACTGCAGCTGAAGCAGTATGTCGTGTCTGATATGTGGAAGCATGGAGCCCCCTGTCCTGTTTCACCAAGAACTCTCAGCAATGCTGTGAGAGCAGCAGAGACTTTGAGTAGCAATGACTTGGGAGTGGGCACAGCCTTTGGGAGACACATTGGAAGTGGCGGTCTGTGCAGTGGGACAGCATGGGGCTGCTGGCACTGCCTGCGTGGGTGCTGCAGATCAGAGGCTGTCCTTGGAGAAACTTCTCTGAAGCTGCACCTCAGTTTACCTTTGAATTTGAGGCAGAGGCAAAACTTACTTGAACTTGTTCCAGTGGAATGATGGGGGATTAATTAGTTAATGAATACTCAGAGATGCAAACTGAGAGCTAGTTGTTCACACTGCCTTGGGGCCAATACGTCGTCCTGAGCTCAATCTCTCTGTGTCTGCCAAAGTTTATTTTACCAGTACACAGGTGGATGTGTTTTCAGTGAAGGCTTCCACGTGGAAGATTTTAAAAACTGAAATAAAAAGCAACTCCAAGTTTGAAATCATGCTACCAGGGAGAGTGTTTGCACAGAAGCAACCTGATAAACAAGGAAATGTGATGGGTTGCAAAGAGGTGAAATTCTACAGTGTGGCAACAATTCCCAGCCTGTGAGAGCCTCACTGTGGTCCCAGCCACCTTGAGCTGACTACAGGATCGTCCTTATTACAGGCAGCCTCAGGAAACGGCTGGACTGAAAAAGTAACAGTGATGTGAAGTTTGTCTGAGTCACTGACTACATCCCCTGTGGTTCTCTCAGGGCACTGCTCTTGGAGGAAGGCAGAGCGGGATGTAGTGAGAGCTGCACTTTCTGGTCACCACGAACTTCAGATCTCCTCCCCTAGCCTCTCCCAGTCTTTTGTACTTTCCCTGCTAATCCATCCACTGCAGCATAAACTGACAGAAGCAGCAGTTAGAAGCCCTGCTCTGAGAGCAACTTGGAAAACCTTGAAACCAGCAGCAGCCATGAACATGAAAACTGCACTCGTGCTGCTCCTCCTGGCTCTGGCCACAATCTTTGCCCTCGTCTGTGTGCTGCTGACCCGGGCACGAACCCCCGGCGCCTGCCAGCATCAGCCCCCAGCACAGGAGGAAGCAGACGACGGCCGCAGCCGGGTCTTTGCCGACCTGACACCTGAGGAGCTGGCACAGGTGGTGCAGTACCTGCGGGGCAGCCTCGGGGTACCGCTGGCCGATGCAGCGCACGCCAAACCCTCCGACAACTGCATTGCCTCTGTGGATGTGCAGCTCCCGGCCAAGGCAGAGGTGCTGCGGTTCCTGGATGCTGGAGGGGCTCGCCCGCCCCGTGAGGCACTGGCTGTGCTGTACTTCGGGGCCCAGGCAGAGCCCAACGTCACCGAGTACGTGGTGGGCCCACTGCCAACACCGGCGTACCACCGGGACATCACGGTGCAGAAGTACGGGGAGAAGGTGCCGTATCACCGCAGACCAGCGTTGCCTGCTGAATACAAACAGGTTGCCGATTTTTTTAAAAAACAAGTGTTCCCAGCAGCTCCATCCTTCATGCAGCAAGTGATGGAGTATGATGGGGCCAACCTGGCTGCTGTGACAGCTGCTCCCCGCGGATCCCAGTCTGGAGATCGGCTCACCTGGTTCATCATGTTTCAGAATGTGAGTGGGTTCTTCCTGCACCCGGTGGGGCTGGAGGTGCTGGTGGACCACAGCAGCCTGGATCTGGCACAGTGGACAGTCCGCAGAGTCTTCTACAATGGGCAGTACTACAGAGACATGTCGGAGCTGGAGAGCATCTATGTGCAGGGTGGTGTCCATGTGAAGAAGGTGAGAAGAGCACCGCAGGATGGGGACTTCTCGTCCATGAGGCCCCGAGCCCCAGTGGCTGCGACTTTTCCCTTGCAGTATGAGCCTCAGGGGCCACGGTACAGTATCAGGAGCAATCATGTCACCTTCCAGGCCTGGAGCTTTGCCTTCGGAATGAGCGTGATGACGGGCATGCGCCTGTTTGACATCCAATACAATGGGGAGAGGGTTGTGTATGAGATGAGTGTGCAGGAGGCACTGTCCGTGTATGGCTCCAACTGCCCTGGGGGGATGTCCACCCGCTACATGGACAGCAGCTTTGGCATCGGGCGCTACGCCTCACCCCTGGTGCGTGGGGTCGACTGCCCATACATGGCCACTTATGTGGACATGCACACCCTGCATGAGGGCCTGAGCTCCAGCAGGAAGACAGCAGCCCTCTGCATCTTTGAGCAGAACCTGGGCTCCCCTCTGCGACGCCACTACTCCAACCTACAGTCATTATACTATGGTGGGATGGTCAACTCTGCTCTGGTCCTTAGGTCCATCACCACTGTGGGTAACTATGACTATGTCTGGGACTTTGTTTTCTACCAGAATGGGGCCATCGAAGGCAAAGTCCAGGCCACAGGGTACACGAGCTCATCCTTTTTCCATGGGAATGGTCTACAGTATGGCAATAGAGTTTGGGAGCATACCTTGGGTACAATTCACACCCACTTTGTCAACTATAAAGTGGACTTGGATATAGGAGGTAGGTCTTGTCTCCCTTTGATTTGCCATTATAATGGGGAATTCCTCAGCTTTGGTGGGGGGGGGAGATTTCCTCCTGGTCTGTGGAGTCCCTTGTAACTGCTGTCAGTTCTCTGCTTTTTCCATCTCCCAGATGTTAATTGCCAATTTTTTTTGTGTGTGTGTATGTAGTTGTCTGTACATGTAATGGAACTGGAGGCAGAGGAAATCGTCTGGAAGCTCTGTATTCATGCTAGGGAAAGTATGGAAAGTAGCAGCTGCAAAACATCTGTGTTTCCTGGAGGCCTCATGTCTGGCATGGTGCACGTTGCCAAAAGCACGACCAGGCAGACAGTGCAGGCACAACCCTGTCTACAGCACGAGAGGTGTGAGCTGGCTCTTTCAATGCCTGGCATCCTCTTATGCCTTGGGGAAATCCATGTTCCCCTGTGTGGTGTGCAGCACTGCAGGGCTAATCTGCAAATCAATTCCTGCATCCCTTTCGAGGAAATCTGTGTAGCTAGATCCTGAGCCTCTGTCTGCTGAGGTGTTGCAATGAGCCAAAGAATTCCCTCCTCCTGCACAAGGACATGGGTCCCTGTGGGAGCAGCTCTCTGCTGCAGCAATGGGCTGAGGACTGCCTTGCAGTGCACACACTGGATGCGTGGGGTTTATTTCCCTGTTCAAGCTGATCCAGATTCCGCAAGTCAGGAAGGCATCGAGGCTGCACTGGAGCAGAGGGTGCCATCCAGTGGTGTTGGATGTCTGTAATTGAAACCTGCTCTTGTAAAAGGGGTGGGGGATGTTTTACAGCTGCAGAGAACCAGCAGGATCCAGTGGGAGGTTGTGGGCTGCGTGTGCCTGAGCCCAGCAGCAGCGCAGCTCCGTGGCCCCTGCTGAGCTGGGGCATGGCACATGTCCCCCACATGCAGTGGGGCTGTGCCTGCTGCATCCCACTGTTTTGTTCAGCCTTGAGCAATGCTGCTACATCATCATGGTCAAAAACAGAGCTGAGTCTAATCCGCTTTGTGTGAACAAGTCTTGAGAGTGTGCTAAAGCAGCTAAAGGTCCGTTTATGTGGCATTCCCTGCTTTGTTTGTGCACCTGGAGTCATGGTTGGAGAGCAGTGGAGAAGAGTTGTGTAAAGCCCCAGGCAAGTGAAAGAAAGAACTTATCCTGAGCACCAGGACTAGAGGCAATGCAGAATACCTGAGGGGTCTTCCTATCCCATGTCCTGCAGTGCAAGCATAGCATCCCCTACGTGAGGCTGGCTGCGAGGCAGCTATGGGACCTGAAGAGAAAAGGGACTGGAAAGTGAGACAGAAAACAGAAGATCCTAAATTAATGTGGCGATGGAAAATGGATATGGAGCTATGAGCAGAATGGGCACATCAAAGCTGAAGTCCAGGCCATGGGGTATATGAGCTCCTCTTTCTTCCATGGAGATGGCACAGCAGTAGAGTTTAGGACCACTTTCTGGGTGCAGTATGCACTTGTTTGGTCAGCTTTAGAGTAGACTTGGATGTGGGAGGTAGGTCTGGGCCTTGTCTCGCTTTTACGCTCTCCATGAGTTTTTTCTAACTCCCCAAACTCTGACCTTTGTGCTCCTTGTGCTAGTTTGTCTTTCCACACTCAGTGTAGAGGATGCACTCTCATAGTGAGCATTATTTCTTTTTTTCTACAACTTATGCCTCAATCTGCCCTTGTGCTCCTGATGAAATTTTATATGCTGTAAGCTACCACCATGCATTTAAAATTTGTTTCTCATTGAAAAACACCTAGAAACTGAATAACTGTTCTATGGCTGTTTAGGATTTTAGAGTCTTTCTGGAAGGGAAAAAAAAAAAAAAAAAAAGGAGGTGCTGGGAGAGAGATTGCAAAACTACAGAAATAGGAAAAAGGGAGGTGGAATCTCAGACTGTCACCAGAAGAGGAGGTATGGAGTTGGAAGTTTTTGTCCACATCATGAAAAGGATGAGAAGAAGCATGGTGGTGGCTGCATGGGTCTATTTCCATAGGTCTCCAGCCTCTGGCACTGATTCTACCTGCAGTGCTGGGAGTTGGTTCCAAAGCTCTGCTCCATTTCTGTAATGTGCAGATGTGCTCTTTCTGGTGCAGCCTTGCAGGTTGCATTCTGATGAGCAGAGACACAGTTCTTGGGCTGTCAGGTGCTTGGGTAAATCAGACAGGGCTCACACTGGTTCTTCTGCCCTTGGAGGGGATCCTTTTCTGTGCTGTCACCAAGGGCAAGGGTCCACAGGAATGGCAGTGTATGACACAGTGCTGTGTTTCATGGGTGAAACAAACATACACCACAGAGCATGGCATGCCACCATGCTGCAGTAGAACCAGGGAGCAACAGTTGCTCTTATCTGCAGGTGGTGGTGCTTGGAGCCTGGGGTGCAGGAAGGGTCGCTGCGGAGAGTGGGATCTGACTGAGTGGGATCAGGAAAGTTCCTCAGCTGCTTTGTTTTGTCTTCATAGAGGTGAAGAACTCTTTGGTGGCCCATGACATGGCATTTGAGATGGCACAGGCTCCCTGGAACCCAGAGCAGCAGATTGAGCGTCCACGGCTCACTGAGACGGTCCTGGACACAGAGGACCAGGCTGCCTTCCGGCTCCACTCCGCAATGCCCAGATACATCTACTTTGCAACCAACCAAAAAAACAAATGGGGCCACCAGCGTGGCTACAGGATCCAAATCATCAGCTTTGCAGGGGACCACATTCCCGAAGCCAGCTCCATGGAGAGAGCCATCAGCTGGGCAAGGTCAGACTGCTCTGATGGGGACACTGGGTACTCTGCAATGTCTCCAGCCTCATGGGCTGAGAAGGTGCTGCAGGGATGCTCCCCATGGGGAGGGAAGGTGTGGATGCAACCCAGGGCTGCGGTTACTCCATAGGACCAGCCTGGTAATCTGCAGGCTTCAGGGAGCAGCTTTTATCTCTGCCCTGCTCCAGGGTCCCATCTCTGTCCTTGTCCCCAGGTACAAGCTGGCTGTTACAAGGCGGAAGGAGGAGGAACCCACCAGCACCAGTGTCTACAACCAGAATGACCCTTGGACACCCACTGTTGCGTTTGCTGACTTCATCAACAATGAAACCATCACCAATGAGGTGAGGAGGGTATGGAGCCTTGGTGCTGCTGGTGTTGGCCACACCATGCTGCCCATTGCCCATGGGATCGTCTGGGACAGCACCAGAGCATGCGGAGAGTGGGTTGGAATGTTGCCGGGCTGTGGGAAGGTGGGCTGTGGGTGCCCACTGAGGTATCCTCTACTCTCCTGCATCCCAGGCACAGATTTCAGTCTGAAATAACCACAACCATGTACCTCATCCTACCTAGGACCTGGTGGCCTGGATAACTGCTGGTTTCCTCCATATTCCTCACTCAGAAGATATTCCCAACACTTTGACAGTGGGAAATTCAGTTGGTTTTCTCCTGAGGCCCTACAACTACTACGACTTGGACCCCTCCATTTACTCACCCGATGGCGTGTTTTTCGTCAGCGAGCAAGACTTCATGGCATGTGAGGTCAACCCCATCACCTGCCTGTCCCAAACTGCCTCCTGCTTGCCAAGCTTCCCCCCGTTCACCTATGATGGATTCCAAAATATCAGCAGGCTTTAAAGTTCCAGGAGGCAAGACCAGAGGCTGACTGATCTCTTGCGGATATTCAATTCTTTTAGTGATGTTTTCCCTGTTTGCAGTTGTGTAACAACTTTTCTCTTAATTGTGGCTTTTATAATGTAGTGATGTGTACAAGTGAAGCATGCTGCTGAGCAGCAGTCTGCAGAGTCTCTGCTGACTGCTGTGTGCCAGTCTGTTGCAGGGGTAAAAGTGGGGAGAAAATGTTCTTCCTCTGCTGTAGCAGCAAACTGTGTAGTGCCAATTCAGGTTTAAAAAAAAAGAAAAAAATCCAGTGCTATCCTTCCTGTCTTGTTCTTATTGTTCCAACAGCAGCTGCTGGGGAGTCCTGGGGCACCGTGCTCAGGGCAGGGGGTGCGAGGAGGTGGTGATATTAGGGGCACAGTTCTTCCTCCCCGGTGTCCCGCTGTGTCCTCCCTGAGTGCTGCAGCGAAGCCTGCAGGACAAACGGGGAAGGACGGATGCAGGAGTGCAGAGTTGATTTAAATCTGTGGTCCGCTGGAGGAAGCGGAGCAAGGAACTTGTCCTTTTATGGTTCTCAGCAAATCCCAGGCACGTCTGAGAGCACTGCTGTGTGCCCTCCCTATGAGCTCATCCGGGCCATCCTCCCTTCAGAAAACAAGGCAGAAAAAACACCCAACCCACCAAATCCAAGCTGACAGAAGCAGCAACTTGGAAAGCCTTGAAACCAGCAGCAGCCATGAACATGAAAACTGCACTCGTGCTGCTCCTCCTGGCCCTGGCCACAATCTTTGCCCTCGTCTGTGTGCTGCTGACCCGGGCACGAACCCCCGGCGCCTGCCAGCATCAGCCCCCAGCACAGGAGGAAGCAGACGACGGCCGCAGCCGGGTCTTTGCCGACCTGACACCTGAGGAGCTGGCACAGGTGGTGCAGTACCTGCGGGGCAGCCTCGGGGTACCGCTGGCCGATGCAGCGCACGCCAAACCCTCCGACAACTGCATTGCCTCTGTGGATGTGCAGCTCCCGGCCAAGGCAGAGGTGCTGCGGTTCCTGGACGCCAGAGGGGCTCGCCCGCCCCGTGAGGCACTGGCTGTGCTGTACTTCGGGGCCCAGGCAGAGCCCAACGTCACCGAGTACGTGGTGGGCCCACTACCAACACCGGCGTACCACCGGGACATCACGGTGCAGAAGTACGGGGGGAAGGTGCCGTACCACCGCAGAGCTGTCACCGGTGTGGAGTACATGGCCATCAATGAGCTCATCCAGCAGGAGCTGAGGAAGGCACCGCGCTTCCTCGCGGCGTGCTGTGCATCTGATGGAACTGACCTGGCCACCATCACCACTGCTCCCCGAGGCTTTAAGTCTGGAGACCGCGCCACATGGTTCGTCCTCTTCCATGGCATTGTTGGTACTGGTTACTTTGTCCTGCCTGTGGGGCTGGAGGTGCTGGTGGAGCACGGGCCGCTCGATGTCTCCCAGTGGTACCTACGCCAGGTCTTCTACAATGGACACTATTTCCCCAGCACCACTGAGCTGGAGAATGCATTTGTGACCAACTCACTGAAGGTGGTTGTGGTTGAGAAGCCCAAGGGAGACACAGTACTGGGCTCCATGAGACCCCTGCGCTCGCCTGGTGCTCCAGGGCCACTTCAGTTTGAACCCCAGGGTCCCCGCTACAGTGTCAGGGACAACCGTGTCATCTACCAGGGCTGGAGCATTGCCTTTGGCATGAACCCCAACACTGGCCCTCGGCTCTTTGACATCCGTTACCGTGGAGAAAGGATTATCTATGAGCTGAGCCTACAGGAAGCCTTAGCTCTGTATGGCTCCAACTGCCCTGGGGGTATGTCCACCCGCTATCTTGATGGCAGCTTTGGCATCGGTAGATTTGCCTACGAGCTGGTACGGGGCATTGACTGTCCCTACACGGCCACCTATGTGGATCGGCACTACCTGTCTGAGTCAGATGTCCCCAGAACCAACCAGAATTCACTCTGCATTTTTGAGCATGACACTGCCCTTCCTCTGCGGCGGCACTTCTCTGACGCACATTCCTTGTACTATGGAGGGCTGCGGAAAAACACTCTGGTCATCCGTGCTATCTCCACGCTCATAAACTATGACTATGTCTGGGACTTCATTTTCTACAGTAATGGAGCTGTGGAGGTCCGGGTCCATGCCACCGGCTACATCAGCTCCTCCTTCCTCCATGATCAAGGCACTGACTATGGCAACAAGGTTGGCCCACACACACTGGGGACGATGCACCTGCACCATATTCACTACAAGGTGGACCTGGATATTGATGGTAGGTCTCGCCTTGTGTGGTCACCAGAGCTTGAGGTGGCCGTTTGCCCCTGTGAGTGAGCACTTGGACACAGAGTGTGTCTATAGTCACAAAAACTGCTGCCTGCATACCCAAGATGTGAAGCAGAGCAGCTCTCCAGCTGCATTTCTTGGTGAGATGCAGCCCTACCCATGATGTGGAATTCAAGGGGATTCTCCCTTTTACTTCACAGGGCATCTGAACTCACTGGAGTCTCATGACATGGGGTACAAGACAGTGAGCATCCCCTGGAGCCCAGGGAACACCCTCCAGCAGCCATTCCTCCACCGGCAGAGGTTGGAGAGAGAGAACGATGCGGCGTTCCCCCTCAATGCCTCTCTCCCCCGCTACCTCTCCTTCACCGGCCCCAAGCCCAACCGATGGGGACACCTTCGCAGCTACCGGGTGCAAGTGGTCAGCTTCCCTGGGGAGCACCTCCCCACCAGCAGCCCCATGGAGAAAGCCATCAGCTGGGGCAGGTAGGTGGGGGGCTGAGGCTGCAAGCTGCAATCGTGTTGTAAGCAGCCCAATGAGGCAATGCATGAACAGCCCTGTGTTCCATGCTAATGGGACCCACTAATGACAGTACTGCAGGTGCTGAGAAGCTTCCCAGCCACCCATCCCCAGCCTAGTCCCCTCCTGCTGGTAGAGTAGGGTCTGCCAAGCCTGGTTGCAGGGAAGGGTTAAATAACAATCTCATCTGCTTCTTGTCTCTGACAATCCCTAGAAAAATTGCTCAATGACATTTGTTCATAGTAGTTCCCAGGCAGGAATCTGACCCCAGATAAGTTTAATTTAGAAAGATCACATGTTTTCCCAAGAGCTGCACTGGTATCTGTAGGTCTTGACTCCTCTGCACAAGGACGGGATGCCTTTTGGAAAAATGCTTCTGAAAACGGCAATGCTGGCTTGCAACCAGGGTTAAATTTAATGGCTTGTGTTCTGGGGGAGGTTGCATAAGTTAGACCTGAAGTCAAAGCATTGGGCTGTGCCTCCCATGGCCAGCAAAGCCCTGCAAGCCCTATGGTGCTGGAGCTGCTGCTTGTGCCGCACCGACCCTGTCCCACTGTCACAGTGCCTCTTCCAACAGGTACAAGCTGGCTGTCACCAGGAGGAAGGAGGAGGAACCCACCAGCACCAGTGTCTACAACCAGAATGACCCTTGGACACCCACCGTCACCTTTGCTGACTTCATCAATGGTGAAACCATCACTAATGAGGTGAGTGGGAGCTGCACGGGGCTGCTTGTGGCCGAGACTTCATGGTCGCAGCAGCTGCGAGTGGGGTTGGAGGGGTTGGTGCAGATGATGAGATGCTCTGGTCTCCCCTCTCTGTCCCAGGACCTGGTCGCATGGATTTCTGTTGGTTTCCTCCACGTTCCTCATGCCGAGGACATCCCCAACACAGTGACTGTGGGGAACAGTGTTGGCTTTTTCCTGAGGCCATACAACTACTTTGATGAGGACCCCTCGCTGTACTCACCTGATGGCATCTATTTCAGCAGTGAACAGGAGATAGGGGCGTGCGGAGCCAATCCCCTTGCCTGCCTGCCCACAGTCACTTGTGCTCCACGCCTGTCACCCTTCAGCTACGGTGGCTTCCTCAACATCAGCCTGGGCCCCCCACTTGGTGGGCACTGACAGGGTCAAAGAGGAGGACAGGTGCTGGCACAGGTGGGCCATGTCCAGCCGTTAGTCTGCATTCATGGAGGGCCTTCAGCGACAGAGGGAGTGCAGCAAAATCATTGGGACCTGCCCTGCTCACTTCCTCCTTCAGGTCATGGATGTGAGGCTCTATCCCACCAGGGCAGTCAGGTGCCTCTGTGGTGATGGAGTAGCCCGGGGCCAGGCTGGAGCGGCCTCCGGAGCTGTGCTGCTTGGTGACTGCTGCTCCAGGTGATGCTGGGTGACAGCTGCTGTGGAGCACTGTGCTCTGGGAACAGGACTGGGGATAAGGATGCTGCACTGGATGAGTGTGCTGCAGGATGGCAGCCTGGTGCCCAGCCAGCCCCAATAAAGAAGCACATTAGTGCATTTTTTGACCCAACTCTTGCATAGTTTTTCAGTGCTGCTTCTGCTGCTGATGGTCAGATCCCGGATGCTGGTGGTGTTACGGGGCTGTGTTGGTTTGCAGGCATATGCCAGAGAGGGCAAAGGTCCAGCGGTGGGCACAATGAACAGCTTGACCATGTGAGCATACACTGGCTGTACTCTTGGACCCTGCGTGCTAACAGGACCCTTCTGCAACAAAATATGGGACAAACAAAGGAGTTAATGTGTAACAGCTGTATCAAGCTGGATTAATTGGTTCTGGTCTTGGCTGCTGCCCAGAGCCTTGTTCTCAACCCCCCCCCCCCCCCCCCCGC
>VXAB01000452.1:80139-98639 GCA_013399175.1 Odontophorus gujanensis
CCCCCCAGCCTGGGGACCCTTACTCCAGTGCCTGCACAGCCTCAGCTGTGTGAGCATGGAGCCCACTCCCACTGGGCTGGGTTGGGGTTGCAGCATGCCAGGATTCATCGAGGTTTGGCTCCAGCCCTGGCGCATAGCAGGCAGCTGGCTGCTGCATCCCCAGGAACTGCAAAGGGATCTGCCCTCCCCAGAAGCTGTGACACAATGGGCTTGAGGAGCCCTAATGTCAGCAAGTATATTCAGGAGGTGCCTTGGATTGCAGCAGGATGGAGGCACTGCAACATGTGGAAGGGAGGTGGGGCAGGATTACTTGCTTTGCATGCTCAGGTGATGCCTGTGGGGGGATGAGTCCTGGGAGCTTGGGGGTGCAGGTACAATGCTTCCTGTGCAGGGATGTGATCCCATGTGTTTACAGGCACTGCCTGGACTCTGCCCACATGCTGACGCAGGCAGTGCTGACCTTGTTTCCAGCCCTGGTGCTGCAACGGACTGAGAATCTTCTGGATGAAACCCTGGTACCAAGGGGCAGCTGAGTGTGACAGCGTGCGCTGTGCGTGCCCTGGCTGTGTCTGGTGGCTTGGGAACCATGGGGACAGTATGTCCTGGAGCCAGCAGCTGTCACTGCAGGGCACGCAACTCCCGGGCTGCCAGCTCATCTGGCTGTGACTGTCGGGGAGCCATTGTTCCCATTCCAGTTCCTGGCCTCTCCCAACTGCAATCCCCATTTTGTTGGTCTGACTTTTTCTAAAGGAGCTGGAGTACGCTTGTCCCACTTGTCCCCATCCCCCAGTTCCTTTTGCTCCTATTTTCTGCAGTGAAGCTTTTGAGGGATTAATTACTGTTTCAAAACACATTGGATGCGGGAGCCAAGCCCACTGAATTCCTTTGTCCTGGCCAAAATCTGCTCTCAGCGGAGGATGCCAAAATGAGCTGCTAAAGAATTTAGTTTTGCAAGAGTAATTCTATTTCTTTGCAAACTTCTGCTCCATTTTGGGTGCTGGGAATTAAGATGCTGTGCTCTCCCTGAGGTGAGGCTCTCCCTACCAGTACAGAGCAGATGTTCTGGGGCTGGACCCTGCCAGCCTGCACCAGCTCACACTCCTCCCTAGGAGCATCAGAGCAGCCCCAGCTCCTGGGGGCACCAAGACTCAGCTGCTTGTAAAGCACCTGTGCTGCTCATGTGTGACCTGCTGCTCTGCTGTAGTATCTCCAGTCTCTTGCTGCTCAGTACCTCAAGGTAGATCTCTAAATATTTTCACTGCCTTAAAGAAACCTATGTTTGCCAATGAAAACAACCCTTCCTTGGCCTGGCAGCTGCAAGCATGGACATCGTGGTGGTTGCTTGAGGTGGGGTCAGGAAGGAGGGAGGACGCTGCCCTGTGTCTCCTGCTGCTGCTGCTGGACACAGCCTCTGCATTGCGTCAAACCGCACCAGGGAGCAGTTCAAGGCTCCTGACCTGAACTTTCTAGAGGAGCGAGAGATAAGTGGTACATTTTCACTGGCTGCTAATCATTAACACTCTGCTGTCTGCTCCTGCTGCGGGTGCAGCTGTGTGCCTGGGGCTCTGGCCAGGTGCCCCATGCTGCTCTGCTGTGTGTCCTGGCAGCAGTCAGGGATGGACAGCCAGGTTCGTCCTGCCAGGCTGACCCCCACATCCCAGGCTCATGTAGATAGATCTGTGTCACCCATTCACCCTTAACTTCCAGAGAGGAACGGGAAAATAAACCTGTCAGCACTGCACGGCTGGGGTGGAAAGGTGACAGGCAGGGATCCTGCGTGACAAGGGATGTTTTCAGCTCCATCTGCATTGCTGGGTGCTAGCAGGGCAGGAGGGATAAGCCTGGGGGTGTGCTAGTTAGGATCACTCCCCCTGCCTGGTTTGCAAAGGTCCTGAAATCCCACAGATCTCATGAAAACACTGCTGGAGACCTTGCTCGCAGGCTGTGGGGAGCTCCTGAAACAGCTTGGTAAGTTTTCTGCTGAGGAGAGCACTGGTTGGGTCAGTCTGGCAAAGATTGCAGCACAGATGCTTTGGCATCAGGTGCAGGTTTCAGAGGGGGTCAGGGTATTGGGTAGCCTATGCTCTGTGCACAACCTGATCCATGCACCAGTGGCACTTGGGCCAATGGCAGAGGGGTACTGTAAATGTCACTCCATCCCTCTGCAGGTGCTTAAACCTCTCTGCTGCCAAAACATTGGGGTTTACTAGCAGATCAGGGTTTTTTTGGGTGGGAGCCGGGCTGAGCAGGGGCTGCAGAATTCCCCCTTCAGTAATGGGGCAGTGAAGGGTTAAGGCTCCCACAGGGCATGCCCTATGCCACCCTGTAGCCTGTTTTTCTTCTTTATGCAAGTTGTTCCAAACATGTTTGTAACAATCCACCAGTGATGCACCCTTCAGCAAAAGTGGTTTTGGGTCCAAAGATCAATGCTGGGACAAGTGACCTATCGGCAGCAAACATGAGCCCATGGGGTATAAAACTGCAGTGGAGCACGGTACAGCCTGAACCAGACAGGAGACTGAGGAGAAGGATGGAAGCCTCCATGAACCTCCTGCATGATGCAGGCATCCAGGCAACCCACTGGCTGCAGGAGCATTTCCAGGGCTCTCAGGACTGGTTCCTCTTCATCTCCTTTGCTGCAGACCTCAGGAACACTTTCTTTGTACTTTTCCCTATCTGGTTCCACTTATGTGAGCCAGTAGGCATCCGGCTTATCTGGGTGGCCGTGATTGGGGACTGGCTCAACCTTGTCTTCAAGTGGTGAGTAGTTCTGAGCTGTTGCTCGCTGCAGGTGCACCAACATAGCTGGATTCCTACAGCCAGATGTGTGCTCAGTTCTGATGCCTCTAAGAATATGATGGGGACAGGTGGCCTCTGCCCATGTTGCCACCATGGGATGGCTGCTCATAGCCTGAAAAGGCATGGAAGGAGCAGGCAGATCCTCTTCTCAGAGCAGAAGTTTACTCCCAGGGAATTCATACTCCTTCTCTTAAGGGTTTGGGGATGGGTTCAGGGACAGGTGCTGTCTGGGTGCTGTTTTGATGCCTCTTAACTCACAGCCAGAGGTGGAACCACAGAATGTTCTGGTGCCCAGGGCCACCATAAACCCCTTTCTATTTTCATTTCAGGATCCTGTTTGGGGAGAGGCCGTACTGGTGGGTGCATGAGACTGATTATTACAGCAACACCTCTGCCCCAACCATCCAGCAGTTCCCACTCACCTGCGAGACCGGTCCCGGTAGGGTCCTCTGCTCTGAGGAAAGTGGTTGGCACTTTGTCCAGGGACCCAGGAGTCCTGATCCTATGCTGGTGGGGTGCTGGCACAGCCAGGACTATTATCTTGGCCACTATCACTGAGCTGTGGGGCCACTGCCATGCCTTGGTGCAGAGCAGACCTTTACCCTTGGTGTGTACAGATGTGGCAGTTCAGCACAAACTCTGCCTGTGCCAGGCTGCAGAGATAGTGGGAATCTGGAGCATGTTGTAATGGGAAAAGTCTGAGAGCCCTGGTGCTCCTCACTTGGAGAAGAGAAGGCTGAGAGAGGATCTAATCAGTGATGATCAGTATCTGAAGGGTGGAGACCAGGATCCATTTGATAGTGCCCTGTACCAGGACAGGAGGCACTGGGCACAGGGAGTGACCATGAGGAAAAGAGCTTCTGTGCTGTAAGGGTGGCAGAGTTCTGGCACAGCTGCCCAGAGAGGTGCAGGAGACTCCTTCCCTGGAGATATCCAAACCCACCTGGACTCATTCCTGTGCAACATGCTCTGGGGAAACTGCCTGGGGGAGAGGGAGAGGGGGGTTGAACTGGGAGAGCTCCAGAGGTCCCTTCCGCCCCCAACAGTTCTCTGATTTTGTGCTTTCTGTGCCACACTGTCACCTGCCTGCAGGCTAGGGATGGGTGCTCAGTGCCAGAGCCCCTGGGGCAGGAGGGCAGCAGGGTCAGCCTGCTCTGAGGGGGCTGACCTGGGCTCTGCTTCTTACCTAGGGAGCCCCTCTGGCCACGCCATGGGTGCAGCAGGCGTGTACTACGTCATGGTGACCGCTCTGCTTTCCATTGCCATGGGCAAGAAGCAGTCAAGAACACTGAAGTACTGGTGAGTGTGTGCCAGCCCTGACCTGGAGATGAAGGGGATGCAGGTTGACTCATTTAGGCAGCAGCAGTACAAGTGCTCAGTCGCCACTGGAAGTCCGAAGTGGCAACGTGTGCCAGTTCTGGTGCTGATGGAACTCTCTAATCCTTGCAGGATTCTGTGGGCTGTGCTTTGGACAGGGTTCTGGGCCATTCAGGTCTGCGTCTGTCTGTCTCGTATTTTCATCGCTGCCCACTTTCCTCATCAGGTCATCGCAGGGGTCATATCTGGTGAGCTCCCTCTTTTCCGTTCCTTCCACAACTTAGCACACTCCTGTGCATGCGAAAGGAGCAGGGGCAAGCAAGAACTGCAGACAATGGCTCTGCACCTGCTGCTGTTGAGAAGGAGCCTTTGTCTGTGTACTGCTGGATGTGGGCTGGGGGGACATAAGATGAGGGGTTTGCAAGCATCGGGGTGCAGCAGTGACCATCAGGTCTGCACCGCACTCTGGAACCATCTTCCCCTCACTCTGACTGCCAGCACCTCCCTTTCTGACAGGCATGGCCGTGGCTGAGACCTTCCAGCACATCCACTCCATCTACCATGCCAGCCTTCGTAGGTACCTGGGCATCACCTTCTTCCTCTTCAGCTTTGCCCTGGGCTTCTACTTACTGCTACGGATGCTCGGTGTTGAACTGCTCTGGACACTGGAGAAGGCACAGAAGTGGTGTGCCCGTCCCGAGTGGGTCCACATTGACACCACACCCTTTGCCAGCCTTCTTCGCAACCTGGGCATCCTCTTTGGGCTGGGGCTGGCCCTGAGTTCCCACATGTATCTGGAGAGCTGCCGGGGAAAGCAAGGTTGCCAGCTGTCCTTCCGCCTTGGCTGTGTTGCTGCCTCACTGCTGGTCCTGCACCTCTTCGATGCCTTCAGGCCACCCTCCCACATGCAGCTGCTCTTCTATGTCCTTTCCTTCTGCAAAAGCGCAGCTGTGCCACTCGCCACTGTTGGCCTCATCCCCTACTGCATCTCCCAGTGCCTGGCCACGCAGGACAAGAAGGGTGTCTAGGGGCAGGTAACAGTTTGGCCACCCTGGCTCAGGGCTGGGGACAAGAACCATGGGACTGTGGGGGTTGTACTGGTTTCTCCCTGTTACAGCCTCATGGGCTGATTCCAGCATGACATGCACCCATGGTGCCAGCTTGTGCCACAGGCACCAGTGGCACAAGGGATGGAGATGGCAGGAGCAAGGCACTGTACAGTTGTGGGTGCTCAAAGGCTGCAGCAAGGCAGCTTTGCAGGGCGACAGGCAGGAGGTGGAAACAAACACCAGCTCATGGGAGCCCGCAGCCCCAAGGCTCCTCAGCCCCTGGGAATGCTGTCCAGTATTCACTGCTGCGTGAGGCAGCTCTGGGTACGTGCATGCATACATGCACATTACATAGATATACAGATATAGGGGTGTGTCTGTAAACAAGGGGTATTTTATTAAAGTTGAAGGTGTATTTTACTGGTGATTTCAGCTGTCTTGTGGGTGTGGGGACAGTGCCATCCCTAGGGCCGGGGAGACTGTTGGTACTGCAGGAAGGCTATCCCTTTTCAGGCCCTGTTCCTGCCTGCTGCAAGGCAGGGCTGGAAGCACAAGAGGTAGCACCAGGTTTCCCCAAGTCTTTCTGCTGCCCAGAACACACAGGCATGTAAAGGAGAACTCAGGAGTTCTGGGAAGGTGCATGGAGGAGTCCTGGCCAAAGTCCAGTAGTGGCTGCACACAGGGCAGGGAGGCAAAGCTGCTTCTGTGCTCTTTGTTCAGGGCCCCTGTATGCACCACGTGCCAGAAAGGACACATCTGTGTCACTTCACTGCTGAGGGCAGCAAGTACAGCCTGAGACCCAGCAGGCTGAGGCTGTGCAGGGTCGGTGCAGCACTGCTTGACAATCCCACATGCCCTGTACCCTGTACCATTACCAGAACAGCTGGCTATGATAGGATTGACTCCAGTACAGGCACCCACGGAACACGGTTAAAGCTCATGAGAATAATCATTGCATGCTGGCAACTCTCAGAGACACGTTGCACATACAAGCTGCATGCAGCCCAGGTGCTCCCAGGCACGGGCTCGACATGGTGTCTAATGCTGCAGGCACGAGGTGATAAAGCCCAAACCAGAAATCATCCAAACCCCACGCTAAAATCCCATCCAAAGCAAAGTGGGCTGTAAATATCTAAGCATACAGCTCAGCTGTGGAGCTTGTTTTCTACAGAAAAAGCTTACCCAGATCAGCAACTCCCAGGTTTCCACTGGCTGAGACGCTGCTGGCCAAGTTGTCAGTCCAGCTGGGCAAGAATGCAGCCAGCACCATGGAGGGCTCTGAGTGCCCTGTGCATCAGGAACAAGGACTGCTGCTTCCCCTGCTCCTGCAGTGAAGTGTCATAACAGCAGCTGATGGCCTGCACAACCTTGACCCTTAGCCTGATCCTGCTACTCACAAACAGCTTGATATCTGACAGAGGGCTCTGCTCTTCGTTAAGTGGCAGCTCAACACGGCCAAGCAAGGAAACCACATGAGACTGCTGCTAGCCTGCATGTTTACGACAGATAAACATCTTTAGGATGGAGATTTGTCTTACTTTATTTTTCTGTTTATTATCGATACCTGGACTACACCTGCCATGCTGGTTCTAGGAGAAAAATAAACACCACCACCTAGTCCCATATCAGGTGCTTTATGACCATGGCTCTTCAGTGCCCCTTTTGTTTCTGCAGCTGAGGTTGTAGTAGCTTTGGGAACAGCTGGCAGAAATGGCAAGCTGGAGAGACATGGAGTAGGAGTCCTTCCTAACTCCACTGAACTTTTTCTGTCTTTATTCTTTGGAAGATAACTTAGTGGAGATCATACAAAGCAGGGATGACAGCCCTATATCTAAAATTCTTTTTTATGCTTCATTTCTTTGTTGACTGATGAATTCCTGGAGCAGAGCTTGCACTTCTCCTCGACGACTCATCTTGGTTGCCTTGCCCTGGTAGCGGCCTCGCTTCCCAGCTCCTTTGCCTTCCAGCAGCTCTGCCACCCTGCAGTAATGTCAGGACATGCTGAAGGTCACTCACTTGCAGGGGAGACTGGCTTGCCCTAACTTACTCAGTGAGCATGCAAGGGTCCATGCACTAATTACACTGCTCAGCTGCTTGGGTAGAAGTCTCACTAATTTTAAAGGAACCATAGAACACAGTACCTGGGACCTAAATTCTCAACTGCTTCAACAGATCCAGCTAGAAGAAAGAGTCCTGCTTCTTTTTCATCTCCAACAGTCAGGAACAGCAGGGTTTCCTGTAGACAGAGATGGACCATGCTCCCAAAGAACCAATGCTCTCTTTTTCCCATTAAGGCATGCAAACAAGCTGTAAATTTGTGCTCATTATTGAAACTCAATTTGAAGTACGAGTGAGGGGAGCTTTTGAACCTTTAATACTGAATTGTATATTACGGGGGGACTGAACAGGTATCAGAGTATCCTAAGTTAACATGTCCAAAGAGGATCTGTACAGCTTTTTGCAAGACAGGCTCTTCCATGGTGCTCTGAATTTCCACCGCTGTATTTTTTTGACTACTGAGGATCCCCAGCACACTCAGGCTGCTGGGAACCACAACCTCATCTAATTTTTGGAAGGAAAAAGACCTATAGCTTGTGACTGTGGTGCAAACAGAAGCCTATCCAGCCCTTGCCTGTGCTACAGACTTGGATGAAAACACCACTGGAGTCAGGTTAGTCTATATCATTGACTCACCTCTTTCCCAATCTCATTAGCGATGATGTTCATGAACTCAGAGTCACCCTCTTTCCTGTATGGATGGATAAAAAGCCGCTTCAAAGAAAAAAAAATCCACACCAGAGTCCAAAATAGTAATAACAAATGGCAGGCAATGATTCTCCAAGCCTAACTTCTTTCAGTTTTCCATTTTGTTTGCTTCAGACTAAAATTTCCACCATCATCAGAGAAGCTGAAAGGTAAGATCTGCAAGCACAGCCTATGACTGTGCCTGAGGTTTTGGCCTCTTGTAATCAGGCTTCAGATTATTTTATTAATTTCTACATACATAAATGCTTTTTATAATTTTCTCTGGATGTATTTGGAATTACTTAAGTGTTTAAGAAGTCGAGCTCCCCAGTTTTATTTGAAAGAGCAAAAAGACATCAGGCAGACACAATCATTTCTTAGCTATAAAATCAGAGGAATTCAGCAACTGAATTATTAACACACTTCTTTAACTGTACAACCTTACAGCAGGCCCAGATGGTTCCATCCGCCTCATCTGTATTTGTCCTAAAGGAATCTTTGACTTTTTAAAAATATAATTGTCACAAACAAGCCTGAATAGGTTTCAGGGGAATGCAGCTGTCACAAATCATATACCATGGGTTCTTATCCTTTTCCCTGAACTCCCCCATACCTGTGTAAGACAAACAGTGGACTATGAACAGGTTTACTTTTGAAATCCTTGGCTATGAAAACAGCAATGTCTCTTAGCAGGTTCAAATTATTCTGAAAGAGAAAGAGCAGTACCACAAATAGTCAAGTCAGCATGAACACTGAAGTTGCTCTCAGAACTGGAAGCAGTTTTGATAAGAATGGATCCCTTAACTTCAATAGCTCAGGTCTACAGGAAGCAGACAATCTGCTTTCCCCAGCCAACCTCATACCTTCTGAAGCAGTTTAACAGAACTCTGCAATCTCTTCACGGCCTCTACGTGCTCACCTGGTCCATTTCTGAAAGCAAAAGGAGAATCTGGATCACTTCTCTGAAGATGTATTAAGGGAGCAGAAATACATAACGTATAATAAAGAGCATCATGTAGATGCACCTGAGACTTATACTATATTTGTCAGAATGAAAAAAAAGACAAAAGAATTAAAGTGAAAAGGACATTACTTCAGCAGTGAGGTTAGGGCCTTCTCAGTACGGTGACTTTGTTCAACTGACTTCAGTACTCTATTTCCTGCCAGGAAAACCAAGTTGGTTTTGTTCTTTTTCCCTTTCTCGGTGCAAAGAAGTTTAATAACCTTAAACAGAAAAACGCCCTGGTTAGAAAAGGAGAACGGTATATTGCTTTTACCCTCATAGGTAGTCAGCTCTGCCCCTTTTCCCTCCAAGTCAATTTCAAGCAGACCCTGTATCTCCAGGACTTCTGCTGTTCTCGAACTGTATGCGTGGGCTGAGGGCTCCTGGAGGTAATGTGGCTGCTGCCCCCTACCTGCAAGTCACTCAGGTTGGAGACATGAGTCCCACAGCACATGTTGGAGTCAATGCCTTCAATGTCTACAATTCGAACTGGCCCCGCGTGGTCACTTGGTAAGCCACGGCTTCTCACCTAGCAAAGCAGGGAGAACGGCAGACAAACCACAGAGCAATTGCTTTGGTCCCACGGATATCGTCAGCTCTCCTCTATCACTCACTGTTTCAACCTCAGGGTCATCTGCAGACAGTTCTCGCACTGTCACAGGTATCCTCTCCCGGATCTTCTCATTCACACTCTGCTCCAGGGCCTCCATTTGCTCAGTGGTCATGGAGGGGGTGTCCAGCTCAATGACACTCTGCTGCCGTCCCAGCTCCCTGCACAGATGAAGAACATCTGATGCCATGAAGAACAGGTGGAAGATCCCTCTAGGCAGCACAAAGTGCCACCTGAGAGGAGCTGCTGGAAATGTGACTGAAACCAAACACTTCTCTCCTCAACCTGTTATTTAAAAAAACATCAAGTGCACATCATGCCCATGGAATGGGCCAAGACAAAGCAAATACTTTATGCAGCTTGTCTTATTTCAGCCAGTCCTCCCAGGTCTTTCATGCTTAGCTGAAATATCACAGCATATGCTGCTTTCCACTACCAATGTGCACCTCCTCCTGGCCTGGTGGCACATACACACCAGGTGAGGTTAACGTTAATGGATACTTTTCCAGCTCACCATGAAGTTGTTTTGAATCCAAACATCAGCTCTGCCATGGCAGTGATGAGATGCTGTCCTGGAAAAGATGTGCAAGCAGTGGCTTTGAGCCTGAGATGCAGGAAAGAGTTCTCAATCAAACTGCATGCACTTATTCTGCCGACATTCCCCCTGGGGTTTGGGCACCACGGGGCACTCTGAGTGCCTCCGGTCCACTGTGTGTTGCCTCCAGCCCAGTGCCGCCGCCTTCCGAGCACGGTGGGGACAAAAGGGGGGAGAAACCGGTGGAAGAACAGGGAAGGGTTCGAAGCGCCCCAGTCCCGCACCGGAATGCTGCTGCATGTGATCGAAGCGGCGCTCCCAGTCCAACGACAGCATCACGGCGCTGCCCGGCTCCAGCGCCGTCTCCACGAAGTGCACGGCCTCGGGGCCGCGCCGGGTGACGCGCAGCACCGGGACGGCGTCGATGAGGCCGCGGTCATCGGGCTGCGGAGACAGAGAGCCGTTGCCCGGGCCCGGCCGCGCCGCCTCGCTCGCAGCCCGGTCCCTGCCCCGCCGTACCTGCCCGCCGCCCTCGGGGAAGAGGATGGTGTCCTCCAGCACCACCTGGAAGCCGCGCACCGGTTCCCCGCCGCCCTCAGGCCGCAACTCGGCCTCTCGGCACGACACCACTCTGGTGGCGAACTGCAACGCAGAGGCGGCAGCACCGTGAGCGCCGGGCCGGGCCGGGCCGGGCCGCACCGCCAGCCCCGCGGCTACCTGCCGGGCCCAGCTGTCCCGCTGGCACTGGAACACCATGGCGGCGGCACACCGGCGCGACCCCGAGGCTGCAGGGGGGCGGCGGACGCGACTGTCGCGCTGCGGTGGGCGGGGCCGGCGGAGCGGCACACACCGCTCGGGGCGCCGCCTACGGGCGGAGCTCCGACCCTCACGACGACGGGGCTCGGGCCGCCCACCCGCGGATCCCCGAACGCACGGCACGCAGCGGCACAGCGCAGCAGCAGCAGCAGCTCGCGTTTATTGCCCCGCGCGTAACCGGCACCGGGAGAGCCTACAGCTCTCTCCGCCTCGGTCTCGGCTGCAAACCGGCGTCATTCCTCGGGGCTTTGCTTTCCTCGGGGTTCTGCTTTCCTCGGGGAGCACCGCCCGTGTCCAGGCTCGTTGCTGTGTGCTGTTGGTGCACCGGGAGAGCCTTGTGGAGCCATGCTGTCTCTGAGGAGCTGGGCTTCAGAGGTCGTCCTGCAGAGAGGGATTAGGAATGTGGCAGGAGGAGGCCGGCAGCGCACACCTGGCAGCCCCTGGGTGCATCCCCGCAGCACACTGCAACCCAGGGGACAGCAGCTGTTGCAAGCAGAGTGCCAGGGACTCCTGGAGTGCCTGGGGCTAGAGCTCCCAGACTCTACTCACATCCAGGTCATCCATGGTTGGAGGGGGGGCTTTGTCCGTCACCTTCTGGAGGAGCTGGATAGGGAATGAAGGTCTGTGGCTGTCCCCCACCATGCCAAGCACCCTGTGCACTCAACACCAGGCTCACCTCTGCATACTCTTCCACCATGGCCCTCTCCACCTCCTCATCCCCTTCCCAGTCTCGCCAGTTGTCAAAGTCAACAGAGAGCCAGGCTGGCTGTGGGCAGAGAGTATCCGCTGAGGAAGGAAGCAGTGTGGCCCTGACCTCACACAAAGCAAGCATGGGCTACTCCTGCATAGGACATCTCTGTTACTGCAGGGGCCAGTCCTGACCCTACCCACATCGAGGGATAGGGATGCCACACCCTCCTCAGAGGGCACAAATGGGCTGATAGTGATGAGGAGGCATTCCTCCGTCTGGCTACTGGGAGCTATATTTTGGGGTGCCTGTATCAGGCCCAGGGTGTCTGTCCCGGGGGCATGTGGAACCCAGGAAGCCACCGTACTGGGTACAGACAGTCCCAGAGGCTCTCCTTACTGTCCGGTGCCACATGCACCTTGATGTTTTCCTTGGTGATGCGGGGCCAGGCCACCTTCTCCTTCCACTTCCTCATAAAGCAGGTGATGGAGCGGTCAGAACGCTTCTCTCGTGAGTCCTGCCAAGAGACGGGGATTCCTCCCCTCAATGTCTGCTGTGCTCCTCTCTAATACAATGCAGATATACAGAGGATCAAAGCTCAGCCACACTTGGGCTGTGGGACACAGAGCTTTAGAGAAGTGTTATTTGCAGCCCAACACTGTGTGCTGCAAGTCATGGACCTAGGGTCAAAGTTCCCAGGCTTGTGCTTTCCCCACTCAGGCTCCCAGGAAATGAACAGAATTCAACTCTAAGCTGCGCTGCTCAGAACAGCACAAGCTCTGTTCAATTCTGAGCATGATGCAATCTGTCAGGAGATGGCTTGCTGGGGAGAAGCCTCACCTTGGAGTTCACCCTGGCATAGAGGTTGATCTCGTTGTAGAATTCTACTCCATCTGCGTTTTTGCAACTGCCAAAACAGAGATATCTGGCTTAGGACAGAGCTGACTCTACCCTCCACTGGCTTGTACAGGGTCCTCCTGCCCCCTGATCCCCACAGCTCCAAGCCTACGGCTCACCTGAACTCCAGTCGGTAATCCTCGATGGTGACCTGAACATCTGTGCTGTCCTCCACGCAGAACTCCAGGAAAACATACCGTGGGCGGTCATACCACAGTGTCTTTGCATGTTGTCTGGGAAAACACAAGCTGTGGGTACTTCCACAGAACAGACTGCACATAAAACACAGCAGAGATTTGGGCCAAAGAACCTCACGGGCTGCACCGCAGACACCATGGGGCCGGTTACTCAGCAAGTCACCGAAGTGCACGATGCCAGGCCCGCAGGCTGCAGCAGGCCGTGATAGGTCATCGCTGCAGTGTCCCTGTTACCAGCAGCCGCAGTCCTGCGGCCCTGCCCGGGGGACAGCTTTGGGTGTCACCCCAGGCGTTGCGTGGGTGCTCAGGACTCCACCGGGCGCGCTGCCCCGGGACCCTGCCACGCACCGTCCCGCGGAGCAGGCCCGCTCACCTCGCCATGTCCGCTGCGGCCCCGCCCCGCACTATTTCGGACCGCCGGGAGCGGGGCCGGCCGCTCTCTCCCGGTCCCTCCGAGCCTCCAGGGGGCGCTCTGGCAGCTCGCTCCGGGGACGCGCTCCGGCGCCGCGCAGGCCCCGCCCCACCCGCTCCGCGGCGAGGAGATGGCGGCTGCGCAGCGCGGGGGGTGGCCGTAATGGAGCCGGAGGGCGGCCCGCTGGGCCCTGGGGAGCGCTGGGCCCCGGTGGGCGCCGTGACTGTGGAGCAAGAGGACGAGGAGGAGGAAGAAGAGACGGCGGCGGAGTCGCCGCGGTCGGTGCCGCGGTTGCGGGCCGAGCGGCGCCGCCTGCACGGGGCTCTGTTGGCGCTGGCCTCGCACTTCGCGCAAGTGCAGTTCCGGCTGCGGCAGGTGGCCAGGGCCGGCCCGGCCGAGCAGCAGCGCCTGCTCCGCGACCTCGAGGACTTCGCCTTCCGCGGCTGCCCCGCGCCGCTGGTCCACGGGCTCGGGGATGGCCCAGTGAGTGCGCGGGGCCCGGCGTCGCGGTGGGGCAGATGCATCTCGTGTCCCGGTCGGGGCTGGCCTGGCTCCCGTAAGAGGACGGGAGGAAAGCTGTGGGGGGGGGCACCATCTGGGTGTGCGGTGCCAGGACGAAGAGTAGTGGTTTTAAGACAAAAGGGGGTGGCTTAAATTAGATATAAGGAAAATGTTCACTGCGGGGGTTCTGAAGCACTAACGTGGTCTGCCCGGAGAATTTAGGGGTGCTCCATCCCTGGGGTTCTTGGAGGCCAGGTTGAATGGAGTTTTAGGGTTCCATCGAGCCTTGACAGTTCGGTGATTCTATGACTTGTTTAAAATCGAAATAGCTACAGCTTTGCCCCTCCCCCTGCTGTGACAGCTGTCTGAGGTAAGGAGTAGTTGTTAGAACTGCCCAGCAGTGCGCTGACCAGAGGTGTTGTACCATGCCAGATGTACAGTGGGCTCTAGGCAGGCAGCAAACATGCAGACAAGTCTGAGTGAAGCTCTATTGCAAGAGCATGCAGGGTCCTGATACCTTGAAGCTAGCTCTTTGGGACAGGCTTTAGAAGCCAGCTTTGTGTGTTGCTGCTCCTCTCTGAGATACGACCTGTCTTGGAGGATCTTTGTGTAAAGTTGTGTGCCTGTTTGGACCAGTGTGTCCTTTGTGCCTGCCCTGTGAGATGGGACTTGTCTGCAGAGGTTCTTTGTCACATGAGCTGATGTGACCAGTTCCTGTCCTTGATGTGCAGCCTCACCTTTTTTCTTGAAATGACTTGTAGTGTTCACCAATTAATTGCATGAACTGGAAACACTCATTGTATCACAGTCCTGTGCTGTGGGGCTTGCCTGTAATAGTAAGCTTTAATTTTATTTACTGACTTTTTTCAGAGTGAGCAAGAGAAGCAGGAGCAAATTGAGGTCAAGAAGGAAAAGCAAAGAGAGCTGATCTTGCAGCTTAAGACACAGCTGGATGACCTAGAGACATTTGCATACCAAGAGGGCAGCTATGACTCTCTGCCACAGTCTGTGGTTATGGAAAGACAAAGGGTAAGGCTCTTGAGATTCTTTATTCCTCACAGTCTTTAGTTATACAGTATCAATAGTTAGTGCACATGCATGCATGCGATCTTGTAATCTACTGTGATTTTCATCGTGTGACAAAGGAGCCTATTTCTAAAGTAGTGAGTGGAGTATTTTGGAAGTTGTGGACACTGGTGCCACACAGTGAGGTGATACAACTGTCTGATATTTTGCAGATGATTATAGATGAATTGATTAAGAAACTCGACATGAACTTGAGTGAAGATATTGCAACGCTTTCTCCAGAAGAATTGCGACAGCGTGTGGATGCTGCCATAGCACAGATTGTTAATCCAGCTAGAGTGAAGGAACAGTTGGTGGAACAACTAAAGACACAAATAAGGGATCTTGAAATGTTTATCAACTTCATTCAAGGTCAGTACTCAGATTTTAGACAAGTAGATTGAATTGATATAATTATGACATAGTTATGAGGAGGGAGTCTGCAGATGTCAGAGGACGTTCAGAGCTGGTGGTGAATAGAAACAGGCTGCCAAGCAAGGAGCAGAGGTGGCTTAGGGGAATGTTGACCTTAATACTTGGGATACACAGTTTAAAATTCACAAGTGTGAAATTCTTATTCTAGATGAAGTAGGAGGCTCTGGTAAAGCAGAAGATGGACACTGTGAGTGTGCAGGCAGAAAAGATGGTGGTGGTTCCTGTAAACCAAATACCTGGTCCTCTGGAAATAGAGGTAGGCACTGCTTGGCATGAAGCTTTGTCTTTTCGCTGTCGCTCATTTGATGTTCATGGAGCATGATCCAGAGTCCAGTTACATTAACCTGTTTAAGTGTTTTTTTTATTTCTATTATTTATAAACTCTATTGGCAGAAGGTCTGTGTACAGTTCTTTTGCCCTTCTTAAAAGCCAGTATGTTGATTCCTTAATGTGAAAGTTTGTGGGTTTTTGCTCTCTTTTCTAACCTGAGCAGTGAATCCAGAAGATGCCAAAAAGATACGAGAAACAGGCCTTCACCTCATGCGTCGCATGCTTGCTGTGCTACAGATATTTGCTGTTAGTCAGTTTGGTTGTGCTACTGGTCAAATTCCTCGCAGCCTCTGGCAGAAGGACCAAGCCAGCAAGGACTATTCTCCCTTAATTAAGAAACTGGAGCTGTCAGTAGACCGGGTGAGGCAGCTAGCTTTGAAACACCAGCAGGAAGACCATGTTATCAGTTCTTCCGATCTGCAGGATGTTTCATTAGGTGGGAGAGATGAACTGACTCTGGCTGTGCGGAAGGAGCTGACCATTGCTTTGAGAGACCTGATGGCTCATGGGCTCTGTGCCTCTTCTCAAGGGATGAGCCTGGTGTTGGCACCCATTGCATGCTTGCTTCCTGCATTCACCTCCTCACCACAGACCATGCACCCCTGGGAACTATTTGTGGAGTATTACAACACTAAAAATGGACAAGCCTTTGTGGAATCTCCAGCTCGCAAGCTCTCCCAGTCCTTTGCCTTGCCTGTGACAGGAGGAGTCACCATCACTCCCAAACAGAGCCTGCTGACGGCAATTCACACGGTTCTCACTGAGCATAACCCCTTCAAGCGCAGTGCAGACTCTGAACTGAAAGCTCTAGTGTGTATGGCACTAAACGAGCAGCGCTTGGTCTCCTGGGTAAACCTGATCTGCAAATCTGGAGCTCTGGTGCAATCTCACTACCACCCGTGGAGCTACATGGTAAACACAGGCTTTGAGAGTGCACTTAATATTCTCAGTCGCCTGAGCAACTTGAAGTTCAACCTCCCAGTTGACCTGGCTGTCCGGCAACTGAAGAACATCAAAGATGCTTTTTGATGTATTTTTATTGTAGATCATCCACTTTTCACAAGTGGGCAATTGTTGATCTCCAGAAGCCTGGCATTTATTTTCTTTAGGACCAAGTTTGACTCTTTGAAATTGATACTTGCTTTTAGGGAAATCTTGATGCTGGTGGCTGGGTGCTTTACAGCACTTTTCCTGCCATTCTTATGCACTTCTGAATAGCAGAACTGGTGAGCAGTTGTATGCCATGCTAGCTGCTGGATGGGTGCAGGAATGTCCTGACCATGGAGCCTTTCCATGGGAGCACAGTGCAGCTGAGCTGCTGTGCTGCATCTGAACACTTATTTCAAAATTTTTGGTCTAATTGGTGCCACTGTGAGATGCTTCTCAGGAAGAGCGGGGCAGTCTGATGGCTGCTATGGAGTGGGAGTTTGGTTGCTTACGTTTGATGTGGCTGTGCAGGGGTGAGGGGTTTGTTTTCCCCAGTGTGAATTTGAGAGAACTGGGGGCAAATCCTGCCGATGCCCGCAGGCTGTGTTCTGCACAGGGTGTCCACAGAAACAGTGACGTTCAGGCTGCTGCATGAGGGGGCTGGCATTCAAATTACTGTGCAAACATCCCAGAGGTCCTTTTCTGAAACTTCTTTGTAAAGGTCAGAGCACCAGCAATGATATTTCATAGCGGATGCATTAAACTGCTTTAATGTTTGTGTGGGGAAAATCCATTTCCAGTGACTGTGTTTTAATTTGTGTTGGTCGTTAGTCTTTGTGAAGCAAGTGTGGTGGCTCGCTTGGCTTTGTAATATTTATAATATCAGTTTAACGTATCTGCAGTTCCTGATATCCTGTGTAACAGCAGCGCCTCTTCCGGACGCAGACTGTGCTTCTGCAAGGCGTCCTGAAACCGTGAGAACGCTGCCTTACAATGCAGCGTTAGTCGGCGTTGCAGTTACGGCCCTGCCGGAGCCGGTGCTGCTTCGTGGAGACGCCGCAGGCGCTGCCTCTGAGCCGCTGCCGGGGACGGCGCGGGGGGAGCGGCGCTGGGGCGGCCGCGGCTCCGCCGCTGCGGGATGGCCGTGCGCGTGCTCGGCGGAAGTGACGTACGGGTGAAGGGTCATCGCGGCTGCAGGAACTTCCTTTTCCGGCGCGGCGCCATCGGAGCGGCTGTGTCGGTGAGTTGGCGGCGGCTGCGGGATCTGCCGCCATCCGCGGGGAGCGGCCGGGTTGGGAGCGGCCGGAGCGCGGTGCTGACCCCCGCGTGCTGTGTCTGCAGAGATGGGCAAGTTTATGAAGCCGGGGAAGGTGGTGCTGGTTCTCGCCGGCCGCTACTCGGGGCGTAAGGCTGTCATCGTGAAGGTGAGTGCGGAATTCCTGTAGCGCTGCCCTCGCTGCTGGCCCGGGACGGCCCCGGCGCTGCCCTGGCCGCTCCTGGAGAACAGCCGGGAGCCCGCAGCGCGGCCGGCGGCGGTGAATTTGGAGATGCCCGTGCGGGCCGTGTTTGTTGTACTCGGTTTCCCGGCTGGACGCTGCGCAGCTTAGGGCAGCTCAGCGAGTTGACTCAGCGTGGGCGTGGGATGTTTCAGAATATCGACGATGGCACATCTGACCGGCCCTACAGCCATGCCTTGGTAGCAGGCATCGACCGCTACCCGCGGAAGGTGACAGCAGCCATGGGGAAGAAGAAGATAGCGAAGAGGTCTAAGATCAAGTCCTTTGTGAAAGTGTACAACTACAATCACCTGATGCCCACTCGGTGAGTGGTTATTTCAGTAGGACTAATGTCCGATGGTAGGAGGGCCAAAAAGAAACACATTGTGAGCTTTCAGTGTTTGTAATTCTTGCACATTCTCTTTGATAAGTGCTGCAAATCACAGAGGTTCTCCATCCTGTGTCTGAGTGCACATGCAGGGTACACATCGTGAAAACAGTGACTTAGGGTTTGTAAAGCTGATGTGAAATACTAGCATACTGCTGAGATGATGCAGCTGGCTTTTCATTTCAATCATGTTCAGTTTCATTTCAATTAATTGTGGAATGTCAGTGGCTAAACCTTTGGAAGTATAATGAGAATTTGGGGATCATGGCAGCTATTACCACCCTGCCGTG
>VXAB01000452.1:98659-122717 GCA_013399175.1 Odontophorus gujanensis
TTTTTTTTGTTTTTTTTTTTTTTTTTTTTTGTTTTTTTTTTTTTTGTCCAGCTGTAACTGCTGCTGTCACAGGCTACTGAATACAAAATGATGTACAAAGTTGCTTGTCACAAGCAAACTTTTTTTCCTTAATTTACTGAATTAAATGACTGCGTGCCTTAGTGATTTGGTGATTCCTGGAATTAAATGATTTAAGTGCTGTTGCTCTTTGGCCTGGTACTAATATGTGCACATGAGCTTATGCCAGACATTGTGACTGTCTCACACCTTGCTGCTCTCTTGTCCAGGTATTCTGTTGATATTCCCCTGGACAAAACTGTTGTCAATAAAGATGTGTTCAGGGACCCTGCTCTGAAACGCAAAGCAAGACGTGAAGCTAAGGTGAAGTTTGAGGAGAGGTGAGTTGGAAGCCCAGAGTCTTGATGGTGTCTCACTTTCTGGAGGACTTAGTAGGGCAGTACCATTATCACACTTGAGTCTAGATTGGACTGCCTCAAGTTGCTTAAGTATGTTTTTTGGAGTGTTTACTTCTCTCTTTTCACACAACCAGATAGGCCTTGTAGGTTGAGTTTGTCCATGTTCCTGTTTAAAAATTCCAGTAGTGTCATGTTGATGGTTACTTGCTGCTGCCTCATACCAGAGCAAGTGAGGCTGTTCAGGTGACGTGATGGTATCTTGGCATCTTAGCACCCTCTGACCACCAGATTAATGTCACTGGGATTAGCATGAGAGGACAGTGCTCACCTTGCCCAGAAACTTCTTATTTTCAATGCTTGCTTCAGAAACACCTTCCGTGGAAGGAGTTGTGCAGCTGCAGCAGGAAGCAGGGATGTCGTGCTGACAGCCCAGACAGCTGCGCGTTTTAAAGCACATGTATAATGCATACCCTCTGCATGTAAATGTAGGCAGTTCTTCTCTATGTGCAGCTAATAGGGCTACTTCAGATGATGTAGAATGCACCCATGTGTGGAAACTGCTGCAGTGTGGGTCTCCCTTATGATATGACGTTATGAGGAAAGTCTGCAAGCTGATAGTCACTTCCATGGGGACTTTGAACTTTTAAAGAAAATTTAATTGGCAAGTTGGGGTGAAGAGACCAGGTACATTACCTGTGGGTAAAGAGTGGTGTTTTTTTGCTTATGTAGAGGGATATGGAGGGATTAGGTTCATGTTTTATGCTGTTGTCTGTTTGTACAAAGTAAACTAAAATTTGTGTTCCTCTTCTTTCAGATACAAGACTGGCAAGAATAAGTGGTTCTTCCAGAAACTACGATTCTAAATTTGAAATAGGACTGTTTCAATAAATGTTTATTAAAAACCATCTTGTTTTGTTATATAAAATTGTGCTGGTAGGCCTTTCTCTGTGGTGTAGGTTTCCTTTGGGTGTCCATAAAAGCATTGGAAAAGCAATTGTCAACCAAGGAATTGAGACAAGGTTTTGAGAAATCTGCAGTGGTGTGGGACGCTGAGGTGTGGGTGAACTGAGCTGTGTCTGTATCACTGCTGGGTGCTCATTGCTTTACAGGGCTGCAGAAGAGGAGGCAGCATTTTCCACTGACTGCTGCTGAAGTGCCGTTTGTCTTATTTCGGCCCCTACTGGAAATATCTTGGGGTAAACCCGCTGGTGAATGTGGATGGAAGAGGGAGGAGGAATTAGTAATTCCAGATGATCTGATTGAGGATTGCAGTGACTGAGCCAGTGCCAGGGCGCTATTACTATCGTGGTTACCTTTTTACATTGCTTATCGGCTAAGCAGCACTGTTGCCACGTCCAGACGCAGCTGCTTCTCTGGGTACTGCGCTGAAAGCTCGGTTATCCGGTTCTGCCCCACCTCAGGGAGGCCCAGGCTGGGCCTGCGCGGAACGGAGCTCGGTCCCGCAAGCACCGGCGCGGGGCGGGGCCGGGCTGCGGAAGGAAAAGCGAAAGCGCCGGGACAGGAGGAGCTGCGGGGTTGGGTTGGTGCTCCTGCTCTGCCGCTGGGTCCGGCTGTGCCCCAGCCCTTCGCCGTCGGAGCCGCCGCCATGGACTCTGAGGAGGTGCTGGCCCCACGCGGGGCTCCCGGGCGGGCTGAGCCCCGGGGTGGGTGAGGAGAGGAGGGGCCGAGGCTCGAAGGCCGAGGCTCTGACCCACGCTCTGCAGGACTCCTTCGTGAGGCTGCCCGGCCCCCAGCACCGGGAGGACTGCAGCCTGGAGATGAGCCCCGAGCAAGCCCGGCAGGAGATCGAGCGGTACAAGGTGCGTCCTGCCCCGGCCGCGTTCGTGATAGATGATCCTCTGAGGCCTCATGCAGCTGGCCCAGAAACCCCACGACTTCCCGGGCTGGAGCTGTCTCACCCTCTGAGAATGCGGCCATCGTGCTCGCAGCTGTTTTTGGTAGCGGTTTAGATTCCAGCAGATTTCTCGAGTTTCGTATTTTTCCCTCGTACATGTGGTGCCAAACTGCTCAGTGCAAGCCAGAAGTCAGAGAGAGGATACTCACTTCTATTAAGTGCCAGGATTGGGCCACCAGGGCTGCGTGTAGGGAGCAGCGTGCTACCTGCCCAGATAGGCATGTACTGCGGTTGGGCACAAGGGAGACACTGTGTTGTTAACAGGAACTCTTAATGGTTCCTCTCACAGGATCTTTGTAGCACGCTGGATCAGGACAACACAGTGCTGCAAAAGGACAAGGAAGCTGTAGAGCAAAGGTTGCAACATGTGAAGAACGAGAGAGACCTTCTTCAGAAAAATCTTAAGCAAAAGCCTCCGAATGATGAACAGGTATCCCTCCAGGTGCTTGAAGGAGTTATCTTAGGCAAGGTAGCAGTGGAAAGTATGGCTGCATTGCTGAGCTTGCTGCTCTGAGAGAACTGCTGGGATGCAATAGTGGTTACATGGAGGTACAAGGGAGCTGTGCTGGGAAGTGAGCTTGTGCTGTGGAGGAGGGCTGCAGTGGGGAGTCAGGGTGCAGGATGGTGAGCAGAGAAATGGTGTAGTTGGAGTTGCTTAGATCAGAGAGCAGCTGTAATCCCAAACTTTGTGTTGATTCCCCTGCTGCTCACTATTTTATTTTCTTACAGGTGGATATCTCTATAGCACAGAATGAGAAGAGCAGATTGACACAGGAGAAGCAGATGTTGGAAAACAAATTGGAAGAAATGAGGAAGAGGATCCTCTGGGGGGATCCAATGATGGTAACAGTGTGTGTAGGTACTTGTGCCCAGTGGTGAGGGGAGTGAACCAGGCTTGAGAGGCTGCTGGTGAATGCAGCTGGGTACTGTGTGTTGTTGGACCCAGCTCCTGTCAGCCTGGAGCTCTTCTGCCAGGTCCAGAAGCAGTGGCTCTGGGACTCTGGGCACAGCTGGACCATAGGAGAGACCCTGCTAAGGTTTGCCAGCTGTTTGGTTTGAGCCATGAGCTTGTTTCTCATCTGGGTTGGCAAATACAGGCCTTGTGCAGGTTGTGGTCTCTTCCAGCTGCTGTGTTCTTTAACCTAGATGCTGCATGCCTTGCCGGAGAGGAAGGTAGTGTTTAAGGGACTTACAGCAGATAAGGAGGATGCGAACAAGCTGGTGCTCACCCCTCTCATCCGCTATCCTCTGGCAGGGGGTTCAGCTCTTATCACCTTTGAGAAGGCGGAGGGTAAGAGTGAAAAGAGCACTGCTGTGGGAAAGCATCTGTGTCACTGGGGCTTGCCAAGCATTACTAGCAGCAGTGCTACAGCCACAACATTCACAAACACTGCCTGTCCTGGCCAAGCTATTTTGTACAAGGCTATTTCATTTTTCTAAAGCTTTTACTCTCCCATGCCCTGTCCTACTGATTGCCTGGGCTGAGGACTTTTCCTTTTGCAGTGGCCCAGCAGGTGATAGAAATGAAAGAGCATGTGGTGGAGCTGAGCCACGGGGAGGACCCAGAAGACCTTGAGAGGTGCCAGCTGCGAGTGCAGGCAGGTCCAGTGGACATATTGCTGCCATCTGCACTGGAGGTATGTTCCAAGGGCTCACAGCCATATCCTTCTCCACTACTGCCTGGGCTGGGTCACTGGTAGCAGCTCAATCCAGCACACCAGTACTGCAGATCTGATCTCAAGTTCTGCCCTGATGCAGCACTAACTAGCCTGTGCCACCCCCAGATTGGGCTTACTCGAGGCAGCAGGAGTATCCTGGTGTCTGGCCTGCCCAACCTGGACATCACTGAGGACATCCTACTGGACAAGCTGGAGCTGTTCTTCAGCAAGACGAAGAATGGAGGCAGTGAAGTGGAGAGCAGAGAGTTCCTGGATGACTGTGGCCAGGTGGTGCTGACTTTCACACAGGATGGAGGTGTGTGGGACACACTGAACACAGGGCTGTTGGCAGGAGGGAAGCAGTCCAGCCAGCTCTGGGAAGCACTGGTTGTCTCCTGAGAGCAGATGGAACTGTGAGGAATGGGGATGGGAGCTTGAGCTGGAGCTGAGCGGTGCTGGTGATCATGCCAGAAGCATAACCAGGGGTTCAGCAGGGGTCTTTGGAACTCAGGGCTTTCTTCTCCATCTCCAGTTGCTGAGCAGCTAATCAGTAGAAGGCAGGTCCAGGTGCCTATTGGGAAAACAAAATACGAACTCAAAATATCACCCTACATGAGTGGAGATGTCACCAACCTGCAGGTAAGGGCGTGTGCTCTGGTGCAGATTACTGCCTATCAGCCCCAGGAGAGCCAGCATTCGCCGTGGGCTCCTGAACAGCCTGGGGCGTGCATTTCTGGTCCCCACACCTGCTAGGGGACCCTGAGTCCATGCTGGCCATGTAGCATGGGGGCTGCAGTTCTCTTCTTCTCTGTGTCTAGCTGCAGCCCTCCCGCTGCACCAGGACCGTTCTGCTCTCAGGGATCCCAGATGTGCTAGCTGAGGAACCCATGAGGGATGCACTGGAGATCCATTTCCAGAAGGTCAGCCGTGGTGGTGGAGAGGTGGACATCCTCAGCTACGTCCCAGCTGGGCGCCGGGCAGTGGCTGTGTTCAGAGAGGATGTGGGCTAGTCCTGGCCAGCCCTGTAAGCTCATCAGGAATTCAGTGTGTGAATTAAAAAGAGACTGCGTGGAGCTCTGTGTCTGTTGTGCTGGCGACAGCCTGGGACAGGACCGGGACCGTGAATGGCGGGAAGAGCCCCGCGGAAAGCCGCGTCCCAGCGGCACCACCAGGCCGGCCTGGGCCGTTCCGCTGCACCGAGCAGGCCCGGGGAGCGGTGGGGCAGGGGGCGGTGCCGGCCGGGAGGGGAAGGCCGCTTGGTTTCGCTTTCGTTTCCTGGCCGTAGCCGCGGGGCCTCAGGGCCGCAGGTAGCGAGGCGGGGCCACGGCACTACGCGGCGCTGGGGGCGGGGGGGGCAAGCAGGACCGGGGCCTAGAAGGAGCGGGGAAACGAGCCCGGCGTGGGGTGACCCGGGCCGCTGAGAGCGGGAGGTCCGAGCAGGCCCGGCCCAGGCCCGCAGGTAGGCCGCTGTTGGGCCTTGGCGCTCTGGTCCCGGTGCTTGAGCCGACCCGTCTTCCACCCTGGCCCCGCAGGGATGGCCGGCTGCACCGTTCAGGTGTGGGGCATCCCCAGCGACCTGCCCCCCGACAGGGTGGTCGACAAGCTGACCATCCACTTCCTGCGCTCTCGCAACGGCGGTGGGGAGATCACCGATGTGCAGGTGCTGCCTGGCTCCCCGGCCTGCGCCCTCATCACCTTTGAGGCACTGGCAGGTAATGACTGGGCCCTGGGGCTCTGCCCGAGTGTTACCCCACTATCACCTGCCCTGATCGCATAGGAGTGCTGCTCCTTGACCTGCCAGGGCCATGCTGGTGCCTGTTGTTTTTCCCCATACAGTGGCCCAGCATATCCTAAAGGTGAAGAACCACGTGCTGTGCATTGGAGGGAAGAAATACCCCCTGGAGGTGACGGCGCATGTAGTGAAGCTGAGCCCTGATGAGGTACAGGGGCACAGAACTGCCCACACAGGCAATGCACATCATTGCAGCCGCCCCAGCTGGCTCCCAGACAGGCTTTGTTCCTGGCAGACATGCTCAGGAAAGGAGAGCTTGCTCCTTCTTTTAATTTTAGTTAGATATTGTTTTTATTCAAATGAGACTATATATCTTTTTTTCACACTAATAATACAGCAAAGCAGACTTTGTAGTCAGTCATATGGTATTTATGCCTGTCAAAACAAGGAAGAATAGTCAGACTCAAGGGAGGGGTGCTTGTCCCCTCTCCATCTGGTGGCATAGAGGTGATTCTACTAATGTCTTGGCTCTGACATCAGTTGGACACTATGTCATTAGCTGTATATGCACAGTGTAGTTTTGATTTCTCCCTTCCAGGAGAGCTTAGGAGACAGACGTACTAGTGTCTAGGAGACACTAGAGATTTCATATATCTTCCTCCACATGTCTTCACATCTGAGCACTGGAAATGAGGGTATGGCAGTCGACTGGGCACTGGAGACCATGCCACAAGTCTGTGGTGCCAGAAGGAGTACTGAGAGAGCAAGGGGATAACCGCATTTTAAATGCAGAAAGGAGAGTAGGTTTGGGCTGTTCGGAGATCTCCCAGCTTGTAGAAGTGGGTCTGCATCTTCGTGGTTTGCCCTTTGCATTCCTTGTTTGCACAAAGCCTTTGACTGTGGGTACAATGTCCAAAAGTCACTTTGGCTGTATCTTTTAGTCCTGTCCATGTTATTCTCCCACTGAGCATCATGAAAGCGTTATTTTTCTGTCATGATAACTCAGGGTCTGTGGTAAGAGTCAGGTGTATTTGCCTCCACCCTGTGCCTTGGAGAGGTCTTATTTTTGGTCCATGCCTTCTCACTCCTTTGGTCTCTACTTGCAGATCTTTGTTCGTGTTTGCATGATGGTTGACTATGGTAAGCTTCCCGCAGGTGAAACGCTCCTGAAGAACTTGCAGAAGAGCTACAGCAGTGTGCAGTTTAACTTTGACTACAGGAGCACACTTTGCAGAGTCAAGGGAACATTCACTGAGCTGCAGGCCTTCAGCAGGGACCTGCTGTCCAGCCTGAACCTCAAAAGCCAACCAACTGGAGAGAGCCTGCCTTTGGCATCCATCCAGTCAGCTGAAAACACCAGAATGTATGATTGTCAGCAAGAGTCTGACACTGCTGAGTCAGCTTCAAAGACAGCCAAGCTGCCGTGCTGGGACCAGGCGTGTGACAAGGCAGCTGATGGCCAATTGCCTCGAAGCCCAGTGTGTGGAGAAGCTGTGGAACAGCTGGAGGACTTTTCCCTGGTCATGGACTCAGACATTTACTTGTACATACAGAGGTTCTGTGCTTCTGAATACCAAGGTATACTTTGCCAGCATCATGTGGATGTGGTGGACGTTAGCAGCAATGGCATCACCATACTGTACCTCCAACCATCTCCAGGAACACCTGGGGACATGGATACTTTGGAACAATCCTGTCTGGCTCTACAGCACCTCTACCAGCAGCTTGAAGTGAGCTTGCGCAAGGAGAAGCTCCCCAAGGGAGGACTGAATGACCAGGCACTCGGGGCTCTGACACAGGAGCTGCAGGATCTGTATCCCCAGTTGCTCTGTCATGAAGATGGGAAGCAGCTTTACCTTATTGGAAACCTTGTTGATGTCTCCCAGGCCAAGCAGTATGTTCAACATTTCAGCATCAGAAGTGGTGCCCCACAGATGCCTGGCATGTTCAATAGTTCCCCACCCTCACAGCCAGCAACTTCCTGTGCTACAAAAACTGTACTGCACAAGCCCAAAGCTCCTGTGGACTCCTTGCCTCTAAAGCCGAGCCCTGGCAAACCAGAGCTGAAAGCTGAGCACAAGTTGGCTGCCAACTTCAGTGCTCGGAAACCTGACAGGTCTCAGGGTGGCCAGTGCCTCTTGGCAAATCAGGACTCCACTCCAGTGGGGCAGGTGCAGCTTTCTGGAAAGCATTTTTCAGAGACACCTGCTCTGAGTCCCAGTGACTCAACAACACTAGCCCAGCTGTACCAACCTCATACCTCTACAGTGGATGTGGTTTCAGAGTCAGCAGCAGAGTCTCAGCAGGGCCCCAAAGAATGGGACCATGTGAAAGGAGGTGCTAGGCTTGCAAGACAAAAGAGTCTGTCTCCTTTTGGGAGCAAAGAAAACAGCGCTTTGCAGCATCCTGGGGACTCGAAAGGTTCCGATTCCACCAAACACCATTCCCTTGCTGGCACGTCTAGTACCTTTCAGTCTCTAAGTCTCTTTGACATGACGAGGACCTCTTTAGACTCTAAACCCTCTGAATCCAGGTATATCCTGCAACGTTCCAGCAGCTTTTCACTGCCAAATTCAAAAGAGAGCAACAAACCCCAAGACACTAACAGGGCAGCCAGTGGAGACAATAGGGTGAGTGAAGAAATGAGCCTGGACTCTCTGCAGTGGTCTTATCTGAAGTATGCCTATTGCACTGCTATTGATGAACTATGCAGGGGGAGAGTTGTGGAGATCTCAGAGCGTTCTACTGGGGACTGCACCGTGCTCACACTGCAGGCAGCAGACAGGAGCAAGCTTCTCCAAGCTAAATGGAAGGTGGAAAATCTTGTGCAGAAGTGTCCTGACCTTGTGTGTCAGAGCATGAGCTACTCAGAACTTGCTGTAGATGGGCCAGATGATGATGCTCTGTGTGAACTGTGCAGCCTCTTGCAAGGAGGTTCCCTCAAGGTTGGGCTCAGCAAAGACAAATATAAGCTCTATCTTGCCTGTCCCAAGGACATGCTGCCAGGAGTGACTGAGGCCTTCCACGTGTTTTCTTCCAGGAGGCTCCATGCCCTGAAGTCTTCATCCTTGTCTCCAGGACCAGAGAGAGCTTTAAGTGCAGGGCACCCAAGTGCTGCCCCGCCAAGCAGAAGCCAGGACTCCATGCTGGGTGCAGCCCTTCCCAGCAGCCCAAAGTCCCTGCAGATGGACTTGCAGCACCTGGACATTAGCAATAAAACAATCCACCCAGAGATTCTCAGTGTTTTCCAGCAACTAGGGGCTGATGAAAACATATCCCCGAGTCTGTGGAGGTTCCCACAAGCACTGGGACAACAGGAGGCTAATGACTGTGTAGATCCTGAGGTTGTGCAGGGAGAGAGCAGCCTTCTCAGCCCTAGCATAACAGACAACCTGAGTCCCGCTGCTCTGAGGGAGTCCAAGGAACAGCTGAAGACCAAAGTGATGCTGGGGGAAGCTGATATTGCACGGCTAAAGCAGGTTTTGCCAGACAGGTTCCAGTTTGTGAAAGACAAGAGCAGAGGAGGCCACAATGACCCCATGAGAGAGCTGCAGTCATCAGTCCCCACAGCTGATGGTGCTCCTCACTCTTTACCCACCTGGCTGTACAGGAGTATGGCTCCTGAATCACCCCAGGCTGCAGCTGAACAGTTGCCTGCAGCTGAGCCCAGGGCCCAGGAAAGTAACAGTGCTGGAAGGAACAGTGTTCAGGAGGAGACTGACCTCCCAGCACGACAAACAGAAGACACCAGCCTTGAACAGGAAAGCTGCAAGACTCCTCCGGGCCGATGTGATGCTTGCTGGGGTTTATGTGTCACATGCCAGGCCCCCTGTGGTCATGCCTTGTGCAGGACATGTTTTGCAGCAGACCAGCCAGCTTGCTGTGGTTCCTCCTCAGTTGCCCCAGGTTGCAATATCTCCGGGACTTTCAAGATTTCCTCTTTGTCTCAGAGCTTGCCTGGCTACTTCCGAGACCTGACACTCCAGATTACCTACACCATCCCCAATGGCATTCAGGGGGTAGGTACCCCACCAGAAGTGGTTGCCTTTCCACTGGGCAGTGGATTCTGTGAGTGTGATTGGGGCTATGGGAGGACGGAATAGTTGGTGAAGGACAGCAGGTATAGCTCCATGCCGCATATGCAAAGCAGCAGAGGTTTTGCCCCATGGAATAGCACTCCATACAAGGTTTGGGAGCTGCCCGCTGCTTTTGTAGAGCATGTGAGCTCCAGTGTTAGTTCAAAGCATCTAGCAGCTCATGCACACCACAGCTGTATGTTTTCAAGCTGGACAGCATCTCAGAAGCCAGAACTGAGATTATGCACTCAGGTGATTGTTTAACGTGCTTTCTTCTTTTCTAAGGTTGGTCATCCTCATCCAGGAGAGCCTTACAAAGGGGGATCTTTCTTAGCTTTCCTGCCTGACAACAGGGAAGGGCGGAAGACAGCAATTCTGCTGAAGAAAGCATTTGAGCAAGGGCTGACATTTCAAGTCAAGTCCTACAATGGGGAAGAAAGAGTGACATGGGGCCCTATCCCACACAAAACCTTTTGCCATGGAGGCAAAGCCAGGTATGATCCAATTAGTGCTATACCTTCAGGTATTTCTTGCCAATTGTAGACAGAGAAACATTGATTTCAGTGCAACAGACCTTGGAATGGGTGCTCCTTCAGGCTCCCACAGTGATGTAGTTGGTGCCACCCTTCGCTGCCTTGCACAGCACAGCTGTGATGTGGCAGACCATCCATTACACATTTCAAGTGGGATAAAGCCCTTACTCACCCACACCTGTAGCCTCTCTCCATGGCCAAGAATTCTGATCCATCTTCACTGAGAATTTTCCTGTCTTTTTCCACGCCAGCTCTGCAGTCAGCTCTGAGTGCAAGCTGTGACTTTAGGCAGCAGCAGCTGGCAGCTCCTTGCTGCTCCCAGGGAGCAGGACTTCCACCTTCACCCTCTGCTGAAGGAATAGGGCAAAAATAAGCTGCTGCCCCCTCAATGTTTTTTAGCACACTATCAGCAGAATTTACATCGCTTCCCTCTCTGCCCTACAGGAATGGCTATCCAGATGCCCAGTATCTCCATGAGGTTTGTACTGTTCTGAAGAAACTGGGCATTGACTGAGACTCTGCACGTGAGCATTTGCATCCTGTGCCTTTGCTTCACCTTCCTTCCCAGTTAGCAAAATTACAGTTCAGCACAGCTCAGGAAAAAAGCAAGTGACTGCCCAAGGAGCAAATTGTGTCCTGAAGTAGCCAGAAATTTACATGTTAGCAACAGCTGCCCCTCAGTCTCCCACATTGGAGCTAAGCTTCCCCAAACCTCCAGCTCTTCCTAGTTGCTTATCTTCTCACCAGCCAGTTTACTAACAGCTTGATTCAGCACCAGATCCAGGCTGAGCCCTGGCATGATTTTTAGTACAGTGCCATTAAACTGAGCTTGTGCATGAGCTTGCCTGGGAGCCCCAGACTTCTGGAAGTCTGTTCCCGCTCTGGCAGCTCCAGCTCAGCCACCTTCAGAGCCTGTGCCAGAGCTAAGCTATCATTAATTTCAGATGTTTATGTAGACATTTCCGTCCTCAAGCTGACAGCCATGAGCTACAGCCCCTCCCCAGCACCTGTTCTGGGGACACAGCAGGAAACCTTATGCTTGGTTGGAGAGTAGCAATGAGTTTCAGCTCTTAACAGCTGCCTCCTGAGAATATACAGGCATAGACAGGCCGCAGGTGCAGAAGCACAAATAAACAAGATTAATCACCGCATTCTTTGTAGTGGTTGCTCACGCTTTGTCTCTCTATCACTCTGCGACCCCATTTCAGTCTCAGCTGTCCATAAGCACACTGCAACACAGACTAAAGCACAGAGAACAGCTAGGAGCTTTGCAAACAGAAACAGTTAACTGCCCCCCACAATAAGAGTATTGCAAGAGTGATACAACACTTGAGACAGCACAGTTACTCTTGAGAGCACAGGCAGCTTTTCAGCCTTGGGAGAGTTGTTGGGATTTGTAAACTGATTATGTCCAACCCCCAACTGCCTTCTGAAGCAATCAATAGAAGGGCCCCAGAGACTGGCAGAATACTGAGCAGCACACTACTGAAGGTTTTGTTATACTTTAATTAACATTTTAAACACATAAAGCATATGGAAACATTAGATGGAGGAGCATTACACATTATAGTAATCTAAACAGCATTGGCACACTTGCTTTCTGTCCCAGTTAAACAAAGCAGAATACATTTTTTTAAACAAAGATTTTCCAAGTGCATGTAGGGTGGCATCACTCCTATCACGTATTTGCACATCAACACAGACAGTACAGATCAGACCATATGTTGTAAGAGGCTCAGAGTCTAATGCATTTCACATCACACTCATGTACCTGCCAGTCACTTTGCCATCACCAGGGTTTTATACAGAAGAGATTTCATTAGGCAACAATAGTGATTTCACATCTAGACTGATAACAGCTGCAAGTGGCCAACATTCTGTGCTGATTAAAGCCTGAGGCTCACACTGCCTTTTTCTTGTCACTGACACTCAATTTTAGTTTAATACAGGGGACAAAAAAAAAAAAATGAAATACACAGCTAAACTCCTCCCCAGCCCAAAGCACTTAAGGGGTCATGTTCCTTTGAGAAAACTGAGGTTGCTTTCCTTCCTACTCCTACACTTGCCATGTAAAACAAATGAATTAGAGAGAAACTGAAGAGTGAAAGGTGATAAAAGTTGCTTGATGATAGCAAAGGGGTTCAATTTTGCCCAAGTCTGGGAAGGCAACTATAGCAATGACACTGGAGTAGCAGTAGGAGAGGCGTCACTGCCAGGGCCAGGGGGGCCTCTCCTACACTTACCTTCTAATGACTCATTCTTTTCACCTGGACATCATCTCTTCATAGCACAACCTTTGGATCAGACAACATAAATCAACACTGAATTGCACTTCTGATTGCAGTAATGGCACACACAGTTTAAGAACAGGAATCTCCTATTTCCTTGATAGTATAACTTTGCCCTAAACAGTTAAGCAACACTGAATTGAATGATTTTTTTGTTTGTTTTGCTTTGGTCCTTAAGTGTACAAACATGCTGGTTAGATTTAATTCTTAAGACACTTGAAATTGTTTTACATGGGTTATTGACCCATAAAATGTTTGTCCATTAAAAAAAGTAAAAATGAAGATTACTAAAAACTAGAATAGAGCATTAACCTTGGCCTGTCTGTAGAAAACATTGTTGATACTGAGAGACATAAAAACAGAGCTTAACTCTAACAGAAGGCTACAGCAATTGATTAGTACACACACCCTGACAAGGCTTTCAGGCACACGCAGGGTGCCATGATTATTTCCAGGGAGACAAGGCAGAGCAGCTGATAAAGCCTCACTTGAGGACCAGCTCTGGGCTAAACTTTCACCCTGGGAGGAAAAGCTGCAATAAAGCAGCAGCTATAAGGCAGCTGTGCTGGCTGCAGGAGCTCAGATGTCCAGGAGAGCCACGCACAGCCTGTGACACTTGCAAAGAGAAAGTCATATTCATGCTAAATCAAATTACAACGTTAGTGTTCACAAAATAGAGCAAGAATCGTAACATTTTTTTGGCAGTACTTTGAAATGCCAGAATGGAATTAGGCTCCAGTGACTTTCTAGTCCTTACAGGCATGCAAAAGAAGGCACCAGGATGCTATGCTATGGTGTATCATAAGGCAGCAAGGCAGAGGGGCCCTGCAGAAAACTGCAGAATTCCCACTCCTCTTTTACATTCCACAAGGAGCACCTGGGCACATGAAAACCTTGCTGTGCTGCCTGATCCAAGGCCATTCAAGTAAGGCACTGAGCATGTTTTGGCTGACATAAAGCAAAGAAAGGATGTTATGGTAAAACAATTGGATAGATGTGCCTTTTACAACTGCAGAACCTGAAGATGTGCAGAGTGGTGTGTCATTTCAGCATGCTGCTCTTTCATCATGGTGAACTCATGTTCCAAAAAGGAGACTTTCCATTGCAGCCATTCTGTTGTCAGATCTGGTAAAGCAGCATTAGACGCCATTGGATTTAATCTAAATTACCAAGATAGGGGCAGGTTGAAAGGAGAAGCAGTAAGATTTTGGATTCAGAGATGTTAGAAATTGTGCTTCTCAATTTCATGTGACCATACTGGTGGCGGTGGAGTTCCTATGTGCAAGAGATAGAACAATGGGTGTCTATGGACACCCACCACCTGGAGTCCAGCCCTTCTCGAGGGGCATAGGTAATGGAGCTGTGTTAAAGCTAGGCAGAGTAAGTCCTCCGGAGTATCTGCCTGTGCACTTTAATAGGCACCAGAACTAAGCACCTGAAATTCAAGCCGATCTGATGCTAGGAACACTGGTCTGAGAACAGAGAGGAAGAACTCACAGATTTCATTTACCTACAACCTCCCTGCCCCCGATAGTGTTTGTTCTCCAGCAGCTGAGGGGTTCACCAATAGGACCACTTGCCCATACAGCCCCTTCCTTCTTCGGAGTCAGGACAGGCAGGACTCCAGACAGCCAACAATTGGTTCTACAGCCTGACATCACCCACAACAGGCAGTGCTCCTTGGTGCCCTCAGGTTTACCTTTTAAAGTCCCAAATGGAGCCTAAAGCAATGCACCATCTATAATCCATGACAAAGCCTCAAACTGCTAAAGCAAGCACATACCATACTGTGGTCATCCATGGCTGGAAGCCAGGTGGAGCAAGAAGAGAAAGTTCCCACAGAACTAGGTTCTGTTTCCAAATGCGATAAAGATAATAAAGAAAGAAAAACTAAATTCTAGCCCAGGAAGAGCACCCCAGGCATTTCTTAAAGCCTCAGTGCTGGAAGGGGGCTGGCAGAGTCCCAACGCTTGCAGCTCGAGGGGAAGAAGAGTCAAGCCCTACTGCAGCACTGACCACGAGGTGATAAAGCCAAGTTCAAGAGCTCACTAGAAGGCAACAGAAAGTCTGACTGGAACCATTCCAGATACTCACACCAAGAGGCTCAGCAGAGCTGGACATTTTGCCACCTATGCTGATAATTCAATGCCATTTCCATTAGGTGATTTGTTACACGTGGAACCCAGAGCCCCACGAAGCAGGCTGGCAGGATTGTTCTTGCAAGCTACTTTGCAATGTATCCTCAGCACACAGGACACAGCACAAAGCAAGTATTAACACAGGCTTCTTTAGTCCCATCTTGCTGAAGTCTGATTCAACACCACAGCTCTTAAAAATACAAGCAAGGGTGAAGTTTAGTCTTAACAATATCAACTTGAAGCCCAACATTAATGAAGCATAAATCCAACATCAAATGTTCCAGTAATCTGAGATACAGTTCAATCCTTATGGTCTCCAACAATCAGACAATTTAGATTTAGATCCCTAAAATTTTACAGTTTGAAATCAATAAATGAACAACACCAAGTTACTCAAAACTTTTCTTCTGTACTCACAGAAAGCAGCACAGCCTACCAGGTTCCCTATACACCATGCAGAGAAATGACTACAAATTAAACGCAATGCCCTATGGACTCCAGAATGCCAGGTTGGCTATTTATAAGGCAAAGTCAGTGTGATCTGTTATTATCTCTCTGGTGATAGAGGCCTGTGAAAGTAGAGGGAAGAAAGCACTATTAGTGTGAACAGAGAAGCAGCCAATGCTGGAATTAAACTGAAGCAGCCATGCTGTTCCTCTGGCTGTTAAGAAGCATTCTCAGCCCGGCCCTTTCTCCAGCTCAACATGCTTCTGAAAGGTGCTTGTACAAGTGTTCCAGCATGGGCTGGATGTCTGTGGAGGTGCCTGGCAATATAGCATTTTATATCTTCACAGGGACAGTCTATGCAACTGTTAAGCATCAACTGCCTCAAAGCTGCAGCTGTGCTGCCAGAAAAAAATAACATTAGTTTAGAACTTCAGTAACGAAACAAGGGATTAGAAAAATGTACAAAATAACCAGGCTTCAAAACAGAGATGGACAGGAGACATATCTGCAGAGGGTCAGTCACAGTGAGAGCATGCAACTTCATCTAAGCTTTAACCACAATGTTCTCATATTGGTAATAATGCAAGCTACTGATCTGCTTGTTTCCAGGTCCCAGAGAGAGCAGTGAGTTAAACCATGAATTCACAATCTGCACACATCTTTCCTCCTTAGTTTTCTGCCTTTTTGGATTCTTCCTTGGGTGCCTCAGGAACCAGGATGACCTTTCCAACGTTCTTCTTTTCTTGCATGTGTTTCATGGCATCTGCCACCTGGAAACAGAGGGAATCTTGTGAGACTACCCACAGCCACCCCACAGTGCACCAAGGACCCTCCCAGGGCCCCTCAGTCCACCCAGACTCAGGGGCCTGCAGGAGGGACCTCTCCCTGTAGCCGCTCTCTCTGCAACCCAGTTGAGGGTTGAGCCTTCAGATGCCTCTGCACAAATGCATTTTGGACAGAGCTGGGCTGCAAGCGTATCCAGAGCCCTAACCTTAGACCCTTAAGGGTTTGTATCAGACCAGTTCTTAGTTACTAATACCAACTGATCCTCAACAAGTCCTTTGCTCTTCCACAATAACCCCTACCCCAACAAATAATAATAAAGTGACTCTGCTTGGACAACGTGGAGCATAGCAGAGCTGCTGGAAGGAAGAGCTGCAGCTTCTTTTCCAACATTCTGTTTCCCTGTCTCAGCCCACCTCTGTTGTGGAGGCCACTGGTTTCAGCTGGGACAGCTGTTTTTTTCTTCAGTGTCTGGCATAATGCTATGTTTCAGCACTGGGAAAAAAAACAACATTGATAACACAGTGATGATTTAGTTGTTGCAGAGCAGCACCATTCAGAGCCAAGGACATTTCGGGTTCTTGTACAGATCTGGCAGTGAATCCCTGTGGGAGGCACAAGGAGCCAAGAGGGGACAGAACCAGGGCAACTGACCTCAGCTGGCCAAAGGGATATTCCATACCATATGTCATCATGCAAAAACAAACAAAACAAACAAAACTGATAGGAGTTGGTCAAGGGTAGAGAGAGCTGCTCTGAAACCGGTGGGCATCAGTTGGCAGGTGGGAAGCAGATTTTTTGTGCATTACTTGTTTTTTAAATATATATTACATGATTATCAACACTTATTATTCTCCTCTTCTGTCTTATATTGTTCCTGTCTCAACCCACAAGTTCTACTTTGTTGGTCTTTTTTGTTTGTTTTTGTTTTTTTGACCACCTCCATGCACAGCCCAGTCCCTCCATGGGTACACTTTGTGCAGCTGATCACTTGCCCTATCTGTATGGGAACTGTTGAATCACGGCCTGAACCACTGATTGGTCACCTGAGGTGAGCACCGAGTCAGCCACAGGGGCACAGGTGAAGGTGATATACCTGTGTGACTGGAAGGGGTGGAGCCTGGTTTCACTTCTCCCAAACCCCATTTAAGGGCTGACCACCACCAAGGGGATCAACAGCAAGCCTCAACTATCATAAAAAGTGAGCCGCTTTCTTTTTGCTAGTTGTCTGAATACCATCTTCCGCGCTATCTTTCTTGAGTGCCATTCTTGGGGGTTATTTGCCCTACAATATCCCACAGGGATGTGGCCTGGCATTGCCCAGCTCTGTGCACTGGAGCATAAGAGCTCAACCACTTTAATATCTTAAAAGGAAAAAGAGCACTGACTCTGTAAAAACGGATGGTTCTTAGAATTATTCAGCCCCTGTGAACATGCTGCTCACTCCAAAACAGCTCTCTGTGCAGAAATCCACCAGGACTTTCTGTCAGTCTGTACGCTAGCTGAGACTCACCTGATCGAAGGACCATACAGAGTCTATTTTGGGCTTGATCTTTCCTTGATTGTACAGGTTAATCAACTTGAGTACGACACCTGTGAGAAGTTCATATTCTTCATCCATATTTCCAAGGTCATATCCACACACAGCCTTGTTATGGTGTAGAAGCTGTATAGCATTGATGCTGAACTGGTTCCACCAAGTTTTAGCCATGGCCATGAGGTTCTTCTTCTGCCCAGTGATCAGGTTTGTTACCCCTAAGAAGACAAAGCCTCAGATGAGTGGGGGCCAGCACTGAGTGGCAGTGAGCACCCCATGCAACAGGATTTGGAGCATCAGCACCAAATTTTGCGAATATATTACAAAAACATAGAGCTCCTTCTTTCTTAGGAAAGCTGTAGTGGTGTAGCTGAGCTAAAGCCCTAGCAGAAGCGAGAGGAGGGTTATAAGTCACAGCCAGCAGGGCTGGTGGGATGGCAGCACATCCCTCTCCTACAGGCAGCCTTCACCAGGGAAGCCACGTGCTGCTGCAATAGCTAGGACAGAGGCAGCACTCTGCTGCAAGTGTCTGGAATCCCACTGGAGGCTGTGTGAGGGCTTTGTCTCCAGGGACAAAATCACAGTGTTTTAGTGCTGGGGAATGGAGAGAGAAGTATTCAGCAACCTCAAATCTCATCACCCACACATCCTCTAGGAAAAAAAAAAAAGGCAAAAAAAAAAAACCCAAGGCTCTATTAGTGCTGTACATTAAGGCAGCCTGGACAAAGTAGCCGTTCCAGGGTTCCCCCATGGGGATGTTACAGTTTCCCCTGTAGGCACTGGGGCTTGAGAAGAAATCTCACCGTGAGAAGGAAGAGCACTGGAACCTGCAACCACAGCCACTGGGACAAGGCACACATCTCATTCCCCTTAGTGCCTTATCCAGGCAAAGCATCCTAAAAATCTTCACAAAAGTCACAGAACTATAACACAAGCAGCAGCAAGCAACCACAATGCTTCCTCCTGACAACATACCCAGGTGCAGAGAATCAATCTACACCTAAGCTGGGGCTGGAACACGGTGCTCACACTCACCGTAAGTGATGACTTTACCCATTGGCTTCAACAGGTGAAATGCTTTGGATGTGTCAGATCCACCCAGGGGGTCCATGACAATGTCAACACCTAGAAGCAATTGAGAGCAGCTACAAGTCTTTGTGCATGAAAGAAGAACAAGTTCACTGCAGAAGTCTTCCACCACACTCTACCTTTGGGAGAGATTTTCCGGACCTCCTCTGCATAATCCATAGTCCTGTAGTCAATGGGGTAAGCAACTCCACTCTCCTTGAGCGAATCATGTTTGGAGGCCGATGCAGTGCCAAAAATGGTGACATTTTCTACAGTTTTGCACAGCTGGATGGCAGCATTTCCCACACCACCTGGGAACAAGCAGGGAGAATGACTTAAAAGCAAAGATGGGAGTTTGGGACACAGGCTTTGTCTAGGGTCAGCTGAGTACATGCTGGGAAAGATTGACCAAGGCTACTGGGAAATGGGTTTGCATGTGATGCTTTGCTGGTCCAGCCCCTTTCTCTGCTGCCTTACCAGTGTCCCTCCAAAGAAGCTGCATGTTGAGACAAGAAAGCAAGAATTAATGTACCTGCAGCCATGTGGATGAGGACGCTCTGGTTGGGTCTCAGGTTCCCAAAGTCAAACAGGATCATGTAGGCAGTGATGTAATTGACAGGAAGAGCGGCTGCTTCCTCAAAACTCATTCCCTCAGGCATCAGGAACGTCTGCACAGCAGGCACATTCACAACTTCTTGCCAAAGCCCAGTCCTGGCCAGGATCATCACCTTATCACCCACCTAAAACCCAATGGACAACAAGGAGGTGTGAAATTAGATGAAGTTGTGCAGAAATCATCCCACCCTTATTCTTGGCACAACAGGACCATGCAACCCACCAGCGCAGCAGGGGCCATGCCCAGTGCATGGGGCATCAAGAAACAGCTGTTCTATGCGCAATGGGAAGCAGACCACTAAGCAGCCATATCAGGGAGCAGATAAGAAGTAGATAGAAGAAATGCTACTCGTTTTGCAAGCTGGACATTTATATTTGAATAAACCAAGATGTTTTCCTGGAAGGGAGGGAATCGTCCTTAACAAAGAAGGTTTTAGGAGATACCACTTTGCTAGTTGTATACCATGATAGCCATGGGAGCCAAAGGTCGGAGACACTCAGAGCTGTTCCGCCCTGGGGTTTTCTAGAAATTAAGCAGCCAGAAGTTCCAAGACCACCAACCCCAGCACCCCCAGCTGTCAGCCTGCTGCTACCCACAGCTCAACATCCCAGGCATTTCTGTGAAAGCTGAGGCTGTTTCTCTGCCCATTCACATAGCCCAGGAATCGCAGGCAAACAGAAACAGCACGGTCATGCTTCAGCCCATTGTCCTACTAAGTGATAAGAACATTTTACACGTGCAAAGGATCTCCTCCGGCCTTTTCCCCACAAGGACAGACCAACAGGGATGTTATCTCCGCAGGATTTTGATAGGGGGAGGGTTGGTTCGGAAAGCAGCCAGAGCCGGGCCAAGCACAGCCCCACCTCGAGCCCGCGACCCGAAGCGGGACGGGGCCACGTAGCGGGAGCTTCCCATCCCGTTCCCGGGGGCCCGGCGCGCCCACCGCCGGTACTGGGGAGGGGCGGCCAACAGCGCAACGGGCACCGGGTGCGAACCGAACCGGGGAACCACTCACCTGGCGGTCGCGGACCTCCTCGCCCACGGCGCACACGGTACCGGCGCACTCCATCCCGGGGCTGAAAGGCGGAGACGGCAAGCGGTCGTACAGCCCCTGCCGCACCATCACGTCGGCGAAGTTGAGGCCGCACGCACGGACGCGCACCGAGAGCTCCCCGGGCCGGGGTCTGCCGCTCCGCCGCGCCTGCACCTTCACCTTCTCGTAACCACCGAAACCCGTCAGCACCAGCGCCCGGTGCTCTGGGGCTTCCTCGCTGCTCGCCCCCTTAACCGGCGGCTCGACGGACTGCGCGGGAGGGGTTGCTGCGGCAACCGGGGCCGGCTCGGAGGACATGGCGAAGCGGAACGGAACGACGGCAACCGCAAGCACAGGGCGGTGGTAGTGACGAGAGGGGAAAAGGCAGAAAGCGGGGCGAGGCCGGGGGGTGGGGCGAGGCCGGGGTGGGCGGAGGCGGAGCGGCGGACGGGATGGGGAGGTGGTATCCGTGGTCCCGGCGCTGGGTCCGGCTGCAGCGGTTCGCTCGCAGCCTGGTGTTGCAGCCCCAGTTCACTTTCCCCGCTGCCGCTGCCACTTCATTCCCTCTCAGTGCGGTGCACGGGGTCGGTAGCGAAGTCCCAGCCGCACCCGTGCAGCCGCTGCGGTGCGGGGATTAAAACCTGATTGCGTCCTCGAGCTGTGGCGGCCTCAACTCTGAGCGAGCCTTGCCTCGGCTCACTGCCTGCCTCCTCTGCATCGACCTTATTTTTCCTCTCCTTTCTGGTAAATGTTTCCTTTCAAGCAAACAAAGTGCGTTGGTCTGGAGCCACGTTTGAAATGGCTGTTTTGGTGGGTAGTCGCATCGATGAGTCCTGCTTCAATTTATCGTAAATAACCGAGGTCGCTTCCTGGAAGGTTCTGTAAACAGCTCAATACTCATGGCCCTGAAATGTTTCTGTGTTGGACATGAGGCACAGGCTGCCTCCCAGACAAGAGGGAGGAGTACTGCTCCAGTCCCCTAGCTACAGTGCAGCCCCGTGCGTGGATGGATCCGTGTATTCAGCCCCTCCTCCTGCTCACGAAGCATCTGTCAGCAGGCAGCAACCAACTCTGAAATGGTATTCAGATCCGTGTCCAGCTCCCTAGCTTGCTGCTGCAGTGCAGGTATGTGCCATGCGCAGTCAGAGCCTCTCCACAATAGTCAACGGAGAACATCCTCATGCTCTCTACGCACCGCAGCACCAGGGTAATGGCTCAAACCTGAAAGTCGTACAGCACCGATAGAGAAACATCCACCCCCAAAAGAGGAAAACAAAGTCTGTCTCAAGAATGACAGAAACAGGCAGATTAGAAGTTTCAGTATTTTTCCAGTGCTGTCTGGAATTCCCTAACCAGGCAAAATCAGGCAAAATGCCTGCTTTGGCAGGGCACACTCAACACTTCCAACAGCATTTGATGTAAGGTTTTGGCCTGATAGCAGATGAAAAAAACCGGTTCCAGGGTCTTTATAACAGCAATCCAGGTCCTCAGGCAGTGGCTGACAGAAGCCAGCAGCAGCTCTGCATGGATGTGGCCATGAGGCCATATGGGGCAGGGGGGCAGCAGGGATGGGGCTCCTCAGGAAGCAGAGCACAAAGGCAGGAAAACAACCAGAGGTCTGGAGCAGGCTGCAAATCATCTGGTTCTGCTTTATGGCATATTTACAGGTGTTTGGATGGCTGCAGTGACCGCAAGGAAGAACCTTGTGGCCTGTTTGCACACCAGGGCCTCAGAGCAGCTTGGACTTTTACAGTGTTATTTGCTATTGCTTGGCTGTGAGTAATAGAGATGTGACTTCATGATGGTTGAGTATCTCTTGTGCTCCAGTTAGGAAGAAGGGATCAAAGCACAATCCTGCTTCTCACTGCCCTTCAGTGTTCTTCTTGGGGGCTTTCATAGCATTTGTCCTCCCAGTAATTTACTTTTTCTGTTAACAGGACACCCATGGTGTGGTTAAAAACGCTAGTCAGGAGAAAGTTCCAATAAACTTATAGAGGTGCATGAGGTAAGGGGAAGCCCCTGAGAAACGCAATGCTGGATGAAGTCAGTGGGGTTTGGGAGACAGGCTCCTCTTCTGCTAAGCTGCTCTAGTTGTGTGCAGCTGTAAAGCAGATAAAGACATTTTTGCATAAGAGCACATCTGCTTGGCATGGGTTTTGCTGCCTTTGTCTCATTTGTGCTTCTGTGTCAATCTTTCCTTTATCAGCTTGGTTCAATCATGTTTTCCCTGCAAATCTTTCTTAGTTATCTTTGTGTTCAGCTGCAGTAGCCTTTCCACTGCATGTAATGTAATCTGCAGATGTAGTGGGGGAGCTCTGGGCATGCACTGTTCTGTTTTCAGGAGCTGGCTGTAAAGCTCTGCGCTTGCAGAGTTCTGGTCCAAGCACAGCATGGCGTCGGCTGCAATGGGGTGGGATGCTTGTGTGGCTTGCTGAGGGGATGCGTTAGCTAGAATTAGCAATTTTTCCTGGTGGAATTGGTGCTCCCTCCTCCATTCTGTTTTTAGTTTTCCAGCAAGTTCTTCAATTGCAGGTGCTTCTGGATGACACTGATTTGCAGTTTATGCTGATTTGCCTGGACACAGGCACTGGACACCCAGGCAGCTGTTCCCTTCACACTCCTTTCACATGGTGAGTGTTTCAGAAGTCTTGCACATCACCTCGAACTTTCCGACAGCCTCCCTCTGCCTCCCCTTGCCCCTGACAGCAGGTGAGTGGGATGGGGATGCCTCTTTGTTCTACCTCCCTTTCTTTTCATACGGGGCTCTAAAAATCCCTCTCCTTTGCTCTCACAGATGCAGGAACCACACAGTAGATAAAGCAGCCTGTAGGAACCCTGCAGCAATGGCACCAGAGTAGAGGGCTGACCTGCCAAAACCATTCCTCTCCAAGTGAGCATACTGAAGACCTCATGGAGTTCAACTCCAAGCCTAGCCATAGGCGAAGAGCTCAGGGCAGAGATTTTGTTTCTGCACAGGTCCTGACCAGTGCAGACCATCTCCCCAATTTCTATTAAACCCCCTGGTCTAGAAAAGAGGCTGAAGGCTGCAACCAGACCCAATAGGATGTTGGAACCCAAGATGACATCTTCTGGGCTGTATGTTTTGCCATCCTGGAACTGTTGACACTGATGGATTTATCCGAGTGTGCAGGGACCCCCAGAGGCCCCTCCTGCCTCTGTTCTGCCTTCCCTTCACCAGTGCCTCCTGTGCATTGGGATGCACAAAGTAGCAGATGCAAACGAGATCTCTCAGGTTCATTGTTTGTGTTGGAAATGCTGTGCCTGCTGTATTGCATTTGTGCCTGCATTCCAGTGACAGAGATGTGACAGTAGCACAGCAGCTGGAATAGATCTGCGCCCACCCCCTAGGTGAACCTGCCACTCACAGCCAGGACCCCCATTGCTGCTGTTTTGATCACAGAGACAATGGAGGCAATCGTCAGCCACTAACCAACGCTGGGTGAATGTAACTTCAATCTGCAGAGTGACAGCAGGCTGCGAGAATGCTCACAGTGCAGTGATATCACTTCCTGCAACAGAGCTGAGTCTGCTCCACGCACTGCAGAGGCTGAGAAAGCACCAGGTCCATGCAAAGGTACCTTCCCATGAGTGCACAGGGCAACACACCCCTCTGTGTGCTCTGCTGCAGTCCTTGGAGACAGCCAGCAACATGAGGATCCTTTTGCACTCCAACCTTGCAGGAGTGTCAATGCCATCAGTTACAGACTTAAAATGACAGGTTTAGCCCATCCACATGCTGTGCAGAATACCATTATTTGGCCAGCATGCTGGGGACGAGGCTGCTCACCCCTGCAGGA
>VXAB01000456.1:0-21714 GCA_013399175.1 Odontophorus gujanensis
GATTTCAAAGCAGTTGATCTCAATTGTTGCACTGATAGACTGTAATCTTTTATATTAGGCCTTTTTAATGGCAAGATCCTCCAAGAGTGTTGTTCATAAATATGTAAATACGTCTTAGTTTCAACTGGGACTGAGTTGTTTTCTTCTGAGTGTTTGGTATGATGCCATGTTTCAGATCTAAAAACGTCACAGAATTGCAGTTTCTCATCTCAGTCTGACTACCATCTTGGTCTCTGGAACTTTTCAAGAATGAAGGGATGTGATCTAGAGTGTGCATGTGGCAAAACTTAAAAGAATCAATCTCATCACCATGACGCTCAATCCTTAATGTAAATTAATGTTTATCTAATCTGTTTATTTAATCTATCTGTCCACAAATTAGTGTCAATGATTAGATGAGAATTTTGTTGCTCACAGAGCTCACCTGCTTGATCTCTGTTGGTGGCTTTCCATGTATCGTACTTCTTTTTGTGGAAGTATTTTGATAAGATATCTTCCTTGGCATTTTACTTAGATAAATTTGTCTTCCTCTGGTGGAATTAGTGATCTTTTATGTGTAAGTCAAAAATTATAATTTGGAGGTAGTGAGGGTCATTCCTTGCTTGTGGAATGTGGAAAATACCAATTTGTAAGAGAAATGGATACAACATGAGCTGGCAGAAGTCTTACTTAATATCTAAACCTGCTTAAGGTGTATACCTAACTCACTCTGGTGATGGGACTCACAATATAGCATTGCATTCCATAAGGAGAAGATGTTCTTCCTTGCATTTAAATGTTTTAGCCTTTGTTTAACATCAGCTTCTTTTGCTTCAGATGCTTTTTAACAACAAAGGAATAAAATAAAACTATACATTGAGGCTATCCTTTTAAGAGTACTGGCATATTTGTATTCTTCACAAATCTGCAAGGAAATCTCCACTATGTTTGAAAAGTTCCAGTACAATCTTTAATGTAGATCTAGTTCAATATCTTGATAATTAGAGACCTGCTAATTAGAAACGCAGGTCTCTAGTCCATACAGACTGCTTGCTATGTGCATCATTCAAGCCTCTGCCTAAATATGCCAATGTCCTAATTACACATTTGTCCTCATTCTACCCTATCTTACCTGTCTTTGTATGTTTTTTCTCTGTAAATGAAATTGCCTATGTAAACAGTGATAGTTCATGCTAGTAATTTGGCAATAGAATGACAATAATATGGAATTATTTCCTAGGAAATTCACAAATTTTCTACTTGTTTCTCATGGTATGAATCAGCTACCCAAATTTTGAAGTGCCTGGTTTTGCAGTATTAGTATCAGAAAGCAGTACTTAACTTCGTTCTTATTTTAGAATGTGTTCTATAGAAGACATTTTTTGGGGTTTCTGGATTCTAGGACTTTAAAAATACCTACGAGAAACTAAGCCTCAGAGTACAATTAAAGTAAAAACCACATGGCTGCTGCACTCTAAAAAGGAAGATCTGGGGTAGGCATGGTACATATGGGAGAAGTCTAGACTACAATTTGACAAGAGGATGTGTTGAAATATAGCCTGCCTGCTATATACATTAGCCCTTCTTAATGTATTAAAAATTAAGATAACAGATTGTAATGGTAGCTCATTACATCTTTGTCTTAGTCAATGGTGAATGATACAATGATAATGTTGTAATGTTTCAGTTCTAAGTACATCTTACCATTGCTTCTCAAGCACTGCAGTTAGTCCAGGTTCACAATGTCCTTGATGTTGTACGCCATTGCACAGTGCTCAGCCCTGCTTCCCTGTGCACCTACCCTCTTCCATTTGTTTCTTTCCTTACACTGCAACTTCCCTTTGCTGCATTGTCCCTCCAGTTCTGCCACTGGCAGAGTACCTTGCTCCCTTTCTTCTTTCTGTCTGGAGACAAAAAGTGCAGGGCATTGTGCTTGCTGCATGTCAAATGAAAATCTTGAATCCTAGATGGGAGTACTACTGCTTCCATGTGCTGCATCCATCACCGTGAGGAAAAGTCCCCAGCATCACATTCTTGTTTGCCAACCTGACCAAATCAGCCTGGAAGGAGCTGTGCAGCTGTAAGCAAGACAGCCATGAAAATGCACTAGTTCATTTCAGACATCTTTAATACTTTGATACTGCTTATCTTGGTTTGTACTTTTTGTTTTTCTTTGGTAGCAAATATTGAGAAAGATTCTGATAGTATTACTAGTAGTTCTGACTTTTTGCCTAGGTGGTTTTTGTGTTATCTTGTCATCACTAACTGTCCTAAGAATTTGCAGATATTCTTGGAGCTGATTTCCTGTTTCATTTCTCGCAGGTCTCTGCATGGGGTGGGTATGTTTTCATCATCAACCTTATTCCCCTGCATGTGTTTGTGCTGCTGCTGATGCAGAGGTACAGCAGGAGGGTCTACATTGGTAAGTTTTGTTCTTTGAACAGCCATTGTTGAATGCTAGATCACAAGATATGAAGTAACGCTGATGTCTTCTGAATTAGCTGGAATGAAGAAATTGCACATCAGATGGCATTTTATTAATTGAATTACTGATTAGAGACAGTTAATGTCTGCAACAGTAGAGTTAAGACATACTGTCACATTTCCAAAATTTCAGATACAGTGCAGCTTACTCATTTTCTACTTTCTAGTGCACTGAAAAAAAAAAAAAAAGGAAATAACTGGATGTTTTGATATTCTTAAAATCCTGTTAGTATATTGAATTTATACATTGCGTGGGTGCATCCTAAATAAATAAAGAAAAGTTTCATCTTCTTTTGTTTTCCTAGTATGTAAAAGAACTGCTATTCTTAAAACATTTTGCGGCATTAATTTTGGAAATATTTTAGTATGTTGTGACATGTACAGGAAAATAAATAGGGAATTTTAAACCACCATTTAAGTTTTATATAACCTGGACTAAAAAGCAGCATAAGAATCTGCAAACTCCACTTGATTCCTTAAGATTTTATTGGGTTAACGGGTCAGCCTTGCTTCCAGTCACAGAAATGTTTGGATAGGAGAATTTTTTTTTTTATTTGATTTGCCTGATATTTATATATTCTTTCAACAATTTAGAGATATTACTTGTTAAATCAGTTGGCCATGTTGTGGATATGTGAATGAAATAATTAACAGGCAATTCAAGGATTCAGAAATGTATGTTAGAAGATTTTTGATCCCTTCATGTAAAACCTTTACTAAAGATAGTCTGAGAGCATAGCATTCATTGAACAGTGATATATTTACAAACATGAAACATGATATTTTTGTTACTCATTTTAATACTAATTTTCTCTAAATATATATATATATTAAGAATCTACTAGGGGAATTATAGTTACAGATAGTGTCTGGTAGTTCAAATATATAATAATTACTCACATTGTTTTTCATTTTTATACCCCAATACAAATATTTGTTTCTTGCTTCTTAGCTCTCTATTCATATAATTCAGAATCTGCAAATAAATTTTTTTAAAAAAGGAAGGAAGCCCCAACCCACATTTTAATTTTAGTAGTAGTTAACTTTTTAATTAACTACTTGTTTATAACTACAAGGCAGTGCAATCGATCTTGTTTTTCTTTTAAAAACACTTTATTAAATATTTTCGTTTTCCAGCTTCTGTGAGTTAGGCTAGAGCAAATGGAATTTATTCGTTATAAAATCCTAAGAGGATGTGATAACCAGAAACAATAAAGGATAAGTACTCTCATTTTTTCAGTTTCCAACGAACTAGTCTTTAATTGCATGAGGGGAAAATAGTTCTGCCAGTTCGTATGATTAAAGTTTTTGGCACTGGTTTGTTTTGCTAATAGCTACAGTGTTTTGAGATGTTATTATCCTTCAGCTGTGAGGGAGATGCATTTCAGGAGAGTTGTCAGAATTAAAACATGATTGCTGCCTTGCTGTATCCTTGCTATTCCTGGCTTAATTTAAACTTCCATGGAAGCCTTACACAGATGTCTGTACATCTTGCAGAAACGCCTGTGTTCTAGGTTTGTTTAACAGGATGTTTTTGTAAAAACAGATAGGAATTACTCTTCAAGCATTTCTGGGGAGATACGGAAGTATGTTTCGCTGCCAGATATTCAGATAAGTTGAGATGAAAGCTCATTGAAGTAGGGAAAATAAAGATATTTTTGGACCATATGTGATAAGCAATTACTAGTGTGCGTGCAGGAGCCTTTCAATTCTCAAGGCTACCAATGTGTGCCTGTAACTTTTGGTAACCTATTGACAGATGACAGTAGCTAGTAAAATCTGCATCCATTTTAGAAAAATAACCTCTTCATTTGAATGCATCAAGCTAAAAGGGATCTTCCATTATTTTATGTGTCGTTTCTCTTGTAGTTTCTCACAAGCTTAAAACATGAATGCTTTTACATTTGGAAAGGTACCGATGTAGATTTAAGTCTTGTACACTTGGGAGATTTGGCAATTTTCACTTCAGTCTACTCTTTTATTTTTTGTATTTTTTTTTTGTATACTTGAAAACTAAGCACTTAAAGATAGGACAAAGGGAAATGGTTTCAAGCTAAAAGGGGAGATTTCGGTTAGGTATAAGGAAGAATTTTTTTTCACAAGGGCGGTAAGGCACTGGAATGGGTTGTCCAGGGCTGTGGTGGCTGCCCTGTCCTTGGACAAGGCTCTGAGCAACCCGATCTTTCTGTAGATCACAGAATTGCAGTGATTGGAAGAGACCTCTGGAGATCATCTGTTTCAACCCCCCTGCTAAAAACAGGCTCCTCATCAGTAGGTTAAGCTGAAAAATGTCCCTGTTCGTGGCAGGGAAATTAGACTAGATGACCTTTGAGTGTCCCTTCCAACTCAAACAATTCTGTGATCTGCTGGAATTTAAACTTCTATAATTCCTTGCTTTTGTGTTGTATTTTAACATATGTTTTTATTAACTACTGAAGTATTTTAAAACTTAAGATAATAAGTGTTTGTTTCTGGTGATTATTATCCATTAATTGAAAACTGTTGTTTGTATTCTCTGAAGTAGTTTTCAGTAGCTTTTTTCTCAAGTTTGCACAGTGTACAGTAACTGTGAAATTGTGTGAAATGAGTTTATCCAAAAGGTCAGGATTTTTTTTTCTGATTTTGATCTAATCAAAGTTATAATCATAGAACCATAGAATGGCTTGGGTTGGAAGAGTCCTCAGAGATCATCCTTCCTGCTGCAGGCAGGGTTGCCCACGACTAAATCACTAGATTTAGGTAAGATTGCCCAGGGCCCCATGCAATCTGGCCTTGAATACCTCCAAAGATGGGGCATCCATGATATCCAATGGATTTCAGGAATCCAAATCAAATTCTTGTTTTTACATTCTGCTGTTGGCAGTCTTTGCAAAGGAGCATGGATAGTGACACAGTGCATCTTCACGTGCTAAGTTCCTCACAAAGTTGTATCAGACCACCTGTTCTTTTAATCCCAAGCAGGCATATGTGATGGCTGCTTGACAGAAGTGGGCTTAGAGGGGTGCAAAAAATGTGGGCATATGAGGCATACCAGTTATAGAATTAAAAATGATTCTTCAAAATGGCCTAACAGGTGTGAAATCTAATGATTTATGTCATCATTAAACCTCCACAGGATGGCAGTGTTGCAGCACTTTTATGATACAATAAATGATTTATGTTGTGGGTTCTTAAAAAATGAAGTTTCCTACAGCAAAAATATATTTCAGTGGCATAAATTAGGAATAGATCAGTAGTGAGGCTAAGCAGCAGAATACTGATGTTTCAAAGAACACAGCAGCAAAGACAGCTGGAAGTGGTTGGAAGCATCATGACAGTCATTTGTGTGATCTTTGCAAAGCATTACAGTATCATAGGAGCATAATGCACAGCTGCAACAAAAATAATACCACTAGTATACCATGTGGTCCCCAAACCTGTTCTCTTACTAAAGTTTTGTATGAGGACAAGGATCTCCTCATAAGATTGAGGCGTAATGAAGCCAATGGTTTATGATCTGTAATCTCAGATATACATTACTGCTGGTTGCTGCTGAGGGAAGAAAGCCTCATTTGGATTTGAAGCTGGCTAGTTGCTTCCAACGTCAGCAGACTTGTGGTTGTTCACAGTTGGTATTTCTCTCTTTGTCCTTCCATCTCCTTCTTACCTTGGAATATTTAGGAACCATATCCTGTCAGAATGAAGTACATGAATATAGTGTCAGTTAAAATAATGATTTGTGGTATTATTACTTCTGTGTTCTTGGTCTCAACCATCTGAGGGATTATGCATTCCCATTACTGGTATATTAGTACAGACACTCAGTATTCAATTTTAATTCTGTTGCTTTTCAGTTTCTTGGCATGCTCTTGCATTAAGAATAGAGCAAGCATAATACCTTTTTCACTTTCTAAGTAGTAAGATGGTTCCACCATCAGTGGAATCAGTGCTCTTTGAAAGGTGTATTCTCATTTGCTCATGCTTTTCTCTTGTACTTTTCCCCTCTTTTTTCTAGCATATAGCACTTTCTACATTGTCGGGTTAATATTATCGATGCAGATACCTTTTGTGGGATTTCAACCAATTAGAACAAGTGAACACATGGCAGCTGCAGGTAAGAAAACTGCTTCCAAACAGCCTGTTCAGCACAAAAAAAGCCTCAAGCCCTTGTGATTCAGTTTCCATGTATTAGAAATAACACAAACAAATCAAATCGTTGAAGAAAATAGGTACAATTTAGTGTCTGTAGGGAAGTTTTCTTTCCAATCAACACATTATCCTCCTTTGTGTGAGCTAATGGGAGTAAAATGCCTCCGTAACGCTGAATCACTAATGCATTTTGACAAGCACTTATTTTGCACATTGATAATCTCTGCTGTATTGCAATATAATGTTGCTTTCAAGTGTTGCATAATTGAAACATTCGTTACTGGTAAACACAGTTCTTATTGAGCCATTTGTTTTTAGAGTTGATAATTTTTCAAAGTGAGTTAACTACAGATGACATATTACATACAGGAGGCTGATTTTTAAATTACTGATTTTAATCTTTTTGATTCTTTGTTTTCTTAAACTAAGTTTATTCTCAGTAGCTATTAAGCATTCAGACATCTTGATTTCTTGACAGCAGTAACCTTTAATAAGTCTGCTAGATTTAGAAACATACATATTATTTATTAGGAGCACGGGCTGGTTTTGTGGTACAGCTTAATTTGTTAGATGACTCCCTTTTCAGTTATATATTGTCACTTAAAGGGTATTTTGGACACCAATTGGAAGTTGATTAAAATTCACCAGAAAAAGATATTTTAGCGTGTTTTTGATATTAATTGTGAATCTTTAAACATTCTTCATATAATGGACAGAGTAAAAGTTATCATGCCATAGTTTGCATCAGAATAATTTTACAATAGTTTAGTGAATAGAGATTTTTGTTTTTCTCTGGAACTTTGAAACTAGTGAATTTCAACATCATGTATTACAGTTTCATGATTAGAGAAATGCCATATGCTTGAGTTCATGTGGGTTTTTTCCTTCTGGCAGTTACTGGTGAATTATTCCTTTTGGGTGGTGATATCATTGGATTGATGTGATGATATACACTGAAATAAACAACAGAAAATGCCCAGTATTAGATTTTGAAACTAGTTTTTTATCGGTGCAGGATGCTTACCCAGCCAATTCTGGTGTTTCAGCACTGGCTTTGTATAATTTAGTTGTCTGTGTCACTTAGATGTTGTTTTTTTTTTCTTTTTTCATCCATTAAATCCTATTGTTTTGCTCAGTAACTTTATTTCCATATATTTCTTTATTAGACTTAGTTTGTCTGTTGTTTGTAACTCATTACTCAAACTAGCCAAAAGCTGCTTCTTGTTTTTTCATAATGCCTAGGTATATTAAACTGGTCTTTGTTGATTTATATGAATTCAATGAACTATATGCAGTCTCATTTTTCAGATGTTTCTCTCCCTTTCTCCAAGTTGATCTGGGAGCAGAAAGGTGGCTTTTAATATCTAATAAGCAAAGAATGTTTGCAACAACTGAGGAACTATCATCTCTATTAGTCAATTTGGCAGAAAGTAATTTTGTACTGGTTTTCAGATGTAAGGATACACATAGTGTGCCTTTTTCTAACTAAAATAGTAAGTTTGCCAACTTTTTTTACATCTGTTACCACTTTTCAGCACTTAAACAAAAATGTTTGCCTTTCTTCAGGTGTTTTTGCATTGCTGCAGGCATATGCATTTTTGCAGTATCTGAGAGACAGACTAACAAAGCAAGAATTTCAAACGTTGTTCTTCTTGGGGGTCTCACTGGCTGCTGGTATTGTATTCCTGAGTGTCATCTATTTGACGTACACAGGTAAATAAACATGAAATCACATTCTCTTTGGAACAGGTAATTGAGGTGATCAGAATTTGGTTAAGTCAAAAGTAGATGTTGGTAACCCCAGGGCAAAACAACATCTGTATCACTTCACGTGTCTGAGTGCTGGAATTCATTCTGCATTCTGGGCTGCAGAATTCCTGGGAAACTTTGTCAATTTCCAGGGAAAGTCAGTGATGTTCCTGAACTTCTCTGTTGAAACAGAAATACCATGACCACTCAAACTGGTTTTTCATTCATTTTTGTTGTAAAGCAAATGGGCTTCACTGTGCATAGAAGCAGATACTGGGCTGTTTATCTGGAAACTTAAGCTAGCTGAGTGCACAACATTTCAAGATTTAGACAGAGGTTTGTGGATAGTGGGGATACTTAGACTTATAAATCAGCTGAAGAGATCCAACATATCATCAGCTGATGAGCACAGATCAATTTGAGTCAAAATACCACGAGTGCATTTAGAATTAAAGAATGGGAGAAGACGAACTTCTAAAACATGCACATGTAGGACTCATCCTTTCATTACTGAAAATAAAGTGTGTGCGTGTGAATATATTTTGGATACAAAACTTTGTATGGGCGTTGCAGTTTTTTACATAATATGTAGTATGATGCAAGAAGTCAGGTTGGAATGAGGAACATAACTACCACAAAAGCCTGTTAGGAAGATAAGCATAGTTAATCTATTCTGAATAGCACTGATAAATCAAAATAAAGTTATTTACTTTGTGAAATAACTGAACCTGATTTCTACATTACTGAAATTACTGTATGTCTATAAGTTCTGCATTGGTTCAACCTCCAATCTTCAGGGTAACTCTACCCAGCCTCATGAAATTAAGCTTGTTTTTGCATGGTTGAGTTTCTCAGATGCCTCACTGCCTTTTCTGATTCTGTGACATATTTCCCTGGTCATCTACTACCGTGCTTTCTTCCTCCAATGAGGAAAAAGTCACCTGTTGTCCTAGATAAATGTCACCCACTCTAAAATTAAATTATGCTTCTGACCATCTATCTCATGGCACTCAGCTCTCTCTGTATTTTCTTAATGGTCCTCTTGAAACAGGCTGCTCACATCTGGACCACACATCCCAGGTGCACCACCTGAAAGAAGAAAATTAATGTTTTGAATGGAAGTCCTGCCTGCCATAATGCTCATCAGTCACTCTTCTTAATTTAGCACTATTCACTGTTTTCACCTCTGTGATATTTTTATATTTTTCTAGTCAGCCACCCATGGGACACCAAACCACTGAGCACTCTGTGCAGCCAATTTTCAACACATTGTTGTTTGTCCAGTCTGTTCTTCTTCAGCTTACAATCGAGAAATAAGGAGAACAGTTTAAAGGCATTTAATAATGTAATTCAGGATGTTCTCCTTCATGATCTTTCTAGGGACTGAGGCTGCTGGGCAGTAGTTCCCCTTAGATATTCCTTCTTGTCTTTCCAAGAGGTATAATGTTAGCCATTTTCCAGGCAGCAAGGGCCTTCCCTTTTCACCCTGATCAAGATCATGGATAATTATACAGCTGCTGGTTATTTCAGCACCATTAGGTGATTCCCATCTGATACTACGTTCCGGATACATCCAGAGAAGACAGTAGCCAGATGTTCCTGATCTGCTGACATCTCATCCTCACTTGTGCATGTGGTGGTTTGGTAGCAAGTTTTGCGTTCAAAGACTGAAAGGGAAGATGGCTTGGCAGAGAACATTACACATAATGTTTAAACATCTAAACAGAATATTAAACAAAAATCCTCAGTCAAATAATAGTATTTGTATTTATCAGTGGGAAGACTTAGCACATCATGCACAAAGGCTTAGCTAATAAGAAAAGGGATATAAAGTTCTCATTTTGGATCCTCTTTATCTGTATGTAGAGGGAGCTGAAATAGTTGCAAGGAAAGTAGAAGTAAAATTTTAAACTTTCAATGTTTGTCATCTTATAATGACAGTGTTTATAAATTGTTTCTTCTTATTATAATTGTTTCTTCTGATGTTATGTGCTCAAATATCTTAGAGCTTTATTTTATATATATATATATATATATATATATATATATATATATATATATATATATATATATATATAGGTAAAATGTATCAGCATGTCAAATACCAACTTTTATGTTCTGCACTGCATATAGATAGATCAGTAGAGAAACAGTATGAAACAAGTGTTTTGTGTATTAGTGCTTTGGCTAATGATCATTCCCTCTGGTTTGGTTAGGCATTTGAGAAGAATTAAATACTTCTTATCAGTTGTTTTTCTTGTACTTCTTTACAGAACATAAGTTACTATCAGTCATTCTTTGAGAAATACTTTAATTATTTTGCATCACCTTGACTTCTGGAGGTGTGTGTGTCGTGATAGTGAACTAGTGCAGTGTGACCTCATTGCTAAAACTAGGTTCATGACTGGTTGACTTCCTACCAAAGGCAGTAGGCCTAGTTCACATATTCTACACACGTAATGAAATTTCTTTTGGTATTTAGCTTTGTGCCATAATATAAAGGTGTAGACAAATTACTGCATTTAAATACCTTGGCAGCAAAAGGTTTTTTTTCCTCTTTTCATTTTCAGGTTATATCGCTCCTTGGAGTGGCAGATTTTATTCACTGTGGGACACTGGGTAAGTGAAGGATAACGTTAGCTATCAATAGCATTCTACTGGAAACTAATAATCTTTTGCTCTCCTCATTATCAAATCCATTTAGTATTTCAGTAAATCAGAATACAGTTGATTTTGATTTTTAAAGAGAGCATTGGTAGTAACTGTTCCATGATCTTTGCAACCGTTTTACCTTCATCACTAACTTGTTTATTAAGTTCCTTACTTTTTTGGAAGTCTTTGCATATATTTGTTGTATGTTTGTCTATGAAACATCAGTGTTTATCCACATAAGATAACCAGAAGTGTTTGAGGGCAGAATTTTCAGAATTACTAAGAACCTCAAACTTACACTGTTCTCATTGCGCAACACAGCACGAAATCAGAGTTATTCCATGTGATCTTGCATGGTGCCTGCTTGTTTTGTTCATACATCTGTTTTGTGTATACAGATGTCTACTCTGAATTATATTGCTTTATTCATGTGTGCTTCTGTAAATAAATATTCTGGTTTAGTTAACCTTTAAAAATACAGTGTTCAGTTTCTTAGCCAGATGGTTAAATAATGGGGCAATCTGAATAAAACCAAAGGACAGAAGTGTTAAGGTGGGTCTTAACTGGTACATTTTCAAGATTAAAAGCAGGGATAGGAGAACTTCAAACATTTGCAGTTCAGCTTTTTATCAGGCTTCAAAGGCTAGCTGATACAGGATTCTGTACCAACCCTATAATAAATGTAGTAGAATAGGCATCAGTAAAAAAAACCTCAAATTTATTTGAAAAACATATAGATGTTGTTCCTTGCCTATAAATGTAAATGAAGTGGTCTGCCTATATATATGTATATACAAAGCATTAAAATTTTGAGGGCTTGTCTACATTAGAGAATCATACTGTGTTTAAAACATATCAGTGCAATTCTAAGTGAGACCTGGATACTGATGAAGACACGTTTGATACCTCACCCTTTGGGCACAGCTTCCCAGATTAGGGCTGTATGCAGAGCTGTCTTTGAATGTGGAACCCGACTTTGTCATTGTCTGCACTGAGTGCTTGACATGTTGTTTAGTTAACATGAATTTCCAAGTGTAGTTGAGGCCTGATTTTCAACATCTGAGAAAATGTGGGGATGTCAGTAACTGGCCTCTGGTATTTAATATTTGCCTTCATGCACTGAACAAACAAAGGTGTTTTGTATAGAAAAAAAAGCTTCCAAACTACAGTATTGAAATCCTAGGGAGTTTACAGTCACGATGGATTGTCACTTTAGAATACAACAATGGCTTCCATAGCTGGATGTTTTCATTCTGGTGAATTTGGCTTTCCTATTTATCCATTATAGAACAAAAGTGCCTGTAATTCTCATTCTTTTAATTAGTATGGAAATAATCCTTTATATTAATGTTTGAAGTAGCTCTGCACGCCAAATACTTCCTAAATACAAGAAGACATGAGGTACAGAAGTTTCATCAAGTTTCTGCTAAATAGAGCATTTACCATTTGAAATTGAAATGCTTCCTTTTAAATAAGTTTCAGAATTCCTAATGTTTACAAGTTTTAATAATCTTATCTCTTCAAAATAATTTGAACTGAATTTTTTTTAAAAAAGGTATGCGAAAATTCACATCCCGATCATTGCCTCTGTGTCTGAGCATCAGCCTACAACATGGGTTTCCTTCTTTTTTGATCTGCATATTCTCGTGTGTACTTTCCCAGCAGGGCTGTGGTTCTGTATCAAAAACATCAATGATGAAAGAGTCTTTGGTAAGAGAAAATATTTTAAAATCGTTTCAAATCGTTTTGACTTGATTCTGTTTTGTTTTTGTTTGCTCAGAGTTGGTTTATGACATGTTTAAACCTTTTCTAGAACATGGTATGTTTTCAAGGCAAATGTTAACAGTTGCCTGCATCCAGTAGTATTTAAAACTGTTAATAAAAATGCAGCTCTTGTGGAGATGGGTGGGACGGTGATGGATGCCTTTTTGAGAGGTGGGCTCAAAGTGTTTGCCTGTGTGGTTCTGTTCTGTGGCTCTTCCGTGTGCAGATTGCACACCCCTCACATTTGAGGTGCAGTTTCACATCCAGGTGAAGTGCTCAGAGCAGCAGCAGCTCAAAGCAGCAACCCTTCCACACAACAAAGGTTGAAGGCACCCGATTTTTCTCTGGGTATCTGGTGGTCATCCCACCACAGAGGATGATGCAAAATGCCTTTTCTTTCCAGATGTTCAGCTATTCTAGTGAATTGAGTCACTCACTGTGGATGAGGTACAAGCCTAAGCAGAGGCGTGGGGTCTCCCTGTGCCAGTGACAACAATTTGTTTATTTGTATGAAGCTTTACTTTGAGAGCAGACTGCTAGGACTATGAGTGAGGCTTCTAAAGATGTAACTTGGAGTTGAAGCCCAAAAGGAGGAGGGAAGTGCACTCAGTTGCTCCTCTATGGAGGCAGGAGGCTCCAGTCCAATACAGCAGCCTACTGAGATTACCCCATGAGCAAAAAGAATGTTTACTGTGTTCAGTCTTGTGACTTTGGAGTATTTTGTGCTCTTTTGCTTACATGAGTCCCTGCAAAAAGCAGTGCTGCGAGACCCCCTTCAGCCTCCTACTGCTGCATCGTCTCAGTCAGCGTAAAGACACCCATGAGTGAGAACAGAGGACCAGACTACTGTACTACCAGTGCAAAATGTTTATACAGTGTAATTTGATAAAGCAGTGCCCCTTAATGATTTCTGTGGCAAATCACAAATCATTGGCAAGATATATTTGTTAAGCTGTAGCAAGCTAGCAGTAACCACTATTACATGAACAATAGATGTTCCTAACAGTGCATGCAGGTTGGGTTCCTGTTGTTTTTCCTCCTGTGAAAAGTGTTGTGAATGTTCCTATCCCGAAAATCCTGTTTGTTTGTTTGTTATTATTACTGCTGTCTTTGGGGTTTTGGGAGGAGGAAGGGATGGGGGAAGCAAAGGGAAGAAATGGATAGTATTATTATCCAGGAAAACTTGTTTCAGAATAGGGCTTGCAGTATCTTCTGTATGTGCATTGTAATGCAGACAAGCCTCCAATTTGTCCAGGGATGTCTCTAATTTAAATTAAATTTGATATTTATATGAGAGTCTAATCCTTGCTCTTTGTTTTTTCAGATTTAATAACTTCTTTGGCCTTTCTAACCAAATGAAACTACCTGCTACTCCAATAGTATTTTTGGTGTGTGATATTAAATTTCACTAATAATGTATCTTCTGACACATTATTAATGAATACGAAAATGGAGTCGTGTTATTGTTAATAGCTGTCAAGATGAGTTTCAGGAAGGACTTCAGACTTAACAAGGGATAAGCATTAATTAATTATCTTCGTAAATTAAAAAGAAGATGCACGCTCCGGTCTTTATACACACAGATACTCAGCCCACTTCCCAAAGCAGTGTTTTTGGTGAGCATGCATGCGTGCAGTCACAGGGATTGTTACTTTCTAAATGTCATCAGTGGGTTTCTTTTTTTCTCTGCAGTTGCTCTGTATGCAATCAGTGCCGTTTACTTTGCTGGCGTGATGGTTCGTCTGATGCTCACTCTGACTCCTGTGGTCTGTATGCTGTCTGCAATTGCTTTCTCTAATGTCTTTGAGCGTTACTTGGGTGATGATATGAAGAGGGAAAATCCGCCGATAGAGGACAGCAGCGATGAGGATGACAAAAGGAACCCTGGCAACCTGTATGATAAGGTGAGGGGAGGGAGCAGATGTTAGGAGTTTAATAAAGATAAGCTTTTATTTTTTAAACCTTTCCTAAAGGTCTGAAATTTAGAGTAACAAGGTGCTGTTCTCCAATAAGCTGTAAGTGATGCCCCAAAAGAAAGTCGGTGTCAGTACAGAAGTGGTGCCTTCTAGCTGATCAGCACTGAGTTTAACCAAAGTCTGCAGTACTGACTCAGCTTTCTGGATGGGTGATGGCAGGCAGTTGTTCCCCCTCCTTTAATATAGCAGTTCTGTGTCATTCAGCATCTAGCTCTTGTATTCCCTCCTAGGCAGAGTGAAATTAAAGAGTAATATATTTTATGGGATGGTATTTCTGTGCTGTCATATTCCTGAATCTTCCTCATCACACTGAGCTGAACTAAGCAATGTACTTGCCCGCATATCATAGATTTCTTTTCTTCTGAAAGGATTTTGGAGAATAACCCATTTTTTCAAGTTGCTGCATTGTCACAATATTCTTGTGCATACTGAGTTGATTTACAGTAGAACTTGGTTGATTTTTGCAGTATCCCACAGCTTTTACGGGGTGCACATAGTGATCAGAAAGGCTTTTTGGTTTCATTGCTGTGGATGATTGAAGTTGCCTTAACAGCTATGTCTGTGTTTGTTCAGGCAGGCAAAGTGAGAAAACATGTATCTGAACAGGAGAAAACAGAAGAAGGACTAGGTCCCAACATCAAAAACATTGTTACAATGCTGATGCTGATGCTGTTGATGATGTTTGCTGTCCACTGTACGTGGGTAACAAGCAATGCATACTCCAGCCCTAGTGTTGTTCTTGCTTCTTATAACCATGATGGGTAAGTAATGTCACAGGTTTGAAAGTAATTAAAGGGCAAAAGCATTCCTAGTTCTTCTGCATCTGATAAAAAAAAAATCTTAATATTTTGCTTTTCAAAAATACTTTTTGAAATACTTAATATGAATACATAAAAACTATCCTATCCAAAGCCAGTAAGCGTGACAGTTTAAAAAAAAAATGTATTTGGGTCACACAACTTGTTAATGAATATATATTCAACTGGAAATGCATTTAGTCACGTCTTCAAAAGCAGTTTCAGCTTCTGGCTGTTCAGCTGCCCATGAGTTTAAATTCCTGAGTACTGGCTAGGGACTGAATGCCTCATAGGAAGTGGAAAGCATAAAAAAGACTTTGTTTGTGAGCCCAGATTTATCGTGATGCAGTCAATTTCTTGCCAGTATTTGTACTGATGTGAATAAAATGAACTCTGTTTTGCAGCACTCGGAATATCCTGGATGACTTCAGGGAAGCCTACTACTGGCTGAGACAGAACACAGATGAGCATGCCAGAGTAATGTCGTGGTGGGACTATGGTTATCAGATCGCAGGGATGGCCAATCGGACAACACTGGTTGACAACAACACTTGGAACAACAGCCACATAGCTCTGGTAAGTGTGGCGATGTTCTGAGCAGTATCAGCACCAAAGTGTCTACTTTTGGACAGATATGAAAGATGTTTATTGAAGGATAGTATGAATAAAAGAAAAATTCCATGGAGACAGAAACAGGTGGAAGGAGCAGGTATCTTGGCAGTTATAAATGTTAGTTTGGGGCTGGCTGGAGGGGATCAGTTTTGCTTTTGGGGTCTCCATTTTGTGTTCTTGGGTTTTCCAGAACTTCAGCTCCACCTTAGTTTGTTGTCTTTGAGGGATGATGGACAGCATCAAGTCGTGTAATCATTCCCCTTGAGATTAGCACTATGAAAACTCAGCTGGTACCACTGCTCTGCCAGCACTGTCCATAGACAGATCATTTCAGTTCAGCAATGTGTTTGACTGGATTTTGAGTGGCACTGTGAAATCTGAGAAAGCTTATACATAGCAATGGAAGTGTCACAGACTTGGTGTGATTGTCTTCTCAAATCTGCAATTTGATAAAACATCTGTACATTTAATTTCTTCCAGTTCTGAAGTGTAAGCGTTGCTGTATGGGATCTAAGGCAGGCTGTTGGCATTGTCTGTGTTTACAGGGGCACCATCCTGTTTTCAGAAACAAAGGAGTGCTCTGCTTTGTAGCCTTATGAGGTGCTCTGCAGTCAGCCATCACTCGGTGCCTGCTTCTTCCCAGAAGACTGATGTTCTGCCACGTGGGCAGAATGCCAGGAAGAGCTTGAGGAAAGTGTTAAAATAGTTTCTGTCTTCTGTCAGTGCCCAGTGAAGCAGTTGGACCAGATGTGCTGGCAAGCAGTGTTCAAAATGAACAAATTAATTGAGTTACGCGGTGAGCATACAAATTACTGTAAAAATGGGTGAGGTGAGGTGCTTTTGGCAGTGGCAGGGAGCTAGCATCAGCCAGAAGAAAGCTTGGGAAATGGAATCGCTGGTGTTAATACTGGTCAAGCAGCTTTCCCATGTAATAAGACTTTTCACATTTTTTACTGTTGAACTGACAGAGTCAGTGTGTTACAGAGCTTTCTAAACTGAACGTCTGTCTGTTCATCTGTTCCATAGCTAGCTCTGTTTTGCTGTTGCCAGTATCTACAGTATAGATACTGTGTGCAAACCTGCCTATTCCTTCAGGACAAAGATGTATCAGGTGAAGAGATGGACTGTAGCTCAATCACCTGGATTTAAGTAACTGTGCACGTTACAGCACTTATTAATAATGGCTTTTAATAAGGAATTCTCTCCAGTATGACTGGAGAGTTGGTACTTTCAGCTTCCAGTTGTGAACAAGGAGGAAAGTAAGCACTAAGTGTGTACTGTGGCAGATCTCTGAACTTTTGTTTGGAATGAGGCATGGCCCTGAAATATTTGCCAGGTTACTTTTTCCTGCACGGAAATGGAAATCTGCCAAATAACTTCACACAGATAATGATAATGGCCAAGAAACTGAGGCTCTTTATTGGCAGATTGCAGCCTAAGCTTAGTATTTTCTAATTAAGTTCCTGACTTAACTGAATTTTACCAAATTAGATGCAGTATTATTTATATTGTAGTTGTGCCCTCCTACTACAGTGAGACATTATTATAGTTCTAAGTACAAGGGATTCTGTGGCAAACAGGACTACTGAACTGATGCCAGTTTCTGACCTAAGTGAATTCTTTAAGTGTGAAAAATGAACGTTCTGGAAGAATTTTTAGATACAGCTTTAAAAGTACTTTCAGGGCCAAAACATTGACTTGCCAGTGCTACACTTTTTACTCAAAGATAGCTCTGTTCTGGTATTTTCTCTCCACAAGCTTTCCTTGAAGTCAACACCGAGGGTGCTACTGAGCACAGCGTGATGTGGCTGCTTCAGTAGTGAGGGACAGAGCTCAAGGAAGGAAAGAAAAAAAATGGGGGAGGAGAGAGGCAAAACAAGAACACTGATATCTCAAAAAATGTATTCATGTCAGGCTGTCTGTTTTGAAAATAATGTGCAATTAGGCATTTTCTGCTACACTAACTTTTTGGCAATGCAGCTGTCCCTGGAGAAATCTGTAGCTGCCACAAAAGGAAAGCAGTTGTTATTATGCTTTTTACAGCTTATTTCAGAAGACGTTTCCATTTAGATTGAGCTTTTGGCCTTCTAAATAAAGACAGTTGGTTTTCTTCACCTAGAAGGAGAATGTGGGGTCTGGTTGGTGACTGTTGTTGGTTTTGCAGATGCTTGGTCTGAGAATGTGATCAGTAGGCAGCTGTGCAGATACTGAGGGTGTTTTTGCTATGATGCAGGTGGGAAAGGCCATGTCCTCCAACGAGTCGGCAGCATACGAGATCATGCGAAGTCTGGATGTGGATTACGTTCTGATTATTTTTGGGGGTGTGATTGGCTACTCTGGTGATGATATCAATAAGTTCTTGTGGATGGTGAGAATAGCAGAGGGGGAACATCCCAAAGATATTCGGGTAAGTGGAAACGCACACGAGGAAACTGGAAGTGTTCTTGGCTCAATGTGTTCTGTATTTTTACCTCCACTATTTTATTTTTTTTTTAACCTGTATTCAACTTTGTTGTTTTTCTGGCGTTCATCACAGTGGAAGGGAATCTCTATTTACTGCAATCACTTGAAATTTATATTAGGGGCTATTTTTCCAGAACAATAGCAGTGCAGAGGCCTGCAGTCTGTAGCACAGTTTCTTTCAGTATTCAGCTATGAAAGGTCAGTAACCTTAAAAGCTTTTCAGTTTCTTTTTTGCATTATAACAAAAGAACAAGATATCTTCTATCATTTCTGCGTTTGTCTCACTATACACCACTGAATTACTGAGAAAAAAAAAGTTGGAGAGTTCAGAATGTTTAAGTAGCTGGTGTTACAGATTTCTTCAAACTCTAATAGCAGGAGACAAGTTAGGGCTAATATTCATGTAGAGTTGAAGTAAGTTATTTGAATGTCTCCGATTGCAGAAGTCTGTATTAATATTTGCTTAAGCCTAACAAAAACTTGCAGAGAGCACAGACTCAAGGTGAAAATGGCAAAAAAATTGCATTGACCAACTTTGCACATAGGAAATCTATGGTAACACTGCAGATCTTGTATGTTAACAGTATGGTGCTTCTCATATTTTAAGAGTAATTTTGGTAGATGTCCTCCAACTGATTCGTACGGTTTGAAGCCAGTTTCCTGCTAACTGCTTACAATGAAGTGGGAAAATTTGGAATGAGACAAGAATAGGGATGTAGGAAGATTGTTCCACAGCATTTTAGGTTACAGTGAGGTAGTTTGTAACTGATTTTACCTTCAGTGAGCACCATCATGACTGACTTAAATAAGCTTTTTTACCTGCAGAAGTCAACTGAGATTCTTTATAAGAAGTTCTTTTGGTGTGGTGGTGTTGGTGGTTTGTTTTGTTGGTTTTTATGGAGAAAGGAATGAGAAATTACCTTACATAGAGGTTTAGTTTATATTGACTGTGTCTTCTTTTGCTTTTAAAGGAAAGTGATTACTTCACTCCTCAGGGAGAATTCCGGGTAGACAAGGCAGGTTCTCCGACACTGCTCAACTGCCTGATGTATAAGATGTCCTATTACAGATTTGGAGAGATGCAGGTCAGTGCTAACTAACTCTTCTACCAAATCGTAATTAAAATGTGAGGATACAAATGTTACTTTGATGCATTTTCCACCTTTTAGATTAAGTACTGCTCCTAGCAGTAGAATCATTAGTAAGAAGGTGATCTTCACCAATTATTATAACACCTCAACACTACTTTCCTGCACAGAGCCTTTAGCAGAAGCAGTTATACTGGTAACATAGACTGGCACTTAGCTTTGTGCTGTCCTTCACTTTGCCTCAGATGAGCATCCTAATTCCATTATGCAGAGCACTTGAGAAGCTTTAATTCTTATCTGGTGGGGAGCATTTGTTGTTTATAACAGCAAAACAGAAGTGGAACTATTAATAATTGTCTTTATTTAGTATCTGTCAGAAGCCACCCAATTTCTATCCAGGTCACACCGGTGTATTAAACAACACCATGCTGTGTAATGGGGAGGGAATAACTCAGAGAGAACTGTCCTTTGGGATCATCAAACGTATGTAGCTGAATCTGCCTGGTTTGCTTTTTTCTCCTGTTCTCACCACTACCCCTTGCCCCAGGGGCTCCTCATTCTGATCTCTCTGCAAGGAACCCTTTATTCAGCTGCAACTCTTGAGACCAAGGGATTGTGTTCTGCACGCAGGGATCAAATTTAACTGATAACTGTAATAAGGAACTATGTCAGACTAGTATGGAAAAAACATGAAATTGCAAACTGTTTCAGTAGAAGAGTAGAAAAGTACACATTAGCAGCTGTGCCAAATAAAGGAAAAAAACAGCCTACTATGAGCTGTTCCACTTTTGTTTTTCACTGGAGTAAAGTCTGAATGTAGAAGTGGTGTTTCCATTGAAGACACAAAGTGCTGTTTCCTGCATCATCTGTAGGAATGAGTGAGACTTGTCTCCTTTTCTCAATTGTAAAAGCTTGAGTATTTTCCGTGTAGCAGTAACCAGTGTAATGAAGGAAGTAGTGTCCTTTGGCCAGACCAGTGGAAATGGTTGCCATGTGGTATGATGCACCTCAGTTTGCAGTGGTGTGCTTTTGGGTTTTGTCTTGAACTAACACACAACTCTAATCTTTGTAGCTGGATTTTCGGACACCCCCAGGATTTGATCGTACACGAAACGCTGAGATTGGAAACAAAGACATTAAATTTAAACACCTGGAGGAAGCCTTTACCTCAGAGCACTGGCTGGTTAGAATATACAAGGTGAAACAGCTAGACAACAGGGAGACGTTGGACCATAAACTTAGAGTAACCAACATTGTACCGAAACAGAAGTATTTGTCAAAGAAGGTGGGTTCCCAGTGAAGTGACTCAGAGGGTCAGGAGGGGGCAGCTTATTTTTAAGTCAATCACATAGCTGGTGAATTATGTATTTCCACTAGCCAGAATGTTACGGATACTGTTCATGTTAGTGTCCAATATCAGACCTGCCTGCTGGTAATAATTGTTACTTTACTGTCTGCTTAACTTACAAGCATGTGAAGACACAAGGCTAGATTTTTTTTAGGCAGAACGCTAACTGGAAATAGAGCGTGTCACTGGCTGTTACAGCTCCTAAGTCTTCATGTAACTGGAAGTATAATCTCTAAAGTAAACCAATTCATGTTTCAGTAACTATGGCTCACTAAGTAAATAATGTGGAAGTTGCTTTCTGACTTTGTTTGAAAGTAGTGATGCCTAGAAGCTTAAAAATGGCACTTTTGTATGAAATAAATTAAATATGAATCTTTTGTTGATGGAACTTAAGTGTCTGGCTGCTTACTGTTTGAAGTCATCCTAGTGTTAGTCTGGCGTGCTACTTCAGCCTGGTAAGAAGGATTTGTTATCAGGGAGCTCGGGAGAATCGCAGCAGCCCTGTCCTTCATGGCGTCTGACCCCTGTATATACTAACAGGAGTTGCCAAAGGGATCCCAGAATCCTGTCAGAAACAAATGTGTGTGAATTAGTGCAGGCAATAAATATACGCTGCGCCGTAGAAGTACAAAGAAGGAAAATTAGAGGGGACTGGTTTAAAAAAAAAAAAAAAA
>VXAB01000456.1:21752-100871 GCA_013399175.1 Odontophorus gujanensis
AAAAGTCAAAAAAAGAAAAATAGAGGGGGCTGGTTTAAAAAAAAAAAAAAAAAGATAAAAGTTGCATATTTGAAGTGAAATAAGGTATTTGAGAGTTGCCAAGGGAGCTAGCCTTACTTTACAAAGACAATAGAAGTTTTACTGTGCCTATGATGCTTACAGTAACTTCTGATGGTAGGTGACAAAGCAAGGCCATGTGTAGTAATTGTAGACGCACTGACCTCGCTAGAGCCGTGGATGTGCCAGTTCTGTCTAAAGACAGCTCTGATCCAGCACCAGCTGTTGTAGCACCAGCTACTAAGGAATCAGTGCACCAGGAAAGAGCTTGGGGCCAGTGTCTGAACTCAGATTGCTTAAGCACATGCTGAGGGCTCAGGAGTAGCCACGGCTTTCAAATGGTTGCTTCCTTCCTGGCAGTCTAGTCCTTATCATGGAGGAGTGACAGGAAAAGGGTGACACAGCTGAAACTCAGTGAAGCAGCAAGTCTGAGTATTGTGTTTGTATCTCTCTTTAAAATACTGCTATTTTTAGCAGTAAGGTAAAAAGTAAAAAAGTCATAGTTAATTGACTTAATGGAGCCTGCTGCTATGCACAGCACACTGCAGCAGGTGTGGGAGCTGCTCACTGACTGCGCAGTTCTGCTCACCAGGAGCTAACCATTTCTTTGTGCAATTCTGAATTCAATATGAGCCTGGACTAATATTAATACTTCTCCCTGTTACCTCCTTTATTTAAAAAAAAGAAAAAAAAAAAAGAGGAATCACACTGCAAATGACCCATGAGCAGAAAGCACTAACTAGCCTGCAGGCAGCACAGGACCTAAGACTAAAATAGGATTGTGCAGTTTCTCTTCCTTTAGAAGAGCAATTTTTTGCACAAATATTGCTATCTACCTTGCTAACTTCAAAGAGAACCAAACAGGGCAACATATGTAAGGTGGTATTTCCGAACAAAACCAATGCTCTCTGTCACTTCCGCTCTTTGGCCTATTTAGCAGAGCTTTATGGCGTTGGTTAATTATTAATTCTGCCTCAGCACAAGCTTTCAGAAGTACTCTGCAGATTGTGTATACGCAGCTTGGAAAAGTACAGCACGTGCAAAAGCGAATGCTGGGCATGAATTAACAATCCCAGTTTTAAAAATAATAAACAGAAAATACGTAGTTGAGGATTTACCCGTTAAGCTCTTTAAAACATAAATCTAGTGCTCAGAGTGAAATGCACGGCAGTGAAATCGCGGTCAAGATTAAATCATTAACTAATACATTGTATTCTGTTTTTCTTTTTAGACCTCCAAAAGGAAGCGTGGCTACATTAAGAATAAACTAATTTTAAAGAAAGGCAAGAGACCCAACAGGAAGACAGTTTAAATACACTGTTCCGAATGCTAATACGAAGCAGTTGTCCTTGAGATAACCGGTCTTTGCCTTTAGCTCAAGTCATGTTTCACAGCAACATGAGGGTACAGAACCATCATTGGTCCAGATTATTGTACAAAATTTTCAGGCAATGTCTGATTAAAAATATTGGCTTATTGAGAACAGCTGTTTTAGATTTGTAATGTGAAGCAAGACAGAGCTGCTATACAAGTCTAGCAGCATTTTTTTTATTGGTACATATTATCCTTCAAATCGGTTGAGAATTAGGACTGACTGCACCAAAGAACCCTGTAATTTGGTCCTTGGCACATGCATACTTGTCAATCTTTTTTGGAAAACGTTCAGCTGAAGAGCAGCAGCATGTAAACTGGAATGGTTAAAATCTAAAATGACTTGTTTTCGACAATTACGAGGAAATAAAGCTGTCTTTGAAATTAAACTTTCACAGTAAGTTCCTCCCATAATTGCTACTCAGTGGTTTCTTCAGCTGTCCTTTCCTCTCGCTGCAGGCTGGTTGTGAGCTGGGCTGTAAGAAGCAAAGCTGCAGTTCCCAGCAGAGCTGACAGGACAGATAACTGGGGGACGGTGCGGAGCGGAGGAGCTGCTTTTGGTTAACAGTGATTGCAGTATTGCGGCCTTACGCTATCGCTTCATCAGGTAGACGAGGCAAACCTTGCACGTTACAGACACAAGGGCTAAACCTGCATATCCTGCAGACAGGTCTGAAACGACAGCGATGAATGCTATAGGAACGTACAGCTGAGCACCGTGCGGTGGCTGGTGCTTCAGAACTGAAAACTAAACTATTTTAGGTAAATGTTTACATTGCTCAAACAAGCAGAGCCTGTTCTAGGAAAAGAAAAAGGTTGACAGGTATATGACCCCTTTTCTGTGGCTACCAGTGGTATGCGGTTGCAAACCTCTCTCCCCCCTCTCCCTGCCTCCAGCAGGTTTTTTCTGGAATTCTGTTTCTCTGCATTTTTACCTCGTGCTCACATCATCTGAAGTGCTCCTCGCTCCAGTGCTATTTGCTTTGTCCGTCTTTTATACCGATTTCTTCTTTGTTTTCTGTTGTTTTTCAAAGAAAAGGGTGGTGAAAACTGTCACATTAAATGCACTAGAATAATATAAACGGAGATTGAACGTGTTTGCTTTCCAGCTCTAGGAAAACTTTATACAGACTTGAACATTTTCTTTCGATAAAATGGAAGAAAGGGTTTTGCAGTTTGTTTTCCTGCCACAGGTTGGAACTTTCTACAGAAGCAAAACTTGCATCAACAATTTGATGTAAAGTGCAGAATAGTATGTACCTTTCATGAAGAAAATGTAAATTTACAGTGTTCTTACGAGAATGTTACTGCTGACTTCTTTCCCAAGGTGTAGAATATTTTTGATTTATGAACTCATTTTCAACTTCAGTGGTTTTTACAGACCAATACTACAGCTGCAGCGTTTTCACAGAGGTAATTAAATCTGGATTTCTGGCCCCTGCAGTGGGAGATTTCATTTTTATTTCGTTGCTTTCAAGCTCAATGCAGACCAGTTGTTGACTGTAGGGGAAAATAAAGTTAATTCAAGTTTTGTGTTAATAAGGGTGTCGTGTCAGTTTTGTTGTGGTTACTCCGTAATGTGGTGCTTGCAGTCTTAGCAATAAATTCAGGCATTCAGACTGGGTAATGCAAAGTTACTGACCTCAGGAAGTTGCTGCAGTATGAATCCACAGCAGCTACATTTTTTTTAAAGCTGGAAGGATGTTAAGTTAAGTACAACACAGGACCTCCACTGTGAGGAAATCCAAAGCAGCTGTGATGGCTTCAGGGAACACAACCTGCAGTGAACTGTGCCACAGCTGGAGAATCACAGAACTGTAGGGGTTGGATGGGACTTCTAGAGATCATGGAGTCCAACCCCCTGCCAGAGCAGCTCCCTAGCCCAGGTTGCACAGGTAGGCGTCCAGGCGGGTCTGGAACATCTCCAGAGAAAGAGACTCCACCACCTCTCTGTGCAGCTGTGCCAGTGCTCCGTCACTGCACTGTGAAGAAGCTTGAGCTGTTGCTATTGCTGTCCTACAAGCAGAAAGGTGATGCATAATGTGTAGTATGCCAAGCAAATCTACACCCTGTCTGCTCAGCAGTGGTTAAAAAAAAGCAGTCAGGCATGGAAAAGAATGTGCAAAAGTCAGCTGAACAAATGTTGCTGGTCCAGCTGTTTGGCAGTAATGCAGCCTGGCTTAAGAAGAGGTGACCCTCCCATCTCCAAGTATCTTTACAGTTCTGTGAAAAGGCATTTTCTATTTTAGCTGTCAGTGTTTTCCTTCAGTAGAACAGAAATAACTAACTACTAATTATAAAGTATTTTTAAAGCAATGTGAAACAAGCAGCTAACTCCAGGAATCTCAACCAGCCTGGGCCCAGGTTCCCCTGCCACTTACCTGAGCGTTTTTAAATCTAATTTGACTTCAAGGCTTTTACTACTAGTCCAATGAAAACTTGCTTTGACATCATTAGAAGACAAAAAAAGAAAGAATTTACAACATACCAGCAGCCACTGTGTGACCTTCCTTGGTCCATCAGGAACCAGCACGTTGCAGGTGCCCACTTCTCCCATTCTCAGCGTTCTTATAAGAGTTGAACCAGCAAAGGGCAGCACGCTCAGTTTGCATCATTCTCAAACCTACCTTCCGTGCCAGGGCGCTTCCTTACTCACAGCCATCCTCCTGTACAGCCCTCGACTTCAGAAGAGCAACAGTTCGAACCATAATTGCTACAGAGGAGTCAAAATCTGAAGGGAAAAAAATGTTTGAGCCAGGCTTCAGTTGCTGAAGAACTACACCTGCACTCTCATAGCTGGTGCTGCTGAAGTTTGGCCTCACCTGGGCACCACTACTGTCGTTTGTCCCAGCAGAAACATTCTGACTTGTGGAAGCAATTCCAAAAGAGGAGGGGAGGAAGCTGTTCGTTAGTTACGTATCTATCTTGACAGATTTACTCTCAGAAGAAGCAGTTAAATGCTCTGACTCGGCCCTCTGTACCTATCAATGCCGCGGAGTGAAAACTGAAATGAAATCCCATTTGGCTGTGACTAAAGCTGTCAGTAAAGGCGCTTAAAACATGACATGGCCCTGAAGCAATGCAGTGAGAGGTGAGGAACGTGACTGAACTACTTCCTGTCTCGTTTACAGCCAGGGTTGGTCTCTGTTGCGCATTAAAACAAAGTCCTCTGGCACAGTGCTTCCCCACAATGTGGATGGCTGTTTACAATAAGCCAGACTCACATTACCCAGCGTCTGAGAAATGCAGAACACGCCGGTGTCCAGTGCTGCAGAAATCCAGAGTTGTATTTTAAGGTAATCTCCGTTAATGATGAAATTGAAATGAAAGGATTTTCAGAACGGAGGGAACATCTTAACCTTTTTCCTTTCTCTTTGCCAAAACAAGGCCTGTGTTGCCCAGCCCTTCCAAAACTGATGCTACCCAGCCCTGTGTTCTCTGCATAACATTGTCCAAGTTAAACAACATCAGCTGTGCGGTGTCCAGCAGTAACAACAGGGAGGAAACATTTAAGTACATAAACAAAAGGCTGCTGACAAATCCCTCCTATCAGAACCACGAAAACAGATCACATGTGCCCTCAGCATTGGAGCAGACCTAGACCTGTGAATAAATGCTCCTCGGTAACTAATTCTTCAATGGAAAGAGAGAGGGCGTCCCACTACTAAATGAAACAGCTTTTATTCACGAGCATTGCCATTTTAACTTCACAAATCATGAAAGGAAGGCAAATGAGAAGAGTCTGCCAGAGCATGTTTTAAATGATGGAGGTAAAAATTTTCTTTCTGAACATTTCGAATATGAGAAAAAAGTTGCATAGGGCTTCTACAGGTGTGCACAACAAAAACCCAAAGTACACGGATTACATTACATTTCTGTGTGTATACATCGGCTACTTAAAATGGAAAATAATCACTTGAAAGTCCAGGACAGCTACCAGAACAACCTACAGAATAAGGCTTAGGAATACTTAGCTTTCGGTCCGGTAAAGTACGTTGAACATGTGACTGTCAGAAAAATAAAGTGACACTTCTAAATCTCGTTCTGAAATCTCCTACTGATGGGACCTTTAAATAAGAGACTGTTTAATGTTGGTCGCTCCCAAGTTACTTTGGAAAAGAAGCAGTGGTGATGGCATCCAGGGACTCAGCATCGAAACAGACATTCATCAGAGCACAAGCGGAATGTTCTCAGCATGCACAACCAACCAACCATGCAGACAGAAAAAAATCTTCAATGAATTAAAAGCATAAAGCTACTCAAATGTCCTAAGAGAATGACTACAGCATCTCTGCAGCTGCAACAGTCGTGCCATCAAACCCGTGAGAGGCCGGGCACCTCACCAAGAGGTTTCCAGTGGCTATTTCCAGTGAGTGCGTGGCTTGTTCTTTGGTGTATGACAGTCAAGGTTCTGGGGGGAAACGCTCCATACGTTTCATTCTGCATTTAGAGTGGCCTTTGTGATGATGCTACAGACTGCACTGATAGCTGTAGTTGCCTACCAGACTAACCTCTAAAACAAGAGCAGAGCCGTGATGGCGTACTGCCGGCAGGCGGCAAGGAATGCATCTTCCTGACAATACCTGTGGTGGTATTCAGTGATTACCACAACTGCGTCACTTTGGTGCTGTTACAGACAAACATCAACTACAGCTAAAAATATTTCTTTTTTTTTTTTAAATCGTCGGTTCCAAAACAAACCTCATCAAGCCAACATTTTTCTAAAAAAAAAAAAAAAATAAAAAAAACCAAAAAAAAAAGTTTTTTTATGTGCAAAAAAAAAAAAAGGAAGGTATATCCAAGCAGATAAATAACATTCAGGAGGAAAAGGAGGCCGCCCTTCACTACACAGGGTCCTGACATTCAACATGGAAAGATCTATCAAATGTTACATACAGGGAACTAATGTCTCTTTGCACACACACCTCTGCGTGGCCTTGAGCTGCTCAAGTGATTTTAATATCTAGCAAAAAATAAGGTATTATTAAAATGCAGGACACACAACAACAGATATAAGCGAATCTTTCACCCTAAATGTATTGGTGTAATAGGTGCAAAGCAACAGTGGTCCCACTAAGAAAGCAGACAAAAGGCACAACACAATCAGCACTGCAGCAAGGCAGGGCCCCACGCTACTGCATGTAAGAATCAGAGGGGTTTCTTTGCAGGGTGCTGCTGGAGCAGCACTGAGCAGCAGCAAACACATCTGACATCTGTTTGCTGGCACTCCTCTCAAAAACAGCATCACCTGTAACAAACACAAACTAATAAGCAGTGAAGCTTTAAGAAATCTCCAGGATCCACATTCTCTGCGTTACAGTGGCTATCTTACAAAGCAAGATCAAGCTGCAGGATTGTTTACTCTTTTATTTTACAAAACAAGTTACATCCCATTTCATTCATTTCATTAATAAAGTTCTTGTTTCGGTGTAGTAATTAACTAAATCGTTACTTGAACATCAGAAAAATCATTCATCTGAAAAGGCTTGTCATCTCCTCCCACGAGGAACCATTCAAAGCGATCACCTGGGCCACAAGTGAAAGAAATGAAGGTGCAGCTCTGCCTGACTGAGGGCAGAGGGGCTCTGCCTCCACAATGGCAGTGGGCAGGGCAGCTCCCCGCAGCCACACCCCGCTCACGGCTTGGCATTTCTGCACAAGTGCATCGGCAGCGGTCTGATTTTAAAGGCAGGGCTGCAAACTGGGGCACCTCACACACAGACCGTGGGGGGAAGGAAATAAGTGATGACCTCAGCTCTATCTGCCAGGAGGGATTGAGTAAAACATGTGACCAAAACGCATCGGCATGACAACAGCCAAAGAACATCACACAGCAAGACCAAAAGCAGCTGGCTAGGAGCGAGCGGAGACCTGTGAAACTTCTGAAGTAGGAACAAACAAAACAGTGAGGACACAGCAGGGTTAGTGAGAACAACGTTCTTGAGAAGGTATTGCTACTTCTTGTAAGAGCAGAGAATTCACACCGCAAGTGACAGAAACATGCCCTTCAACCAGCATCCCAAAGAGTGCTGTCAATGCATCATTCATACGTCAAAGTGAGTTACCCCGTGACTGCTGAGACGGAAGGACTGCCATTAAGTGATGTCACATTTCAAGTGCAAAACATTTTTGGCAAAAGTGAAAAATAGAAAACCTTAACCAGTACTAATAAAAAAGTGGTTTTTAAATACTAGCACAGGGCCTGATCCCGCAAGCACGCAACTTGGGAACCCCAGCTGATGGCAGCCAGAGTTCCGTGCCCTAAAGTTTAGAGGATAAGGTCTTTAAATCACCATTAGTGTTTATACTTTGTCTGTGTGTAGTGTAAGTAACACACACACAAACACACATGCATGCTGTGTGTCTATATGTGCGTATATTGTACACTTGTGTGTGTCTGTGTATCCATACACACCAAATGGCTCCTGAATCACCTCGAGCTTGTGGTTATTTGAGATGCGCTGTTCACAGTATATAGCTTCTCATTTGTATCTTCTGATAGCGGGACCCACTCAGTGACATTTTACAAGTTATATACTGCATCTTTATAATGCCTTTAAGGTAAAGTTATAAGACAACTCCTGTATCTTGTCAAAGGCTCTTCCAGAGAGGATTCAAGTATTGCCAACCATCTCCCTGTAAGAAAATTAGGGACAGGTTACAAACAAGATTTATACACGTTGCATCTGCATGCATCCCTATAAGAGCTAAAACGCCACCAATCGACACTAGAAATCATCCCTATCCTCTGCAAGCTCTGTCCTTAATGAATGTACAGCTAACTTTTGTAGAAGGGAAAGAAATTCTCAAGGGGAAGAGAAGCAATGGGAAGATGCAGCAGATGAACTACTGGTTTAAACAGATGCACACAGTGGCTAACTTAAACTTTCCCCTTCCCCTCTTCTCTAAGGAAGAACAAAGATGAACTTTGTAAAACCTGTCCCATTTCAAGCAGACGAATCCCAAGACTGCTTACTTACATCAGGCAAATATCCCTAGAGCATGCTCACTTTAACATCCTACAAACAAGATCAGCAGGAGAGGTGAGTGCAGAGCACTTGCAAATCAAGGTATGGATTTCACAGTAAAAAGCAAAGCTTAAGGTGGCTGACATGAGGTACCAAAAATTCAGTGTTAAAGTCTAATTTAAACAAGTGAACTAATGTACAAAATAAATACAGAACCATCTATTGCTGTTCTCTGAAATCCAAATTCTACTAAAAATCAGTGGTACATAACAACGCTAGCCCAGGGTAAAACCACAAGTGTCCGCTTGTACAAGCACCCATGTGCACAAAGATGCCACTGGGTCTTAACAAAGAAAACAGAATGCAGTACCTCTTTGGCAAAATACTTTGGCTTCCACGGGGTGCTAAGAGCCGCGCGCTGCCTCTCCTCTGCCCGCTGCCTCTCTTCAAGGCGGTGCTTGTGTTCTGTTGCCGCATCAATGTTGCCTTCCTTCAAAGAATTGGTGACGTGCTGCCAGAGGTGCCTGCATGATGGGGAAGGAACATGTGACACAGTCAGGGCCGTCCCCCAGGTGGGCACATGGCCACAGCAGCAGTACAGCCAGCGTTGGGCCAGTGCTGCGTTGCCAGGTCACCTCTGCAAGTCACATGGATGCTGAGCCAACACTGCCACTACAAAATACCCATTTGTGGACCACACCTTTAGACACACTCAGTTTCCAGTTATCTAACACATGAGTTATGTTTCTCAATGGCTTTTGTTCCTTGACTCTTCATAACCTTTCTCAAAATTGATGGATGGTTTTACCATTTCCTGTTCACAGCCTTTACTGATGACCTACCCCAAATGACAAGCATTTATTCTGCACGTCTTTGAAGCCAGCTTTAGAATCACAGAATTGCAAGGCTCGGAGGGGGCCTCCAGAGATCATGGAGTCCAACCCCCTGCCAAAGCAGCTCCCTAGCCCAGGTTGCACAGGTCCCGTCCAGGCGGGTCTGGAACATCTCCAGAGAAGGAGAGTCCACCACCTCTCTGTGCAGCTGTGCCAGTGCTCCGTCACTGCACTGTGAAGGAGTTCCCATGCACAATTGTGTGGAACTTCCTGTGCTTCAGTTTGTGGCCATTTTCCCTCATCCTATTGGCACGCACTGCTGAGAAGAGTCCAGCCTCATCCCTTTACCTCCCTCTCCTTAGATATTTACAGACGTGGATCAGATCCCCTCTGAGTCTTCCTTTTTCAAGGCAGAACAAATCCAGATCTCTCAGCCTTTCCTCGTAAGAGAGGCACTCCAGAATGACATGGGAATGTCAGACAGAAGCCAAGAGAACATTAACCCAGGACACTGATGGCTCCCACGGGTTACTAGCAGAGGCGCTGACACGCTGATGCTCAGAAGCCCTTCGAGGTCTATGCTCTTATTTCCAGTCGACAGTATCTGTCAGTACATAACCAGATCTTTGACCTGGCCAACAGTACTGAGATGCAATCCTTCCTCACACTGTATTCACCTAGTATATTTCTGGGCCAAGGTGCTGCTAAGAAACTGACTGCAACTCCCACGTATTTCCAGGGGTGTTTACGTGAGTTTGCTGACAATCTGATAAACTGCATATCCTGCAGAAGCACTAGGTAACTGTAATTTTCTTACCAGTGTCAAAAAATACAACAAATACACTGCAGAGTTACTGCTTTCATTATTTACTCCAACCTTTCCCTGTTATTAAACTACAGGGAAAAATGAGTTTGCGATAAACAGATATGTCTAGAAAGCAAAAAAATGACATCTGACCCTGCACAATGCCTCAAGATACACCACTGTACAATAAAGAAATACATTTAAAGATTATAAAATGAAGTTCAATTCGTGTTCTTAAATCCTCCAATAAAATGTTTCATAAAAGGCTCCTAAATTCAATAAAAATATTGATTTTTCTGAAGATAAGTGAAAGCAGCTATTGACAGAGTAACAGAACGAGGTTTTTTCTAATATAGCTAAGTCACATTAGGCACATGATATGAGTTCTGACAGCCCAGAAACACATGTATGCAGATCTCTGTCACGCTGTATCATATTTGACATTTCTGGATACACACACACATCATATACATTACATGCATATGTATGAAATACATAAAATGTGCAGTTCCAGCAAGAACTATAAGATGCAAAGTTACCTGTGGCAAACTGACCAATTTGGCTGCCAAGCTACCATCCTAGTAATACATAAAAGACTGCATTACCATTTTCAAATGTTCATTAAAATGCACGTGAGCATTTTTCCCACTACAAAACTCATGTTTACATCACTACAGTGTCATTTATATACCAAAGAGCAAACACGCAGCCTCAGCTATTTGCTCCTAGATTAACGTGCCATACAAAAGCAAGGCTTTTTAGAACACACCACTGACAACTGCAGTTTGCTTCACCACTCTCTTTTCACATGAGGTTCAGAGACAGAATGCTGTAATGCCTTTGCCTTACCTTGATTCCAGTAGGCCTTGTTTTGCTATTGGTCTAATCTTCTTCTTGGTAACGGGCAGTTTGCTAGTGTCAATCATTTTGGTTTCTCCATTGCTGTAAGTGAATTCCAGAGTGCCATTCCATTCTCCCTGTGCCTTGCATACAATGGTATTAGTGGGATTATGTTTCACTTCAGCTGTAACCCTAATTCAAGAAGAAAAAAAAACAACACAGAAGTAATAACTGGTACCATTCATTATCAGTGTATGAAAGCACTATCACTGTCTGCCTGTTAAGGCTACAAGCCTTACATCTACAAAATAGTTGTTCAAGCATAAACATACTGTTCCTCAAAAGACACAGCTAAAACAGGGAGGAGTTTCCCATGTGCTTCAGCACTTTGTGTCAAATAATCTGTAAATTCACTTAAGTTTTTAGATGATTAAACCATCACAACACAGCCTTTCCCATTCTGATGGGCACCAATTAATCTGTCCCTTTTAGAAAACACCCTGTCAAAACAGCCTGTGTCAATTATTAGCCTGAGCACAATGCAGAAGTGGTTGACACATACAGAAGAACTATAAGATCAACAGGAATTAAACAGAGGTAGCCATGCAAAAGTACATCTTTCCAACAGGCAGCAAAGCCATGGGAATGTCTATGGTTTGCAGTAGAACAGGAAAGGGAGATGTGTGTCTTAATGATCAGGTCACCAACTTACACATGGAAGTAAGACAGAAGCTATCTTGCACAGCTCCTCCTGACACTCTTATAAAAGGGGAACCAAAGACAGATGAGCAAGAGTTTCATCCAGAATTTCAGTGTGGAAATGGGAGCTACTCATTAGGGAGCTACTACTATGTGCAGTGTAGTAGTACTCCTTAGGGGAATAAAAGCTGGCGCCACCTGCAGCATCAGCTCATCTGAGCTGCACTTGCACAGAAACAGCAGCTGGTATAGCAGAAACATTGCTTTTTCTACATATTTTTTTCTGATTGTGCACTGTGCAGAGGTATATAGATTACCAAACAGGGCAAGCTACTTAAATATCAACATTTTTACAGGTGAAAAAGCCTGGAAGTATATGCTGACTTCAGATCAATGAAAGATATTTATCTAATTTGGTTAAATGATATGAAACATCCAACTACAATAAACGGAGCTCTGAAGCTGCAATCCACCCGAGACACTAATACAGAAAGAAATCCAGATATCCATCTACAACATCGTGCAATAGAGGAACCAAAGAGATGGCAAAGTATGTCTTTCCTTGAAACCCAATAGCAGGTCAGCAACAATAATTCCCATACCTGTGGACCTTCCCTCCATAGAAGGGCTTGGTGTGGAATGTGACCGTAGCAGAGTAGCCAGTCCTGGCACAATTGATGTTGACTTTGCCTCCGAGCTCCACCCATGGGATGGTAAGTATCGAGCGAGCGTAGGCACTGGGCAGCGTGAAAACATATTCTTCTTCGTGCTCCAGCAAGTACAGAACACCTACGTAAGGAGGTTGGCAGGGAAATGGTAAGAGCTCATTGATGAGATCTGAGAGTCGCTGATGAATTATTGTCATTAAAATATGCTTCCAGAGAGGGCACAACACAAAACTTGCCTTGAAGGAGAGTGCTGCCAGCTCCTCTCCACTGCTTTCCTTCTGACTAATTTGCTGGTGGGAAAAAAAGGTTCTCTCTGGGTCTGGCTGGGCACAACCAAGAACCACGCTTAAGATGTCCACCTAGGAACTCCCTAGAAGTTTGCTCCTTTCATTCAAAGTGCTCAGAAACTCTTACGTAACCACCAGTGGGGGCACTTCTCTGTTACCACTGACATCAAACTCTCTACCATGCAGAGAAGACTGCTGCCAGTTCTACTTCATTCTGCAATGGTTCCTAACAACAAAAAGCAGCCAAAGTTTCCTGCATTACTTGGACCTACAAAGAAAGTAATATACCTGATGAGAAGATCAGATCAGCTTTCTTTAAGGTTACTGACACAGCTCTATCCCTATCACAGCTGTATTTTGGTCTTTAAGATGGCAAAAAATGGGACATAAGACAAAGATCAGGTAAAGAGCACTTTAAACCTTGCACAAAGAATTAGGCAATGCCAACTTTGCATAGTATATTTTTATTACAGTTCTACACCCCTATATATCCCATTTAATAACTAGCTAAAAGCAAAATTATACTTGGAAAATATTTTTTCACAACAGGGATCAAAAATAACCCATCACGAGAAGTACTTAGACCCCAGAAACCTTTGAAAACATCGGGGAAATTATCTTGACATACAGAATGTAATAGAATCTGTTCAGCAACAAGATGAGCATAAGCCAATTTACCTCACCCTGGGGCAGAGAGGGGAAGAATTGCAACACATCAGTAGCTGTATTTATTAGTTTGCCTATCTGTTGAAGACAATAATGACACATCTTGCAAAGTGGTCTGAAATGTAACGATGAAAAAGCACTGAGTAGGAACGAGCCACCAGTACTGCCAACGTAAAAATATGCCCTCAATGCTGAACAAAAACGCAAGCCTGAGTAACATGCAGAATTTAAAAGCACAGCGCTCTATGAGCACTGTTTTAAATGGAGGATTGTAACAGGTTTTAGACTCAAACCCGCCAGCTGACAGAAGGATGCTGAAGCTCCTCATTTCCCACAGCCTCCAACTTCTCAGGGCCCAGGCACCCTCCTCCCCTGATACGAGAAGAAACTGCCAGGATCAAAACTGCGTTAGCACGAGTCCGCTTTCATCACTCTGATGAGATCGATAGCTCTACTTCACTGTGCAGGAGTGGGAGGGATGCAGAGCTCTCATTATCAGTGCCAACCACACTGAAAAGTGAATGGCGAATAATAGCGGTGACCTTCAGTGTAAAATATTTAACAAGCACAGCAGGTTATGTGTTAAAAATTGAACCAGCTCGCTTAGCAGGTTTTCTAGCAACTGGGAGCTTCACATTTTTTTTTTCTTAAATCCTTAAACATCTCAATAAATACATTTCTTTAACGAAGTGCCACCTCACTTGAAACATGACTCCAGCTTGATACCACTTCCAGCACCAACCATGACCACCAGTTTCCCATTCTAATGCCTGCAAGACTCCACCTGCAAAACCTCAACTGCCTGAAACAGCACATGGACTGCAGCTTCACCTCTGGGCCTGAGCTAAGAACTGAGTCTCTTTTTGAAGAGGAAGCCAAAGGGATGTTGAGACAGAACAGATATAACTGCTACCACCATCTGAGTTCATGTTTTATTCTCACAACTTTACCTTGAGAAATTAAAAGACACTAAAAAGAAAACCTAACAGTTACTTTTAAAAGGGTTCTGTGCTTTTAACTTCTGTTTTCAGTAACATTTCACTGTGACTGAGCTTCAACAAATTCAGGTAGACCATCTGTGGGCTATGCTTCTCCCCTTGCTCCCCCAGGAAGGGAACGTTTGTTCTGAATTTTAAAAAATGGCAACAAATATACATGAAAAGTCGTCAAAGATTTTCCTGTATTTCAATAACGTTTCCTCCTCTCACATCAAAGAATTATTTTGGAAACTGCAGAGTCCTTCAAGAAATCGTTAAGTATTTATAGGCAGCTATTATACAGGGAGGATGCATCGCATAAGTACTCTGGGAAGAAAAGTGGATTTAGTAATCTAGCGTATTATTAGAACTAAATCCCATAGCAAAGAGCGAATTTTTTTGTAAAATTTTGTAAACAAGTGCTGAATTCTGAAATCTCCCCTTGAAATATCCTCAACACCACTTAACTCCTGCTTTGATTAAGACAGCATATTCACAGCCACGCTCCTTCCCATGCCTCCCCAGCCCACATGAAAGGAAGCAATGTTCGCAGCACATCATTTTGCCCGTCTGGCTATTACACGTCCCTCGCTGATGCTGTAGCTTTGTGAATTGATTTTCCAGTAACACATATTGACGGAATACCCAGAGGAGACTCTGGATCAATAACTGCAGAAGAGGCATGTGAAATGCAATGCTTCCCACTGATTGTTCGGAGATCAATCCGAACAACAAATGGTATGTGGGTCATAAATGGCCGAGGGCAGTTTCCTGATTTAACTGGCTGTTCACACTGTCTGCATTATTCACAACAGGGCAGAAACGAGAGTAAGTTATGCACTGGGATGGAAGCACACATGGATGCAGTCCATCACCAGCCACCACAGTTCACACAAGATGCCCTCGTAGCCCCAAACATTCTAAGCAAGCTGCCCTGTAGTGCTTGTCTACCAAGAGCTGGACACATTTGCTAAGCAGTAATGCAGTAATGAGGACTGTGCCGTACAGAAAACGGTCTGAAAGCACTAGGCAAAAAAAAATTAATAAAAAAAAATTAATGCTAGGGAAATATTTTGTTAGTTCTAGCTGCATGGAGCACAGTTGATGAATTAACAAGTCACTAATGCCTCAGGAAGGGAAATGATATATTTTGTTACATGCATGAACACATACACATACATACACTTGAAAGGAAGAACTAAGAAAAACAACACTTGTTGCTTTCATTTGTATTTATCCTGGAAAGAGCACCGAGCCTCTCCCTACCTATCAAACCTTTTCAAGGTTGATTTCAGTCATAAGAAATAATTTCTGGAAGCATGCATCACAGGAGTTTTTAAAGCATTAAAATTAGAAGTAAAAACACAAGATGCAGCTGAGTCACTTGATTATATAGGGCAATACACCTAAACTGTTTGAACTGCAAGGTAACCAGTGAATCAAAGGTAACACTTTCTGCTGGATTTTACTGCTTTGGAACAAAAACCAAGGACAGAACAGATGCCCACAGTGAGGTGTGCTCAGCACCACCTCTTCCACCAGAAAACCCTTATCTTACATCCAGAATCTGAAGATTCTTTGGACCGTGTAAAGCACATTAAATATTTACTCTGACTCCTCCATCCCCTGCTAATTTAAATCCTAATACAATTCTATTCATTACACCCTCTTTCCCTCCCTCGCTCTCTCATTAGTACATAATTAACATTAACCAGAATTAGGGACTGTGCACACAATGTGAATTCTTACATGCAAAATACTCTCCTTTCTAACTCTGCTTTCTCCTGGGAAACTCAACTCTGGTTGCTCTGAAGAATGCTTTTTGTCATACGGAACAAGTTAAGAATTCTCTTTAGCAAACCAGATTTGGAGCTCTCATAACCGAAGATGAAGGGCTAGCATAAAAAAATGCCTCCCCATTAATAAACAATAATCGTAGAAAAAAAATCTTAGTAACTTTGAGTTGCAACATGCACTAAAAATGGCACCATTTGGATACCAAGCTGCATCATTTGTATGACAGAATCATACTTGCTGTCAAATCCCCTCATTATTTTACTTCCTATAGCAGCCTTGACAGCTCTGCTGCATCCTATTCCAGCAAGGCAGAAAAAGCAGCATGTGCTGCACATCTCAGGACATTGCGACAAGTTGAAAACACAACCTCTCAAAAGAACCACAGAAACATTATCAGCATAGTCCTTATAGAGTATGGCTCCAAACATTCAGCACTACACTACCTATGTAATTAGCAAAGTGCAATATAAAAACCATCATTCAAATGTTTGGAGGCCACACACACACACACACAAAACCCACAACATTCAGAGGACAGAACACAACATACAGAAGATGCACACCGCACTTGCTTGTATTCAATGCTAATGCCACAGCAAAGTTAGAGGGTAAACAAAAGCATTCTGTTAAATATCTTAATTAGTCACTGCTACCACTGCGTTCTGTGAACTCAGCACAGTTTGCCTCTCTGTTGCTCTGTGGGGAAGGATTTTTCTTCCTCACATCCATCACACAGAGCTGAGTGAATACACGGGGTAATGAAACTGCTATACAAACATCAGAATGATCTGAATATTGTCTAAGAAAGGACAGAGGCACATGGGAAGTATCAAGAAAATTGCCTTTTCAGAATCTAGAATCCATGCTGGTCTAGCAAGCATCCAAAGGCATCTACATGTACAGAAGTAAACTTGACAGGTTATCTTAAACACGTGCCAGTGTCACTGAATGCATATCCTGCAGGAGCAAGGAAAAGAAGCTGAGTACTCATAGTGAAAATTAAAAACAAAAACGGGAGAGCAGAAAAAAAAAAGCATCAAAGTAACCCGATTAGTTAGGTCATTCAATATAGAGTAGCAGAAAAAAAAAGGCACAAAAAAAGCCCAGTAGGGATTTCAATGATTCATGAGATGTCAGTTTGTCTTTTCCCAAAAGCAGAATCACTCATACTTCAGTCACTCCTTGCTCAATCACATTTTAGCAGCTTCTAACAGTAAGACTATACAATCCTGCAGCCAGCTTTCCTGTCAGAAAGCTTCTCCTGGTAGCATGCTTTAGTTTCTACCCATCTCAACTATCTCTTTCTATACTTTCTGAGTATAATGTGTCTTTTCACTATCTACTTTTTGCTAGACAACCTCCACTTGAAACGCTGCAATGTGTAAAACATCCTTAAATACCAAGACAACCCTCCAAATGATGTTTCCTGTCCAAAAATTGTTGGGTTTGCACTACCAGGCACATAAATACAAAGTCTCCTACACTGTAAGCCCAGTGGCTACTTTCTATTGGTTCAGGAATATATTCCCCAGCATTCATGCTGACCTCAATCTAACACAGAATTTGTACTTATGTAAGACACGATAAAGAAAGGTCTGCAGCAGCTTTTCATTTTTGCACAGCTTGACTAAGCCATACGCCAACCCCATCAGGAAGGTTTCCCTGGGACTAAAATAAAAGAAAGAAAGAAATCCATATTGGAAAAAAGTACAGTGAAGAAAGCACACCGCGAAGCAAGCATTTTCAATAGAGGCTGTCAGGTTGGAGCTGCCTGTTTTCAGATGATAGAAAAGATTCGGTGGTATGACCTCCTGCTGCTTGTTGCTAGTCCTCAACACACAAAAGGAATGCCTGGGTCACCCTGACATTTCTCCATCACTTCACAGAAATGCTGTCACCACGAGTCCACACGCTTCTGCATTGCTTATGTGAACAAAAAAGATGAATGACAGCTAGACATTGGTAACTCCAAACTTCTTCCACAGAAGTTCATGGTAAAGACAGTGGTAAACCTTACACTAAAAGGGTTCATCACCCCGGCTGTTCCCCAAAGCATGCCTCTACTAAGGACACCTCTCTTCCTCATAAGGAAGGGAATTCATTCTCACAAATGCACACTAAGCAATCCTTAGAGTGGGGAAGCAGTTAAAACCCAGACTCTTTCTCTCTCAAAACTGGGACACACCAGGACTTTGAAGTCTTAAATAATCCCCACAGTAGACACCCCCAATCCCAGGGAACTGTATGTGCTAGCAGTAAGAAAAAGAGATTTCCTAACTCCTAAAAAGGCTTGATTGTAATTCCACTAAACAGCTCCCTTCACTCAGAAAAAACATGATCAGAAATGGATATGTACCAGAAAAACGTGACAAGTGAAACCAGTGACTTGGGCTGGAAAGTAGGACAGTAAGGAGACAGACAAAAGGACATATTTCCCTTCTGACATTCCCTTCTCCCCATATTAAAATACCAGAATCTCTGGAAGAGGGAAACAGCAGCACTGTTATAGACTTCAGTTACCACAATATCAGATCCAACAGTGAAGAAGTCTCCAGGTTCAGGTATGAGAGGGTATATACTGACATCAGGGAAGAAGCCACTGCAGCCATTTCTATTGTTTGACTTTGCTTTTTACTTCCAGCAGAAACAGCAGAACGTATCTGTCTGCGCTCAGAAATCAGGGTTTTTCATTCAGTCACCCTAATGGTTCATCTCACTTGCTTAATATCTTCAATGTTGATATTATTTAACATAATGGCAAAAGCAAACAATTACTCCAAGTTGTTCTGGTGTTCCTATGATTACCTGTTAAGAGCACCATCTAAAAACTTGTTAACACAAAACAATAAAAACCTCAGTCAGGAGATTACCCTCAAATGGCAAGAGGGACTGAATTGTTTTGAAACATTAAATTAATACATTAGCAGTCAGTGACAAGCATGTTTACCAGCTCATATCATACATTAATCATTTGTTATAACTCCCTGCTTCTCTGAATTCCTGTTGAGCAACAGTTTATCACAAAGCAGAATGCATATATATGATACATATATATGCATATAAATGATATATGTATATGTGTATATATATGATACATATAAATTGTGAGTCATACCTCAACTATATGGATTACCACAAAGCTTGAGACAATAATACTACTATAGTAAGTACTACAGAAGCCATGATTCTTTACTGGAATTATGAAACAAGAACGTTGGGCTTAAGTACAAACGCTTTTTTTTTCCCCCTATTTCTTTGCTCCAGTTGTGAAACTCCAATACCAAATTGGGTATTACTTTAAAAGTGAGCAAGAAAATTAAAATAGTTCTTACAAAATACACTGCTACTGCAGCTAAACACAGGACCATATATTAGGAAAAACTTCTCTGAAAGAGTAGTCAGGCACTGAAACGGGCTGAGCATGGGGGTGGCTGAGTCACCTTCCCTGGAGGTGACTAAGAAATGTGCTGTACTGAGGGACATGGTTTAGTGGGGAAACACTGGCGGTAGGTAGATGGTTGGATAAGATGATCTCAGAGGTCTTTTCCAACCTTGGTGATTCTATGATTCTATGTTTCAGATATAACTAACCATCCCATATAAATATACATTTCTGTTGCTTTGACACTCACAACATTAGCTCAAGAAATAAAATGAAAACACATTTCTTACCTTCACCTACCATAGAAACACCTATTGACATGCCCATAAACTTGCTTTTGGTCCATACGTGAGCGTTCACACACATTTTCTTCTCCTTGCACTCACAGTAAAAGCAAGATACCGGTGGATGATGGGACACTTGCTCAGCCACAAACCTCAGCTTGTAGCATGTGGACTGGTCCTGGCCAGACTCCTTGGCTGGGTCCTTAGAAACCGCAGAGGCACCGTTAGTTCTGAATGGTTTCACTTTATCTTTAGGCACATCCCATGAGCAATGAAACGTTTCACCAATTATAGGGTTATAGGGCTTCTTGGCAACCGCTCCCTTTCGGCCTTCATGAAAAGCTGTTAGATAATACTCCACAAAGCAGATAATTCTTTCCTCAGGAGTGGCTCCAGCTGCAATTGACAAAAACAGGTCTGGATGGGCCATGAAATTTGCATACATCTCCAGCAGGGATCTTTTCTCCAAAATAAATGTTGGAAGCACTACCTGTATGCAAAGCAGACAAAGGCAGATATGATTTCCCCATGATCATATTACAGCGAGGGGTAGGGGGGAAGAACAGTTAAGAAAGCTGCAATTCTGGCTTAGCCAAGTTTCAGGACAGTGTTTTTTCCTCCCCTCTGTAACAGCAATTTCCTTTTCTTTGCGTTATAAATAATGAGCAAAGGAAAAAGCAGCAGCCTTGATAGCTGTGCCGGCTGCTTCCTATTTCATCATGATTCTCAACAGTAGCTCATGCAACAGAGATGTGCTGTTCCAATTGCACGGAAATTTTCCTTTTCCTCTCCTCCCAGTTAATAAACAAACCATTGTTCCCATTGCTCTCCTGGTTTACAAGGCAGAGGAAAAAAACATCTTTTGATGTAAACTGATTTCGTTCTAACATCAACAGACCCAACTGATTATGACCCCTTAAAAATATCAAACCTTCCCAAAGCACTAGATGAGTATTGTACATAAACATACACATCCTAATCTAAGAGATGATGAGTATAATGTGTACAGCCATCCAGTATCTCAAGTACCTGGGCTCCCAGCTTCACTCCCAGGTCCTCAAGCACCCACTGTGCATGCGTATGTAACTCTGTCCCCTTTCAGCCCCTTCAAACAAGCCTACAAGATCCAACCCAAGTCAAATCTTGAGTGTGTTTCCAAGGATAAAATCACACCAAGGGCCCGTTACCAAGAGGCTCAAGGCAGGAAAATGCTTCAGGTTGGACTACCTCTGCCATATCCTGTCACTATATCCCCCCCTGACCTTCCCACTCAGTCCTGAGGGCACGTGGCACTCTTCTTCCATTCCAACCCCCACCACATGACTGCTGGGAGCCACTGCTTGTTTTTCCCTTATTTCACTCAAGTTGAAACAAACAAAAAGCATGCAAGCTGTTACATCAGAGTCCTGGGACTAGAGAGGCCCACGGGGCCCAGAGGGACGCTGGGACTGAGCACGAGTCAGGCTGCACGGCAGGCAGCCATCCCAAGTGCACTGAGCATGATCTCGAACGGCTCATCTGGCAGTGCAGATGTCACCAAAGCCCCCACTTAGGAATAACACTTGGTTAAAAGTTTCCAATAAAACATTTTGGAGTGACCTAGCATAATATTTTTCTCTCCACCCCTTCACAGTCTCCTGCTCTCCATACCTTGTGCAGGGAAGCTCAGAGCTCACTGCTGTGCAGCCAACAAGGGATTCCTGGCACAGGTATCCCACTGGAGACCAGATGGCTTGGGTGATGCCAGTCACAGAACAACTGTTGTCCTCCATTAAAGCAGCTCTTTTGCTTTCCTCTTCCAGCTCCCTTTCCTTTCCTCTTTAACTTGCTTCCACATTTACTTGTTCCCTTCCCCAAAAGGGAGGGTTACTTAGAGCACACAGGGAATCACTTTTCAAACAAATACATTTGCTCTGCCCTTTCATCTTGCCGTATTATTCTACATGGAACCAAAGCCGAGTTCAGACCTACGAATCCCATGGATAATGGAACAGACGCCATCAAACTTTTATTCGTGACATAGTTACTTCTAAAGAAAACTTGCAAGTGTGAAAAAAAATTCTCTTCATGATGGAATTTCAGTCTTAATTCCTTCACAGTAAGTCATCATACCCCAGGCACAAAACAAAACCAGATCACTGCTGCATTTGGTAACATGCATGCTCATTTTCTCTCTCCTTCTGTGCGTGTGTGTGTATAAATAATACAGTCATTCTTAGGCTAATATTTTTACAAGTTTAGACATAAATCAAGTGAAGTTCCCTCAGCAGTATTCCACATACTCTGTAACACTTGAGGACTCCACACAGTTTCTATTACTAATCTAACGAGGTCCCAAAAGATGGCAAGACCTTAATTTCAGACTATTTGTAGCAATCTACTGAGTGCCAAATACCACCCTCAGTGACCTGTGGCAGTGTAATAGGTGAAGGAGTGACTGAGGGGATTGTTTTTTTAAAGGTGAATGCTAAATCTGGAGGTAGAAAGAGAGGAGATTTTCTTACAGTATTTTTAGCTCTTGAAACAATTCCCTCTTCCTTACAACATTCTTATTCTGACCAAATATTCGATATCATCTTTAAAAATGCAATTCAGCATTAGTGACCTCAATACAGAATCTCATTTTAATACAAATTGTACACTCAGAGCTGGGTAGCAAAGTAACACAGGAAAAAGCCTACCACTGGTGTCTAGAAGTGCCAGCAGTGGCTATTATGAGTTCACTGTACAAAATGGAAAGGGCAGGGAAACTTATCTGAATAAAAAGCACTGCATCTCTCTTCATGTCCAAGTGGCTAACTCTAAGAGTGACCTTTATTAGCACAAATGGAGGAGAAGGAAAAGAAGCAATGGGCCACGCTTAAGATTATGCATATTTGATGATATAATATTAAGTCTGCTGTGGTTTCATCCTGTTGGTTTGACTGTGGAAACACAGCCCCCATAACCACTGTCAGACACAAGCTGCTTTGCACCTATATACTTAACACAGCGATGCCAACACAGTCACTGGAGACATTATGAAAAACTGGGCATTTTTGTTATTCAGTTTCAATAATCAGCTCAAAATTTGAGAGTCTACTCACATGATCTTGCTTCAAAAGCCCCAACTACAGTGGAAAATACACCCTTAACTGTAGCAGGTAAGTATCCCTTGCAGAACAGAGTAATTGAATTGTTTCCTCGAAAGGAGGCAGAAGTACATATGAAAATTGAGTTTCATAGCTTACAAAGCTCTAGTACTTTAAAACAACTGTCTAGAAAACATTGCCTCTTACTAAATAATCTCAATGCCTGCAATCTTCAGTACACAACACCATCACCCTCTAACAGAGTCAGAAAATCACACCAGGATTTTTCTGTTTGTAACTCAACCCCACTTGATTTCCTCAGAAATCAGCCAAATAGAAACGAACAAGTTTGGAAGGCGTATAGCATTTTTCTTGCCACTCAGGACTGCCATGCACTTCTGCTAGGACCATACCTTCCCAAGGAGTGACTTTTTGGAGTCTTCTGCAGCCAAACAGGCTTCAGTCTAGAAAAATATGATTACTATCTATGTTCTTTATATTGTTTTTGGACTACATAGGGTGTTTGTTTTTTTCCTCATTTTTTTAATTGCATAAAAGGTCAACACTATCTCATATTTTCCTCTGAGGAAAAGCTGTCATGACAACTAAATGAACAGTGGGATCTCTCCAGAATAAATACCAAATTGCAATAGTCTGAAGCAAAGAATCTCCTGATGGCACACTAAAATGTTAATTTCCATTCTGTCTCTGTGAAAAGCAAGTTGTTTAACGGGCATCCTTTCCTCTTCCTTGAGGTTAAAAAGAGGATATTAGTTCAGAGCTTGATCATAATTTTCTAGGTTTGAATCCTCCCAAACTTAATTAGAGCCGAATGCAACTGAGAAAAGTACAGCATAACTTCTTAAAGATAAAGAAACTGATCACCATTTCTGTGACTTATTGGGAGGCAAAAGATGGGTGTCAGCACTTGTAACCCACTTCTTCAGAAACCTGACAAGCATAACCCACACTGAGATTTTCAGCACCTTAGAGGGACAAAAACCTTCTATCTACTGTCATCTGTGTCACTGTGGCAGTAAAATAAGGGTCTTTTCCACCCACTTATGTTTTTAATTACATTATGCATTCACCTTTCAGTTTTAACCGTAAGATGCTGTAATAAACTGCCGTGCTATTTTACAATAGGTTGATAGGCAACAGAACTACCAGTAGCACTTCTATTCTGAACGGTAGCCCCTTATTTTTCAGTATAGTTGTGATGCATAGGGAAAGTAAGGGAACAGGATGAGCGATCACCTGTACGTACAAACTGTTTGCATGAATTTCAATCCATCAGATGCCATTTGCCCACATATTTATTAGGCTAGCAGAGATTTTTTTTTTATTTTTAATAAACAATTTAGAAGTGCAGAAGGGTGGTTTTTGTTGTTGTTGTTGTTCTTACTATCTTTATTCCTCTCCTTCCCATCAATGCCAATTTTAAGCAAAGTGTAACGTCCAAGACAAATCCAAGGCACCAGCGCTGAGCTGTATTCTGCCACCACAAACTGCTCTCCCAGCTCTCCTGTGGCTGCTGAAGTCCATTCAGCCACCACAGGGCTTAGTCTGTTCTAGCAAACCCCCATGCAGATTTGATTCTTCATTGCAGGGTTTTTATTTCACAGCAATTTTTTACTGTTTAATTCTTCATTACAAGGAATGGCAGCATGACATGTTTCAAAAGTGAAACACCTCTACAATGCTAAATTATCACGGTAGGAGACTCATGTCACTGCAGGCAAGGCCAACACTAATGTAATGTTGTTTCCTCTGATACAATACAAGAAGATAATGATTACGCATCCAGAACCAAAAGTCAGAAAGGGCTCAGAAGAGCTGTTTGTTCATGTGCATCTCATCCTACAGTCCCTACCTCATAAAAGGAACTACAGAAACAACCCTAGGGAAGAAGGCAGAGAAAAATGCAAACGTATAAAAATATCCTCTGATGTTAGCAACTACTAAGTCACAAGCAGAAGCTGACTAGCACCAAGGCTATCTGAAATTTGACTTTCACAGGAATAATGAACAGTAAGCAGGACAGCCAACAAACTGAGCTTTACTGTCACACGTCTGTGGCCCTGAGGGCCTCATGTCAGTGAGCAAAGTTAATAAAAAACAACAAAAAAAAGCAGACAGCTGTCCTGTAATTTTTTATTTTAATCCTTAAAATGGTCAGAAAAGTGATGTGCACATGTGGCACGTCTCATCAGTACTCATCATATGTGTAGTCATGCATCACACACACAAGAGAGATCTAACTGTGCCATATGCCCGCTCTTCTTTTCAGGTTGTAGGCATTATACACACATTCATGCATGCTAATGTTCTGCCATAGCACAGATCTGATGATATTCATTCTTACCCTCAAAAACTGTTCTCTAAAATATTGTATAAGAAATTGGTTACCATATTCATTTACTTTTCTACTTTTCACATACATGTCTACACTTCTCTGATTTATAGAAATTTATTTACGTTAATTGTGCCTGGGATTTTTGCCTCTTATGACTAAAAGATGACACCAGAAATCAGGAAGACAGACCTTATTCATTAAGGAAGAGAGAATGTTTTAAAGTACACAACTAACAGACAAGGAATCTTAGTCTGGTTTAAACATCACAGATTCCGACAGCCATGGCCAACCAAAACAAAAAAAGAGGAAGAGCTATTAATGATTGAAGAATGACAGAGAAACAAAACAAAAAAGAATTGTACATAATGCCAGACATACTAAGAAGTGACAAGTATAAATTATGCACAGATTAAATGATGAAACGTTTATTCTCTTCAGAACAAAACATTAACTTCTCTGTAGCTATCCAATAGCTATACTTAGCAACAGATCATGGGATTGCTCAGACTTAAAAATCTAAGTATTTTTAAATAGTGTCAACTGCTACAGAGGAAGCAGAGAATACTACACTGAAAAAGTCATACTCTGTACAAAACAGCAAAAATAGATTTTGATTATTACATAAGATTAAAAGGAAAGCAGATGCAACTCTTCAAAATGCCCACGAAAATTATCTGCTGCATAGCTAGAGCTACTCCATAGATATGAGAAAATCTCTCAGTAACCATTCTGTTCACATCTGTATGGATAAGCTCTTAACAAAACTGGTTCCAGAACCAGGAGGATGTACAGAATGTAGAACTGCTGAGCTGCTTAGCGCAGACACGAACTATGATACACCGAAGACTGTCTTGTTTACCATTACTTTCTTCTTCTGCTTTTTTTAATTAATTGAAGCTGCCAAGTAATTAAAAGGGAATCATTCCACAAAGCAGTAACTCAAGCACAAATCTCCTTCACCCATAAAGCTGACACTATAGTTCCTCACAGACTTGACGCACTCTGACTTGATATACATGTGGGATATACACACAACGTACAGCTGTTTTGAAAGATTTGCAAAAACTAAGTTTCTAAATCCCTTGTTTTTTCATCCCTCCCCCAACAGTGTCTGCTGGAGTCACTTCATGCAAAAGCCTGCCTAGCAGACAGTGGGAGTCCATCACTGTCTGGAGCCACTCTTTTAGGAAGAGACAAACATCTTCATCTACACGGTTAAACACACGTGCACACACACACATAAATATATTAGGAAAAAGATACGATGTCCATACCCTGGTAAGGTCCATGCCAAGTTTGAGCTGAGAGATGAGATGGAGAATTACACTACGTTGATCATCCATGACTCCTAAATCTTCCTCTTCGTTATCTTCTGTATCTGTCGCTTCATCTTCAACTAGGACCAACTCAGATGCTGAATGCTGAAATGAAAAGAAACATCACCATCTGGACAACAATCTTTTTTCTCTTCTATAAATGTTTAAAACAGAGCTGTTCAAGGGAACAAAAGACAAGCTGCTAAAAAGGAAAAATACGAATAAAAAGCCAGCGATGGGTTCACAGGCTATTTTGATCCTTTCCTCTGAACACCAGTATTAAATATCAGACGCTAATTTACACTTCATATTCTTATACATATTGCAGTCACGTCAGGCAAAAAATCACAGCACACTAAAATAACAGCTATTTAACAAACAGAAGTAGACAACTGCAAATAAGTCTTCACAAGATTGTTTCATATGCATCTTCTGCACATATTCATGTATCTACCCAGATGTTGCATGACCAGATTTCACGCTTTCTTCTCCCCATTCTTCTATCCAAGTTCTAAAGTTAGATAACTAAGTAAGCCTCAAACAGAACGCTAACCAGTGCTCACTGACCAATACAGTCCAGACTATTAACTGAAGGAGATAAAGAAACTATAGACATCCTGGGGAAATAAAAAAAATAAAGAGAAAGAGATGATTGAGAGTAAGGCAATGCCATGAATCTTTATGATATCTGTAACATTACGCTGCTTCTCATTGTAGCTGTGGCGATGCTGCCCATTTTTTTTAGACACACTAGCTGAGGACTGGGAGACATCACACCATCTCCCTTCAAGAGGAACTTGACAGCATACAGGGATCATGATTTGTGACACTTTATTTCCCTTTGGGTTTTACAATATATAACAACACTAATCCAAACAGGCGGTAGTAGTTTTGCTCAGCCCAATGAAACCACTTTGCAAACCTGCTAGATCTAACTTTTCTTTCTTTTTTAAATGAAAGTTGGGTCACGCAGCTGAAAAATTTACAGCCCAGAATTCCATTATTCCCCAAGGAGCCCATGCTGTAAGTGAGCCAGCACCACCTGCAGAAGTTAGCATTCCTTCATGCTAAGCAGCACATTCCCGCAGAAGCAGTGAGCTTGCTGAGCAAAGTGAGAACATTTTCAGCTCTCTGAAAGTCTTTGCAAGTGAAAGTTTCACTAAAAAAAAGCTGATGCTCAGAATTTGGTTTCAAAGGAAATACTTTTGAATTACATATTAGAGACCCCACAGGTGAGCAGCCTGTGTAAGGAGAATGTTGCTGAAATTTAGTTGCTGTGCCTTTTCGAGATTTTAATTAAGCTCTTTCCACTTTTTTTTTTTCTTTTTAATTAAATACATGTTCGGTAAGTAGTTGCAAAACAGTATCTGGTGAGATCCAAGGACAATTAAAAGACACTGCAATTACTTTAAGACAGCAGAATACGCATCTTACATAAAACAGGATCTGGTGAGCTGTAACCTCAACAGCTTAGAGCTTTGCAAAAGAACAAAACCACACTTCCCTCTACCCACTCCCTCAGAAAATAAAAGGACAGAACAATAATCCCTCTGCTCCCAAAGCACACAGCAGCTGATGCCTTATTGACAAGTTCAATTAACATAAACCTGACAAACTCACACAAAATTATCAGTCAGGGAGACATAAAACACTGAAGCTTGGTTCTGCTGTCGAGGCGATGTTTCATTTGGAGGGGCTGTGGAAAAAGCATAACTTACAGCAGGCGTTTCCACAGGAGCTTTCCCTTTGATCCAGCTTGACCTCATTGAGAGCACAGAGCTACTGGGCAAGCACCGCTTCTTCGTTACTGCCATGAACCAAGCTTGCAGCAAACAAGCTCCAGCAGAAATTAATAGTGCTGGGGAAAAGCAAGGGAACCTCCCTCCTCACTCCCACCCCCTCTTCTTTTTTTTTTTTTTTTTTNTTCTTTTTTTTTTTTTTTTTTTGGCTATCCAACGAGTTTGAGTGTGTGTGCTGGACGTCAATCTGTTCCGTGCATTGAGAGTCATGTGACACTGGGATCAGTGAGCTTAACTGCAAGCAGCTCCAGTGGGAAAAACGCTGCTGCTGTTTCCCAGAGGACATCCCAATGGGCTGGGCTCCAGGTTTGGGCTACGGGAGACATGACAAGGGAGGGAGAGAGAATGTACACACAAGTAACAGCCAGCATCAGAAAATAAAAAAGCTACACATCAACCAGTTAAAAGACTAAATAATATATAATTTTCTTTGGCTCCTGAAGACTGCACGCTCAGCCAGGGACAGAAACACTTCTTCCTTGCCTGCTAAAACAGGTATTAAGATTTCCATGCCTTTCACGGTGCTGCTAACAAAATGCCAACTGCTTCCTATGGACAAAATGAACACAGTAGGTGGGAACAGCTCTAGAAACAACTCAGGTGTTCAGGGAAGAAGTTTTTGCACTGTTTCAAATGAAAGACATTATCCTCCCTAAGGAGCATGACAAATACAATGTAATATTGGGATGAAGCACTTTTAATGACCATTCTGCAATAAGGACTGTATTTTTCATTATCTTAACTATTTTAATAGCACACATAACGACACTGAAAATCCTCTAACTACTCCTTCTTCCACTACTAGAGTTTTCAGTGCAATAGTGATCCTCAGTGCATGCAGAATGACATCACTTCTCTGTATCTTTCCTCACTTTCCAAGAAAATTAGAACACAAGTATCAGTCTACTGCTTATGTCATCAGACCTGAATAGCCATCCTTAGTAGCATTATCCTATATGTGTTTTCTTTCCTTCCCATTTGCTGTTCAAAGCAAGTAATGAATTACCTTTTAAGTTTTTTAAAAATAGATTTCTCTTCTAAGAAATACAAATTTCTTTAAAACAAATCAACAAACAAAAAATTCACCACATAAGTGCAATATACAGTGTGTGCACCTACAGCCACAAAATACAATATAAACACCACAAAATACAAAAGGTAATGTATCTTCAAAATGTTACTGAAGTTCCACTGAGTTTTTATTTCTTTGAACAGAAAATAGTATACAGTTTAGTATAAACCTATACGTAAGCATGCAGTAAAATGCAAGGGATTACACTGACTGATTATCCTTTAATGGCAGCTTTTCTGAATTATTAGACAGACACGTAAATGATTTTTCCCCATTAAATATAATTGAATAGCTGAGCTAGGAAAGTAGTGATCTGCTTCATTCCTGAGTGATTGGGGCACAAAATAAAAGCTTTGGAGCTCTGCAGCTCAGCCTGGGAATGAACAGCAGAGCGAGACAGATGCTGACCCTGAGAAATCAAACACCAAACCAGTTACAAACAAGCATCAAGGCAGCACTTCTATTTACCATCAGTGTATGTTTCCAACACTGACCGGAACTACCAAGATTTTTCAGAAAACAACTGATAATTTCTAGAAAACTCACTGAAGCTTACTGCTTTAGACTTTAAAAAGCAGAAAACACACTCTGGAAGAGATATTTTAAACAAGTTACGTTGTTAGAACTGGGATCAATTAATTTAGGAAGGTCATCTCCTGGAATAAGAAACTCATGTTCAAGTCAAAAGTCTTGGAAAAACATGGTTCTTTTTTAAAGACAAAAACTGTAGAAGAAAGAAACAACTTCTTAAAGAAACAATGCATTTAAAAACATTCTTTTGGAAAAAGACACTTCTACAAACTTGGAATCAAAGAACTAGAAGCTACGTTTCTGTCAAAGGGCAAAACTCCTGTTCTCCCAAAGACCACTCCACACATTTCAAGTTTTTTTCTAATTGCAACTGTTGCGCTGCAACTTAATTTTAGATAATTAGTTCAGTTATAAGATTTAGGGCCCAGTTTCCAACGTGCTTCACAAGTCATACCGTGTAACAGTATCGCCGAGCACAGCATAGATCTTGTTTAGTTGGAGGAAGGGAGTGTAGAAAAAGGAATATGCAGAATCACTGCATCAATTATTAGGTTAGAAGAGATCTCTTCAGATCACCTGCTCCAACAAGGTTGACTAGAGCCAGTTGCTCACAACTGTGTCCTAATAGGACCTTAGGACCTCCAAGGATGGAGACTCCACAGTATCTCTGGGCAACCTGTGCCACTGTGACCATCCTCACCAGTGTTAAGCAGAGGGAAAGGAGCACTTCCCTCGACCTGCTGGCAGGACTCTTCCTAATGCAGGCCAGGAGGCTGCTGGCTGTTTTAGCCATAAGGGTATATTGTTGTTGCATTGCCAGCAGTTGGCCACCAGAACTCCTGGCACTCTTCTAGTGCAAGGGCTTATCCGCAGATAGCTCCAGATGCATGATTTTGCACTTCCCTGTGTTGAACTTGAACAATTTGTTTCTATGCTGCCTGTGACTGTCTGTTTCAATGGCAGCACAATCCTCTGGTTTATCAGTCACCCCTTCCAAGCCTTGTATGATCTCTAAATTTGCTTAAGGTACACTCTGCCCTCACCATCCAGGTCATTAATGAAGATGTAAAACAGCACTAGCCCTAACACTGACCTTTAGGTACACCACTAGTGACTGACCTCCAACTGGACTTTGTGCCACTGATCATAGTCCTCCAGACTGGTCATTCAGCCACTTCACTTACCTAATATCCATTCCCCACCAGTGTGTTTATGAAGATATTGTGGAAGACAGGGTCAAAAACCCATGTTCAAGCTAAACAATATACGTTACTTTCTTCACATGCACCAAGCCAGTCACCTTGTTGTAGAGGGCTTTAGTGGCAGTTAAGCAGGTAAGCTTGTAAGCACATGCTGACTACTTCTGGTCACAACTTTTTGTCCTTTATGTGTTTGGAAAAGGTTTCCAGGGTTAGTTATTCCACCACCTTTCCAGGGACTGAGATGAGGCTGACCAACCTGCAGTTCTCCAGATGCTCTTTCTTGCCCTATTCAAAGATAAGAAGGAAATCTGCTTTCTTCCAGTCTTCATGAACCTCTTCCAATCACCATGACCTTTCAAAGATAACAGAGACTAGCCTTGCAATCAAAATGGACAAGTACCTCCACGCACATAGATGTACCCTGTGGAGTCCCACAGGCTCATGTACGTCCAGTTTAAGTGCTCCCTAATCTGGTCCTCAACAAACAAAGGTATATCTTTCCTATTTGGTAACTTCTAGGAGGTCTGGCACTCCTGAAGGCCAATCTTAGAGCAAAGACTGAAACAAGGAAGGCATGGCATAACTCAGCCCTTCTTCCATCATAGTAATAAGCACTCCAGCATAGCAATAAGTAGAGACCATGTGCATCCTGACATGGACACAGTGACAACTTGTACAGGACTTATAATTCAATTCTGTAAGAATTTTTATCAAGATATGGAAAAGTTTTACGTAGTAGAAGACTGCCTCTAGTCAGGGGCAAGACAACAAATCTCAAAATCTTAAAACATCTGGATAAAAAGACAATTTCATAATATTCCAATTGAAGTAGTCATTAAATCTTCCTACACTAAAAAAATTGGCAAACGATACTACAGAGTAACAGAGACCAAAACATTTTCAAATTGAGAGAAAGGTGGAATAAATGAGTTGCAAGACTTGTTCAGAACATTAAACGGAATTAGTATTCTCAGACTAGTCAAAGATCGACATATTTTCCATACAGTTACCTGATTACAATTAATCCTACCACTGCACATATAAGTCAAAGGCTTCATTTTAATTTTCAGATTCCCTCCATAATGGCATGGGCTTGCAAATATCACTTACATTTTCACTTGTGTAACTTGAGAGCTCGCAAACAGGTTTTCTGTGGGTGTAAGATTAAATATAACTTCATGTAAGGCCAGAGTTTTAGCATATTTACACGAACGTGACAAATTGACTCCATACAATTTTCACCACACTGAATTCCCAAATTAGAATTTTCTTTGTACAGTAGATACATTAACAACACCCCAAAAGTGGGTGTTGTTGCATAATTAGGTGTTGGTTTCTTTGAGGATTTCTCACTATATGAGAATTGACAAAATTGCACAAATCAGCATGTGTCACTTTTTCTTTTCTTTCTTTTTAATTGCATTTATTGTAAGTTGTGACATGCACCTGTCAGAAAAACGTAAGCTTATGGCACTCCATCCATTATTGGAAGTGATCTGAATCTCAAATAAAGCTTTTACCAGTAAGCTGTATTTATTAAACTAATTTATACACAGATTAGTTTATTGGCATACTATGAAGGGAGTGATTCCCCAACAAGATGTTAGATTGAACAGAAATAAGATTTCAGTTCTGCCATTAACCTAAATATTGAAAGAAAACACTCAGATGCGTTTACTTTAAACTCATGATAGAGACAGAAATCACCATCATCTATGCACTTCTCTAACTTACAAATGGGTTGACATCTACAAACGAACAATTTTTAACCAAAATTTTCTCTTCCTTTTTTAAATATATCCAGGAAGATTCTAATCTCTCTTTAAACAAGCTTTTCCCTTCCTCAAGAACACTTCAAATAAACAAAAGAGAAAATACTTTTCTCAGCACTTATGATCACACTACTAAACAATGTAAGTACATTATGGAGGAGGAGAAAGAAGAGGGTTGGAAAAGCAGTGTTAGAGTGAACTCAAGTTTATTCACTGCCTGAGCCCTGCCCATCTTACTGAACCTTTAAGTTTGGCTCCTGGCAAGGCCTTTGCCCGATTATTGTAAAAAAAGAGTAGATCAAGGATAAAATTTCAAGTCCAGCCAGATCTCATATTCCAATGGCAACTCTGGCACCTAGATACTAAAGTTTCAGTGACTTTCAAAGAGATTTAAGGGTCTCCAGTTGCCAAGCATTTTATTTATTTACTTAACAAGCTTACATACAAAGCAGAGTTTGAATGGAATAGTTAGAAAGCAAAACTTACTACAGTCCATACACCTCAATTTCTTCCTCTTAAAAGTATCAAAAGTAGGTGGCTTAGTTGATTTTCTTCATTTATTCTAAATATTCCATAAAGCCTTTTCCTCTACTGCCTTTGTTATCAGCTTCTGATTTAATTGGTAGGAAAAATTTTTCACAGTAGTAATATCCAAAATCTCTGCCACCTCAATGAGAAAAAAAAAACCACACACACTAGCATTCAACATCTATAGCTTAGATTTAATATTGAAGAAATATACCTTCTTAAGTATCAACACAAAGAAGATGACAACGAAATAAAGATTTTAGAACTAAAGAGGGTGCACATTGTAACTTACCAGTATAGCAAGCAAAAATGTATTTTTGCTTTGATTCAGTCATCTATATACAGACCCAATCAACAAGACCGTTTCTCCTTCCAAATTCCATGAAGGAAAAAGTAGAAAATAAGTAGGCTTTCTACTTACCTTAAAATATGGGTACCAAGAAAAATATCTAGATAGGTAACTAACTGCTGCATCTGTGTTTGGAATACACTGCTCATCACTGACAGTTAAATATGGAATACTTGGTAGGAAAAAGTGTGCATCAGGAAAGGAAGCCTACCAAGTGCCTAGAAATTAATTTCTTATCAAAGCTTTTGTCTCAGTTTGGTAGTTCAGATCTCCAGAGAAAATAAAATTCTTCAAAGCAGAACTAGCAACGATAAAACATGTAAATTTCTTGTATGGATAACTGATATGTATTTTGTGGGTTACTGTGCTTTGTTTTTCATTAGAATACACTACACACTTAGATGTCCATAAAATGTATTCAGCTAAGGTGCAAGGATCAGAGACCTAGGTGAACCACCTTTCCACTACACAAGATTTAAGATACAACATGTAATAGCAGTAATTTATGGAATGAAATAATACCTTGCTCATTTTAGGAGATGCTTCATTACAAAGGAAGTATGCAAAGTCCATTTTGCAGAGATGATCTTGATACTAACAGTAAATGTAGACAAGCTGACATACAGATGGTGCAAGCAAAGAAAATAATTACAAAACTAGTTCCTTAGGTTACAAATAGGTCTGAGATCTTCCTTCCCAGCAAAAGCAATCTAACAAGCACCTTGAGGCAAGAACACTATCTGGATATTCACTGTTATGAGAGTTTCACTACTATGTTTTGCTTCCCTCCCTCCCTAAGTATCTCCAGTAACAGAGGTCTTTTTACACATAAATAACAAGCCCAGAAAGCTTGCCTTTCCTATACTGCAGAAGTGTTTCAACTCTTATTTGTAACTATATTTGTCAGCAAATATAACAATATAGTACTGAAGAGGACCAAATAGCATTATCGTATTTAAGAATGAAAAGCTCTGATGTGTCGTTAAGAACAAAATGAATGTAACAAGAAACATGGGGGCATCTTTATAAGCCTTCAGACAAAAATACTGGAAACAAACTATTGAAATGATTATCTTTTAAGATTAAAGCATTAGTCAGAGAACCAATACCCTTTTAAATGCAGAGATTCTCACTTGGATTACTTATAGCATTGTAATCACCCTGTCAAGCATCAAATCAGGTTTGACAACTTTTTTTCCCCTACATGAACATATTTTCTTCATAAGAAAATTCCTCTTTGGTTATCTTGATTTTCATAAACCCAAATTAGTCAGTACAGAAAATCAGCCAAAAAGCAGCTCATTCCTAAACATAGAATCCAAAGAAAAGATCAAGTATCAGCACCAGTACACACATCTTCTGAATATCTATCATGAAGTGAGTGCAACTGAACTATAACACTGTTTAATGAGAATCCAGAAACACCAGAGGACTTTGCAGTATTGCATAAATTCAGTATGAACAGGGAATAAATATTTTTTGTCGCTGTTATCAGAAAGGGCAAAAACGAACAGCAACTTGAAGAACATACAAAAAAGAAAATGCTCAAAGAGAAAAGCCCCACAGACTTGTCCTAATTGGGGCCAAAAAAAATCTTGAAGACTAATATAAATGACAATAGTGAATTTTATGCTAACCTAAAAATACACGAAAAACAATACAGTATCACATCATCTAATGCCACATAGACACTAGTGAAGAAAAACCTAATGTAAGATAAGCAGTTTTGTTTTGAGAATTAAATTTTTAGAAGCAAGATGGCATTAAATACAGCATCTGACAACTCAAAGTAAGCTCTTCACTATTTACAAGCCTGTACAGTCCAACGTTTGGAAGTCTGTAAAAAACTCTCAGCAGCAGCCAGGCAAAACTTCAGAGATTGTGAAAGGTCTGAAAGTCATATGCCTGTGACTCTTCATGAGCTAAAGAGAGAAGAGAAAAGGCTGATTGGAGCTGCAGGCTGATAAGGGAAACAAACGTGGACAAAAGCATAGGAGAAAGTTTTACCCTCTCAATTTCCTCCTCTATTAAAAGACATCCTCTTCTCTAGACTGAGATCCTTGGGTAGGAACTTGATGAAGTTGGAGCAACTTGCCTCCTACTCCCACAAAGCAGGGAACAGGTCACCAGTCAACAGAATATTTTTTTCTGGTATGTTTTCACAAGGCATCTATTTACAAACTTAGAAAATGAAGGGAGGTCCACAGACAGAGCATGACTCTTCTCAGAGGTATACAGCAACAGTCAGAGGCAACGGACCAGCTGATGCAGAGGAATTTGCATTTACATACTGAAATAAAAATATTATCATGAGAACGGTCAAATGCTGCAACAGTTTGTGCAGCAAGGTTGTGGGACCTCTACCACTGGAGGGTTTCAAGACTTGGCAGCGTATGACCGTGAGCTACCTGAGCAGATTAGCAAGCAATGGGCTGAACTGTATGATCACTGGGGGTCCCTACCCATCTCAACTACTATCTCATGCCATAAGGATTACATTTGCAAATCCAAGCAACTGAAAATTTAAAAAATAAATTAATCAGCCCTCTGTCATTCTCCTCTTGCACAATGCTTTGTACACTATCTAAGCAAATTTACAGCAGAAAGATGTTACCATGTTAGTCAATAGCTAATAAAATACCATTCACATATGCAAAGTGGGCACTATAACACTATAACAATAACTACTAAGAATTTAACATTTACTACTGTCTGGTCTGGCAAGATTACTCTATATATATATATCCATTTCTTGCAGTGCTGTTCCTTATACGCAGTATCAAGTGCCAGGATATTTATCAGAGCAAAGTAGTAGTATGGATGTTAACACAGGCAGCATTAACAATCCTTCCAAAGCACAAACTCATTAAACCATCCTTATTTCCCCTCTCTTCCTGTTCTTTGTCCCATCCATTACATACTTTCTCACTGCTGCCACATATACACACAAAAGAGGAGGGGGAAAAAAAAGAGAGGCTTGGGTCTTTCAAAACATTCTCATAGGACAGCATCAAATTCATATATGAAATAATCTGAGCCTAGAAAACTGCCATCTTTTATGTGGCTACATTCTCGAGGCCAGTGGAACTCTACTTGAAAAGCTTCAAAGATTTTTTCTCAGTCTTATAAATCACTTGGTTCATTCTCAACTGCAAAGAAATCTGTGTGGCCTGCACTGTAAGGTAAAAGAGTCTTGACTCTTTCACCTTGACCTTCCAACTCCTCAGCTGAGGTAAAGTCTTAGTCTTGAGTACTTTCATCCCACCTCTTTCCACATGCTGGGCTTTTCAAATGAAGAGCCACTAGAATTCATCACTGCAGATAGAAAACCTCTCTGTTTTTCCAGCAAAACCAGAAGGAACGGCTGAGGTCAGTTTGGATGGCACTTCACTTAACAAGATAAAACCATCTCTAAATGAGACAAATACATGCTATAAAAAAAAAGTTCAATCCACCTCACCCCCAACAGAAGTCTAGGTAAGTTACAGGTAGCCTTAATTAGATGGGTAAGCTTGCTAATGGACAGTGTGGCCAAACTTGCATACTAGAAAATCAAAAATGGCAGCACACAAAGCAACTCAATGAGCACACAACAAATCAGTTGGTGCACAAATAAAATTGATATTGGTTTTGAAACTGGTTTACAAAAGGACAGGAACAGGTTTTTATAATTAACAGAATAAGCAATTGGTCTATTTTAACCTAATTTTTAAGTCTTACTGCAAGTGAATCTGATTTTATAATGATGAATTTTCATTGAAATTCACTATTAATTATGAAATACCAAATAATCAGAACTTCATGTTTATTCAAATTAAATATAAATTTTGTATTAAGGCTTCTTTTCCTATTTTAAGTAGAATATTACTCTTGAGTATATTTTACAGATATTAGATGGAATACACGTATCTGGGGCCTTCGACTGGCTCCACAAAATGTAACGGCTTTGGCTGGAGATCAATTTACATCTGTTATTTACATAAAAAGATTTACTAGATTGTTTGCTGACACAATTTCAGAAGGTTATAAAAATTAAAACCAAGATTAGTTAGACTACCTTAGTTATTTTCTGTCAGTGCTGTTGTAGCAGGCTTATGTCATATAGTTCTACTTTTAGTATAGTTGTGTATTTAATCCTTAAATATACCTTCCCTGGAAGTTTTCTATCGATTATCTCAGAGTTCATGTTTTAGATGGCCTGATAGAGAATAGATTAACTGGTACTATCTTTGCCTAGAGGTGAAATTTATCTATCCAAGTCATTACAGTCCATTTACTGTGCTCTTCTGCCCAGAAGTACTTAATCACACAGAAAGCAAAACGCAGGGCACAGTCAGCAATACCATAATGTCAGTGCTAAACAGTGAAAAGGGACACTGTAATAGCACTAATATTACTTTCCAACGCTGATCTGTTTTCTTTCCATTACTGCACTTGTAGATAGCAGTACATGTTCATCACTAAGCTGATCTCCCACCACTGATTACAAATGCTTATGTGAAGTACAAAAAGGAAATAGGAAACACTAGGAAAAATTGATACCAGGAAGTAATCCAGAGTCCTGGGCAAGACTGCCTCTAGACAGACATACACAGAAAAGGTAATACCAAATTAGAAATTATTTCCTTTATCTAGTTTAGCTTCTAAAATGACAGAAACACTTAAAACTATTTCTTACCATCACTAAGTCATCCTACTCAAAAAGAGAAAGGCCCCTACAGAGGATGAAGTATCATCATATTAGGATCCATATTAAAGATAGAAAGCAACTTCAGCCTAAAGGACACAATGTCCTGAACATATTGGACCATATCACAATCTTTAAGAACTAAGAAGAAAACAACTCTGTGCCTCCTACAAACAGCGCAGTTCCTTCCTGCAATTGAGAGCACCATGGCTCAGACCATCCAGGGACAGAAATACCCTTAATGATCAGGACATGACTACACTTGCAATCGCTATCACAATTAAAACCTGGTTTAACAGTTAGATAATCAGAGCTAAGCCTCAATCCTACAGAGCTGAAACTTCAATCCTATTAAAAAGATACTTTGGTACGGAACATGTGTAGTTTCACGTAAGCAAGGGAAAGTTAGGGACAGGAAAGAAGAGAGACTGCACAGATGCCAGATACCCAGGATGGAAAGAACCAGCTGATATGGCAAGTTAAGGCATAAAAGAAAAATAAAAAATAAAAAAAAATCACAAGAAGGGAGCTAAAATGCAGATGTAGATACAGCATATTACAACATGTGTTGTTAAACTGTCAGAGCAAAAGAAAATTTGTACTTCCCTCTCAGGTCTCCCCTAAGAACTGCCATTTGTATTTGGCTACCAGGGGAAACATTTGGCTTGCAGTCACATTCTCGTTTCTCAAAAGAGGACTTCTGACGCCCAAAATTACAATTAATTGAACTGGAGCAGCACACACATGGAAGTGATTCACAGCTTTATTCTACTTAGGCACAAACTTTATTACAACAAAATTTGTTATGAAACTCAATATTTTGAAATTAATCAATTTCAGAACTTCAAGAAAAGAATTTCCAAGTTGTAAACCATTATGTGAAGGAAGCAGATCACTGTTTGTTACAAACTTTACAGAGATCAAGTTCATATCACAGCTTTGAAGGGTCTACAAAGGCATATTTGTCCTCTTCTCTTTTAAAGGGAGAACTCTGTAAAAAAACTTCTACCAAAAACTCCAAGCAGGTTCGTTAGGGGTTGCACAAAAGTATTTTAAATCATCTCACATCAGGTGTAGAAAAGCTCTGTTCAGGTCAGTCCTTAGCCCTGATGAATATGAAAAAGCTATCTGGTATTTCACTGTCACTGGTTACTTCTTTCAGTTGATACAACAAACTTTAACCTATTGCTGTCCTACAACACAACCCTAAAAGGAAATTCTCATTTAGGAAGAAAAAGCAGTAACATCAACAGTAACAACAAAGGATATGATAAAAGCAAGTAAATACACACGGAAATCATTTCTGCTGCAAGATCTTTTCCCTTCTGAGCTACTTTAAGAAGTATCTCAAAAGATATTCCCCCTGCGCTTGGAAACAAGAAACATTTTAAATAACAAAAGCAAGTAAACAGCAACAGACTGTTTAAAAATAAGACTCTCTAGCTACTACATTGTTTCACAAGGGAGAAACTGCAACCTGAAACCTTAATTGGGCAGCAAAGCAAAAAGAAATGTTTTTTCCTTGAGCTACATGTGGCATCAAAACTCAGCTCCAGGACTTACAATACTCCTCAAGAATGCTTACGTATTAAAATTGCATCAGATGAGTCTTGTCCATGCTTTCTTTGTCAACATTAAAAAAACAGAAAACGTCACAAATTTGTTAATGACATTTCTTAATGCACTGCTTCAAAAAGCCTAACCACTATGCTGAGAATTAACATAACTATTGCTAAAGGCATTCAGTAAGTTGGCTGTGTAGCCAGGAATCTGCTGCCAGTTTGCAGCCTTCTATATTGGGAACAATTCCTTAGCAATCTCCATCCAACAAAACAAATGTCTCTATTTTCTTCTTAAAATCGCTGTTGATTCACATACCTAAAATGATCTTTTCCTTATAAATAACATCCCATAACATAAGCAGCTAAGTCGGTTGTTCCTGAAGGGCAGCAATTTAATGGCATTTTCTATTTCAGACTACAGGTCAATTCACAATTTGTTTAGTTGGTACATCTAATATACCACGCTGAATGTTGGCCAACAAGCTCTCTCCCATTCCTTTGGGGCACAGTTTCTGACTAAAAGACAGAGGAGATACTATATAAAAAAAATAAAGTATTCTTTCATAAAAATCCAGGCATGGTCAAAGAAGAAACCACAATTAACTTGATAACGCTGAAAGAGGAAACTGCACTCTCTTCTCAATAATTTTTTTAAAATTAAGGATCACTTCCTCTGGCACTTCTGACAGCCCAATATACACACTACCAACTTGTTCAGAGATGGAAGTTTAGCCAGGGCTCAATTTATATTGCTTCTTTCTTGGTGTGAGTGTTTGGTTTTTTTTAAGTTTTCAAGAAAGTCATGAAGATAAATGAACATCATTTGAATGACACTTGTAGATTCCTCTGGTTTTTTTTTTCTTTCCCTCCCACACCCAAAAGCAACTACCACATGGACAACGAGAAGTCACGGTCTTTCATATCACAAGTTTCTTAACAATGACACCTGGATGAATTATGTCACTCTCTATTGATACCACCATAGTTACTAATAAGGAACTAACATATGCACTAGGAAATAAGTGGAGCATGATGAACTGCAGTTGTTTTTATATATAATCTCATATACTAAGTAATTAGCTGAGTCACTGCTTCTTAAACTTTCGATCATGAACTGGTTGCTCAGTGTCACTCACTCATGCCTGAGACACACAACAGGACAGAGTGTATTTGAAAGTGAGTATTAAGCAGAACACCTTTGATAGCTTGGGAAATAAACAGATAAATTTTTAAAAAGTCACACATTACCACCAGATAGCATCCTTAGCAGGCTAACAGTTATGCTACTTACACTATTTTTCTCTTCTACAAAGCCAGTTCTCAAGTCCTCATTTCTACAGTCACAGCAACACGAAGCTTTGCCTCCTATTTGACACTTCTCTCAGCTTACACAATTGGGCAGAAAACTTGCAGTTCTCTGTGAGAGCATCTGTTCAAGAAAAGAATCTGACCACAGCAACCAAGAGTAGTGTAACCTCTGTAACAGGGCATGACAGTCTGCCAGATCTGAAGTTGAGCCTAGAAGTCTAACATCTTTTCTTTTTTTAAGTGCTAGTGCCCCAGGGAATGCAAATGCAGGCTGCTGATTTCAAGAAGATGGTCCACAAAGCACGAAGTATTCCACACTGAAACTAACGTTATGCTCCCTTGCTTATATCCATCTGCAGAAGGGTTCTCCTTCCTCCATAAATTACGAGTTCCAATACCTCAAGCCATATGTATTATCAGTAAGAGAAAGAGCTGAGTCTTTGAAAAAACAGTTGTAATTCAAAACTCAATTCAACTGCAAAAGTGATGCTCTCTAAAAATAATAATAATAATAAAATAGTTGAGTACAGAAAGCTCTCAAAAGAATATTCTTATGAAAATGCTGTAAGAATTGCAGTTGGCTTATCTGAAAAAGAAATTACACAACCTCCTAATAAAAAGCAAACATAATTCATTTAAACATTGAGATTATTGGACATTGTAAACAGTAGAACTTGAAACTGTCTTTTAAGGACAGAACTGTAAGAGGACCAAAGTAAGAAGTAGTATTTTAACAAAATCTATTTTGGTTTTTAGCCCAGGATTTTTTTAAACTATATTCAACTCAAGATACTACAAAAGAATTGGAAAAACAAGCAGCTTTATTGATCTCCCCAGCCATTACAAAGTTCGTTAAAGGTAATATATTTTAATTTAAGTAATTCCAATTGCCAAAGAGCATTCACTTGTAGTAAAGGGTTTCTTCAGCTCTCAAAAACATCTTTCCAGTTCTCCAGGTCTTGTGTGCTCCAGGTGCCCAACAATCTTTGAAGTCTCAGTGTGAAGTGTTTTCCTGGTGGGCAGCACTGGTATCCAAAGCAGACAGCAGAAGCTGGAGAAGTTTGACATGGTGAGAGAGTTTCAGTGCACCAGATGTCTGATACGCAGCTATGAGCCTCCTCAAAGAGTCGATGCTTCAGAACTGCCCTTTACCAAGTAAATGCCACAAAAGCACAAATCAACAGGCTGGTGCAGGTGATGTGAACAAGTTTGCCTATAATCACTTAACAAGAAAATGGGCCAGGAAGCAGTACGCAATTTTGAACTCAGAGAAGCTGAACCCAGAGACATTCAAGAGCAATTAGCAACAGAAAAATGGGTAGCAAGCAAATCTTGTGGTACTAATGTCTCCTGTCTCAAAGGAGAATAAAATCCAAACAGCTTATTCTATCATCAGAGATAGATACATATACTGACAGACCACCAATGGGGTTTACAACTAGGAGATCATATGCTTTCCATAGTCCACTATCTCTCAGTATCACAGAGAAGCAAAAGCACAGAGCAATACACAAACATTCTGTTCCAGTTTTCAGAGTGCGTTTTTGCATAAAACTCCATTTTAACAACTATTTCAGACAAATACAGAACTATAAAGATAAAAAAAAATGTACAGTAATTCATGAAAGCATCCACTATAGCATATCTCTGCATCTAATCAATGTCAAGTCTCAAATACAACAGAAATGTTCTGCTTACCTCAGTACCTGGCTGTAGCGTCTGCCCATCTTGAGTTGCAGATGGAACTATGGCCCATGTAATGTTGGCACTAGCAGATGATAAGGAGCTGAGGGCACCATTTTTCAGTTGCTCTGAGGAATGTGACTTAGGCCCAGGCCATCCCAGGATACCATCTGAAGCAGAAAACAGATGTCAACTTACAAGAGTAAGATGACTGATTTTTTCATTCCTGTCATCATTCTATTCTTATTAATCAACTGCTACTTGTTCCTTGTCCCCATGCACAGTTTTACTTCAGTAATAAGTCAATGAAGGAAGAAGATTTTACAGTTTTATTCCTACTGTCAGATAGAATTATACATAAATTATGTATAATAATATAGATAAATATTATTCAATCTAGCACACCTCTGTAATCAAGCAAGCATTCTCTACCCAGTATTTTACTTGTTAGGAACTTACTCAACATTACTGCACCTAATACAGTGCAGGAGCTTGCCACGTCTTTTAAACACAGATCAGTACCAGAAGAAAGATGACTAACCATCTAGTTATTGCATCAGGCCCCAGGCTCAGGACTAGTTTGAGTAATATGCTGACCACCTCTCCATTTACGTTGTCTGAAACCAGAGTTTGACACTTAACAGCTGTACTTCATTTCTGCTGGAACTTAACACTAAAGCTCTCCCTAGATTAAGTGCTAAAATGCTTTCCTTGTATCGAGAGCACAGTTTAGAGGAGTTCTTATTAGTAAGATGCATATTAAATATGAATCAAACAGAACAAGACATCAAGACAACCCCTACTTCTGGAGACACCTAATTTCCAGGAAAGACCATTGAGAGATGCTAAGACAGAAAAAAAAAATCCAGCTAAAAAGGGGGCAATGTCCTTCCTCCCTCACTGCTTTAAAACACAGTGTCACCATTCACATCTGTAGCCCTCACCATAGTGCTTACATTTCAGCTATCAATTACATGCTGCTACAAAATAGAGAGATATGGATAAGAAAACTGCAGTTTTTCAGTCATTACCATAATATGCGCATGAAAATACAGTCAATATCACCAGGAGGATCTCTTTCTCACATCACTGCCAACATTTTAAGATGTCCTCAAAGAACACAAAGTATGTAAAAGAACCTGTTATTTGTTTTCTCAATATCACCAGTGGTTAACAGAGGTTGCTTCTTAATTAAGATAAATAGTTTGATGTGGTGAGATAAACTGTGTACTACTACTTTAACTTCATATTTCTACTGTTTAAAATAGGTCAGAAGTCCTATAGTTGAAATCTTACTAAATTCCAAAGATAAAATAATTACAGAGCATTCCTCTCATCTGAAATGGTACCAAGTTATGATAATATGATGAAACTTCGGGTCTACTTGCTTTGGAGTATTTTGTAGTACCACCTTTTGAAGAAAGCATAAGCAACTGATTTGTAAAAAGTGTATAATGATTTTCAAAGATCAAAGAAACTAGCAGGGAGAAGAAAAATGTTAAAAAAAATAAAACGTATTTCACACAACTCAAATTTCCCACTGATAAAGGAAGATTCTTAAGATCAAGTGGAGAAAAAAAGGTCTTTTTGTTTGACTTCCCCTATATATTAGTCCTGCACACCACAAAGTCAACATTTGCTCCCATGTCTAATAATGAATTAAATCAACACAATGTTGGTATACACAGCAAGGAATGAAGAGCTCAGTGACTGCAGTCATAGTAGCTTTTTGTGTATTTCTCAGGTCTTGAACAATCAGGAAGAAAGGACAACCCCAGATCACTCAAAATAAGCTCTGACTCAAGAGGATAATCTGAAGATTGCCCTGACAAATCCAAAATGGACTCCACATGGGAGAAAGGAAGGAAGCGTACCTTCAGCATTTAAGGATAAAACTACAAAACTTTATGTGAAGTTAGAAAACTTCACATAAAACTGTTATCTCCTTGGAGGGAAGGCATAAGGCTATAAATTGATAAACAATTTTATTTCTTTTTTTACTCTTTTTTATGTTGATACAGATTTCATCGAGAAAAACACATCAAGAAGTTAAAACAAACTTGCTACATTTCAACAGTTTTATAGAGCACACCTATCCTCATTCTTCACTGCTTTGAATGTTGTAACTAATCTATTTTGCTGTTTCTCCCTGTCATCAGCTGAATATTGAATTATTACTGCTATTTTCCTATTACAGAGAAACTAAAAAAAAGAAAAGACTGAACTGACTGTTCTTTATGCAACTCTTTGAAAATAAGTCATCCGCTCATTTCCTTGGGCTATCAATTTTCTCTCTTCACACACGATCTATTTGGCCTTCACTGTGAAGAATTGTATTTTTTAACTAACATTTTTTTACAAAGCTAATTTCTGTAAATAGCCATGAGAAAACACCATTTGAATAAACACCTTGCTTCGGGGGAAATTTACAAGCACAAACATTTGTTTAACCATCATTTACATATTTTCTAAAACACTGTATCAGTTTTCAGTACAAACACACCTAGTAAAAAAGATTATTTTAGTCTTCATCTTTCTCTGCATATCTGAAACACTCTCACAGAAATAGCATCTATTAGAAGCATGCCAGCATGTTTTTCCATCTGTCCCAAGCGCAGTGATATTCCTTCACAGAATGATGCATCTTGTCAGCTTAGTCAACTTTAAGCAGATCTTAGCCACACTTTACGAGAGGATGCTAAGAGTTAAGGTCCAAAGGATAAATCACATCTAATAACATCATATTTAATATGCAAATCTACACTGATGTATCGCACTTTTGTATCACTCAAAGGGAGCTGCCATATACCTTGTAGAACTCTACTTCCCAGACAAATGCAGGGTATGAAGAAAGAATCACTAGAAATAGTCTTAAAATCAATTAAGAACACAATCTCTACATACTGCAAGTTAGAAGACACAAAAACACTACGCTAATTAAAGCAAAACATCTACGTCTATAGTAAACAAATGCAGAAATTGGAATAGATTAATTAAATATGATATTTGCATAACCAGCTAGATCTCTTCCACTTGTATGGTGTTGGGTATGTTGTTCCAAAAGAGAAAGCCAATTCTAAGCCCAATTCTTCTGACAGTTCAGTGCAAATGCACATATAAAATCATAGCTCTCATAGAAAGCATCCAAAAAACAATGCCAATTTCTACCACAATGAACAGGCAGCAGGTAAATTCCAACAAAATAGAGAACACTTTTAGATAGCTAAATGCAGCACCCAGACACCCGGTGTTCTTTCCCTACAGTTCAGAAAAATCATCCATTCAGACGGCACAATTGAGAGTATTCTACAGAAGTGTCCTCAGGATGAACACTTCACCCCTTAAGAGTTGTACACAGCATGAGGATCTACCAGAACAAGCGGTATGAAAGAGATTATTCAGTTAAGCACTACTGATCATTTTCATTTTTAGATTCTGATGCACCTTCAAACTATGTTTCTATATTACAATTGATGTATGAAATATGCTTAGCACTCACCTCAATTCCGTAATAAAAAAAAAAAAAAACTTTAAGTTCTCTGCTCTTGGCTTATAGACAAAAAAAATACAACATTTTTCCCTTAGCACAATCATAAACAAACAACTATTGATAAAACTCTTACAATGCATTGTAACTACACTATAATAAATATTCCCTTCAGAATTCTACACTAGCTCTCAAGGAGAGACCAAAATTGGTCCCTGCTGGGCTGGGGCTAGAAAACAACATTATCTTGCAAAGCAAGAAGAGCAAGTAAGGAATGCTGTATTAGCATATAGATAGAAGCACAAATTGTTTTGGTTAGTCCCAGCAGTAGGAAGTCTAGCTCTGATACATTTAAAGGAGACCTGGCTGACTGTGGATTTTATTTAAGTTACATGGTAATAATTTTTTCTCACCTGTCTTCTTTCCTCATTCTTCTCTGTACCTTCAGGTATTTGGCAGGGGGGAGGAAGGGCTGGGGATAGCAGGGGTTAAACAAGAAAGAGGATTCCCCTACTTGCTCATTTTTCTCTCCTCGACAAGGAGAATCCATCACTGTCATTTGTTACCAAGTCGAAAGTACCTGGATTTTGTCTTTCCTGGCCACTTCCTTTTTCAGAAGTTGGAACCAAAGAATCTGATGAAACAAAGTACTTCCCCTCTCCCCACCCCAAACTCCAGAATCACTTTTGGTCCATTTGTTGCCAAGGAAGCCAAAATAAGCAGCATTTGCACATCCAAATGAAAGAAAATTGATAGCAAAGATGGATCTGGGTTTTGGCTTTTGTTTTTAGAAAAGAAAATAAAAAATAACCCCTTTAAAAAGAAGAAGAAAATAAGAAACATTATATTTTCTGTTCAGAAAAGTGGGCAAGTGAAACTTAAAGGAGTTCCTGTCTGGTGGAATGCTTTATTCAGTAAATGAACAAGTTAGTTATAAATAAGGAACATATCTGTACATACTGCTGATGACTGCAAGGCAGGACTCCAATTGCAAAAACATGAAAAGAAAGAACAGATCTAAAGCACAACATAAGATAATAAATTAGCTTTAAAACAAATTTTCAAATTTGCTGCATTCTTAGTTTGGGATAGAAGGAAGGACACCAACCACAGCTGTCAACAGGCTCTAGAGACACTCTTCTGCTAAAGGCTACCCATTAGGAAAAAAGTAACACCAAAGATTTAAGATTTTAAATAGAAATAAAAGTTTCTTCTTTGTAGTTTTATTTTGAAAGCCATCTGTTTCCTGTTGCATGCTAAATAAACTCAAACTTGTCATATGGTACTTAATGCTGATTAGCAAGTACTATGTATAGTACACACTACACTGCTAGGTGATATCAACAACAATTTTTGGCTCTAAGCTCATTCAGTGGCACCCATCTGAAAAAACCTGCTTGACAAGCTTTTGAGGTTAATGGTAGCCATGAGCACAGTGGTAAGAGCAGCTGGGAAATGAGTAGAAACCATTTTCGGCTGTTGCTCTTTTTGGGAATTCAAGCTGACTTATTGGGGTGGTCATGTAGACTAACGAGATGTCACTGGATCTCTGGTGGCAACTATCTCCACTTTATAAACCATTTCCTAGGATTTCACTCTTTACTAACTTCCCCATCTTCCCCACATTCCTTAGCTGCTTAGAACTTGTAATAAGCCAACTGGACAGCTTTTGCTGCCTTAATCTTCCTCCAGGTATATATGTATATATATATATATATATATGTACATTGAACCATCTCCTCCAATAATTGGAATGAGACAGTGTGTAAGAAAAATTTTGAAATGTCTCTCCTCCCTTCAAAGAGAACAGAATCCCCAGACCCAACAAAATTTGTAGGTATAGACAGAATCACTCAATTTCACCTCATTCTGTATATAATCAACACTTCCAGCTAATAACATACTTTTTCAGCACATTTTTCAATGAAAGAAAAAGATTACAAAGAACTTAGCCAGAGATCAATGCACACATGTTTAATAAAGGCAGCTAGGTATGTCTGCCATTATTTCATCTCACAAGTAGAAACACAGACAGGATTTTTGCTTCAGTGACTGTTCTTGTTGAAACATTTCCAAAATCAAGCACTAACAAAAAGAGAATCACAAAAAGCTTTCCTTGAATCTTTAGAATAAGACTAAAACATGTGTTGACTACCCTTCAAAAAAAGATTGAAGACTTCAGTTTAGTCTTCAAAACTGCTTGTAGACTTGAGTTACGTGACTGACAACTTGTGAGAAACATTAAAATTAAGAGCAGGAAACCACATCTTCCTTAAACTATTCCATGCCAAACAATATCATAAGATATTTAAAGTCAAGACCTACATAATTCTAGATTTTGGATATGATTTTAATGCACTGATTGCTAAAATGCTTTCCTTCTACTCACACTGCAGGAAAACAAAACAGCAAGTAAATTCCATTTAAAAAGGAGATTATTTTCTTCTTAAACAGTAACAACCCACAAATCTGTTTAAATTACTAAATAATTATCTTTGTGATTGCAGTTCCTGAGTACTATGTCAGACACTCAGCTATCTTAAGTCCTTGCTGTAGAAGCACTAAGATTGTAAGACCTACAACGTGCAAAGGAAGAAATGACAACCCTTATGTAACTGTCCATAACGATTTTAAGAACAGAAGCAGGGTAAAGTTATACAGAACATAGGTACATATTACTCTTCAGGCAGTTCTCTGTATTTAGAGCATAATAGCGAGAGGATTTGATGCTGAAGGAAAGGTAAGCTCAAGGATAAGCTAAATTCAACACAGCTAAGTCACTGCTTATTTCTCACATTCCACATGAGCAGTACTGCCCTGCTTTGCTGGAGTATTTTCATGAACTGTAGGCTAGAGGCAAGCACATTATTGAATACCAATCTTGTGCATCTACACAAAAGCCCAGAGATCCTAGCCCAGGATACCCACTGCCTTCTCACAGGAGCTATTCAGCATTACCTTGGACGCCATGTAGCAGGTAATCAGACAGCATCCAAATGGAAACATCTGGTAATATATTACACAGGGCCATTACATTACATAGGGAAGGTGTTCATCAAAGGAACGTCAGCTTTTAAACTAAGAAGTGATTTTCACCTGGCAGCACCAAGAGGTGGCAACAAAGGTTATCTTTTGGTTACTCCTTCTGGAGACGCAACTGAAAAACAATTACCAGAAGGACACAGAATCAAAATGAAAGATTATCTCTCAGAATTAGAGATTCCTAGAGGATTACTTAAAGGCACTAGTCTGATTAGGTATGAGTTTATGCAGCTTTGATGACTCAAAACTCCACCGACTCAGTAGAAACATTAAGTCCATCAAAGTACGTCTGAACAAGATTAACTGTAGGAAAATCAGTAATCGAGACTTTCAGGCCAGGTTCTTTCAGGTAACTGTGTTGCATAGTAAGTCCTGGGGAAAAGAAAAGGGAAAAAAGATAATAATTTTGCAGACTTTCAGTCAGGGAGAATAGACTAATGTTTCAGCAGCTTTTAGTTCCCTCCTCTCACCACTTTTCCCTATCTCTAAATTACATACCAAGTGGTAAGCACACCTACACACTGAAGAATTAACTGTTTGCATTAGAGTTCTCACAGTTACACTGAAGATTCTGGTATGAACAAGTGCTACAGAATTCCTGAAAGAATTCTCGTGTAAGTTTGAAGTCTAGGGAGAAACAAACAACGGAATTTATTAAATTTTAATAAGTACTTCATAATAAAAACTTTAAAAACCTTTTAGGGAAGGGATTAAAAAAAGTTTTAATAAAGGAATTTGATAGCTTTATTGTGCATATATCTGCAAAAATCATTACAAAGGCAGAATATACACCAATTTAAAAGAACATTACTCAGACACAAATTCAAAAGCATGTGCAATTCAAGTCATCTATCTTCGACAGTTCACTTAGATCACATGAACATGAAAAACAACATCCAGAGAGTTTAAAACTGGAAACTGTCTTTTCTTTGTAGGATGCTTTTCATCTTTGATACAACTCATGCTGTTTTGAAATGCCATTATATCAAATAAATCTATTAAATGGTTTTCATCGTTACTATGAAGATGTGCACAAATTTTCTAAATTAAAACAAAAATGTAGAAAAATAGGGGAACAACAAAACCCTTATGTTCCCCTATAAAATATATCAGAAACTGGATTAGAGAAAGTCATAATACACCACAGTTTAGGCACGACAGTTGGGTGGGGTTTTTTTTGACCCCCCTCCAAGAACCATTTTTTTGACACTTCCCTACTTCTCAGCTGATCCTCTCGTATTTTGCTTTCCCCTCAAGGGAGATAGAGGGCTTGGCTTCTTAACCAGTTGTCTCAGCAGCCTGAAGGTATATTCGCTCAGTAGCAAACCCACTGTAAAAGCAAGCATATTTTGCCTTTTTGGATTCATCTCTTTTTTTGTTGTTTATTTTTAAGGGCTTACTTGAAGTTGAATTTTGTTATTATTCACCTACAGAAAACACACAGAGCCCTTATATCCAGAATTGTGCTGTTGCTCTCTCTCTTATATCAACTCCTGCTCCTGTACCTAAACTAGACAGTGAACTAAGAAAACAGTAAGCATCCTTTCAGAAAGGTCTAATTTCTTATATTATGGACAGAGTTCTAGAACTGTGTGAACTGGAAATAAACTGAGCTACATGGGGACCGAGAGCTTCATGCCTACAGAGCTAAATGCAGTATCAAACTGTTCGACATTTTAGACTCATAATAATTTGCCAAATATACACATATTTAAATAGCAGCAAGAAGATCTCTTCCTAGATAAAACCACTGACTGGAATGAATCTGCTTGACCAGGATCCCTTCACATAGAAAAATTTGTAATATGATTTTTCAGCAAATACTGCATTTTTATCACACAAACCTATGTTGTGATTTTACACTCTAAAAAAAAAAAAAAAAAAAAACCAAGCAGGTTCTGCACTGTCATTAAGAATACAGGCTTATGTACCTGTTCTCCATGCCATCTTTTTTGCTTTTTGTTATTATTATTATGTCTGTCCTGAAGTCTTCAGAATCTGACTTCTGTGGGAAGACTCAGAAAAACAACTGATGTTGCAACTATTTGGGTTTTTTTAGATTAAATGAAAAATCCTGATGCTTGGTGTTATAAAAGCTTACAAGTTGCTCCATCCAACTTGCTTCTCTGAGGGAGGGTTCATTTTACCTGCTTCAGTATCATAATTAAAAACAAAAACAAAAACCTAAGACAGACATATAAAAAATACCCAAGAGAGATTATGCTCACCTGATGACAGTGTTCTGTTATGGTGCTGGCCCACTTGATGCATGCTTTGCTGTAACAGAGTCAGGCATTCTCCAAGGCAGCTCAGGGTGGCAGCAGAGGTAGCTTTTAAAAGCAGTAAGTCCTGATCCAAGGCAGAAAGGGGGCCAGAACTTGGAAGAGCTTCAATGGCTTGTACAAGATTCTTCTGTTGTCCCTCAACTTGGCTCATCATCTGTAAAGGTGCAAAAACATCTGGTGTCACAGGAAATATCACTATGTAGCTGTCAAATTCCTACAGCTTGGTAGGATCAATAAAGGTAAAGAACTGCCTCAAATGAATGTTAACATTATGATCCAAACATACCATAAGCTTACCTACAAAAACACAGGACTTGAGACTCCCACAAGCCTATCAAACCATCAAGACTACGATAGAGAAAATAGCCACTTAAAATGGTAGGTTCACAACAGATCAAATAATGGTTCATACTGTCTGGAAGTCTTCATAAGAAAACATAGAAAATTTCTATCTCCTTCTCCATTACTAATTTAGACTTAGATTTTCTTCCCTTGGTATATGATCTGAGACACCCATGGAAGATACACCATCCATCTTCCTCCTTTCCTGCATAAAACATCTAATCACCGTTTAAGAACTGATATTTTTCATTTCTCATGCTTCAGTAAGGAATTACTTCTAAAAAACATGGTGACTTCAAAGTTTATAAGTATTACCATAGGATGCAACTTAGAATACTTATTTACTGTCAGATACGAATACCAGCTGTCAGGGAGAAAGTTAATCTGTTTCTAGGTTTGGACAAACCAGACAAAGATAAAATGCATGCTAGTAGTGTGGATAAAAAAACATTATACGAATAGGCTGTTCTTTAAATAAACTGGCAAGTTTCCAAAGTCACTCCTATAACCAAAAGAAAGAGATTATTAAAAATTCTATTTTTACAGTCTGTAGCAAATTATGCATGCACAAGACAGGCCTCTTTATTACACTTACCTTTCCTTCAAGTACAAAGCCACCTGGCATGTATCACACTGCATTTGGCAACATCTTTGAAATAATCATATCCATGCCTGTAATCACACCCACTGGGGCCAAAATTCAAATTAACTCTGGTTTTCCTTTGTTAATGCGCTGAGATACTATGCCTAAAGAGACAGCGTATACACCTCATCTCAGACGGTAACCTTAGTTAAGCCACTGCAATCTTTCTTCAGTGATGCAGCAATACACTTCTTCCTTTGTTCACCCTTTGGCAATATACAGCAGAAAAGAGTATATAGTACCAGACAGACAACTCAGTTAACACAAACTGAGTTGCTCAGTACCCCTTTCGCCTGCAGGTGCAAAATCTATCAATATAAACCCAAGATTCAATTACTTGTGGGAGTCCATACTGATTAATGGCTGCCATGTGTTGAATTGTCTTTCCTCTCCTAAAAAAACCTCGTTTTCAAATCTTTCTACTTTCAGTACAACTCCAGGTTTATGATCCTAAAAGGTGAACAGAGTAGAAATAACCTATCAATCCTCTGTCAGATTGAAGAAAAAAACTTTTTTATATTTTTGAAAGCATGCAGTATCTTAAAAACAGTTTCCTAAAAAATAAAGGAAAATCATGTGCCAGTCATTCTTCCCAACAGGATATGAATGCATTTACTCTGTTCATCCCTATGTATTTCTACAGGATAATTTTTAAACTAAACATGATGTTTACTCGACAAATGTCTCCTTATTACATCTCTCTTTGCTCCCTTCTCAGAGAATCTGTTTTGCTAAATCTGAGGTTTTTATGTGATAAAAAGACTGCTACTTGAAGAATACAAGCTTGAAAATAAGATTAATGCTTAATAGGTTTATGAAGCAGACAAATTCAATCCCACACCTACAGTTCAAACTCCAAACATGACTAGAGATAAACCAAAGTCCAGCTCCTTCAGCTATCTGAATGAATCATACAAGGCTGAGATCACAGAACATGTCAGCACTGACCCCATTTACCATACAATTCACCACATTAATTGCAATGTTCCTGTACTAGCTCACCAACTCCAACCAAGCCTAGACAAACACATCTAGCTTAATTATTACAAGATTCATAGGATGATGTGGACTTTTCTTTAACACAACAATCTGTACATAGACTGAATTCCAAAGAAAGCTTTTCAAAGTAGGTGCTTTTCATAGTTGGATTTGGAGCTAACTTGTCTTCTACACCTTATTCTACACCTATGCAGCATTTAACACAACAGTCATCATCTCTTCTCTAACACAAGTAAATACTAACCCAATCAGATCAGAGCACCCAAGGACACTGGCATGACACTATCACTGGCCACAAGAAAGTTATAACCTGGTTATAGATACAAAAGATGTTGTTATCTGAAGCCACAGTTTGATAAAGGGCAGTCTGTAATGCTAAAATGCTTGACTACAAAAGTAAGCTAGGTACACTCTGGAAAATTCAGGATCTCAAGACGCACTTTACTAAATAATCTGTTTTAAACACAGTATCTTCCAAAAAGAATAATTTCACTAAAAAAATTATATTTGAGATGATCAAAGCTTTCAAAGGAAAGAATTTGTGAACAGATGCAAGTTCCGTTTGTCCAAGCTACAATAATATAAAACTAATAATAATAATGATGAGCTTCATTAGTTGTTTTTTTAATTATCATCATATTTTTGAAGTATGGTATACTTCCTGTGGTCTCCCTACACTCTGGTAAATAAACCAACCAAAAATGGTTATGCTGAGTGCTCTGAAAAGAACAGAAACTGAACTCCAAGAAGCAAATAACCGTTCTGCAAACAGGCATTCTCAGCATCCCAAGACACAGTGATTTGAAGCTCCTTGAAGAAAACAGAGTGACATCAGCTATTTTACCTCAAAGGGCAAGCAGACGTTTTCCCTTTATCACATAGGCCATGTGGAATGGCAAGAAAATAAGTAGTGCCATCCATTGAGGACACGCTTTGCCCTGTCAGTTAATAGCATGCTTTCTCTGCTTCAGTATTCCCTGTGCGGGCTGTCAGCAGTACTACTGCCAGCAGAACACTGCCAAGTTACCTCTGGACTCTTCTCTGGAAGATCTAATGCAGCAATTTAGTTATTTATTTTTAAGCTTTTCCACTGCTGGCTGCAGGTAAGCTGAAAACAATCATTAAAAAACAATTGGAAAATAAACAGTAGTGTTAGTATGAAAATCAGAGCATCCATATAAATAAATGGACAATTAAAAAAGACACCTCTCCCATGGGAAAGGCAATTAAGTAACAGGAATTCAGCATGCACAACGTTTTGTTTTTTTTTGTCTTCTGTGTTTGTTTGTTTTTTATAATACCAGCCATACATCAAGTTGTATGTGGGAGAGGTATACCACAAATACTTCCTAGTACTATTAATTTCTTGCTTTTGGATAATCATGACATAAGAAAAGCATTTTGAAAGACACTGGGAAAGGACAAAAGGAGAGGTCAGTTCCTGTAACCTCCTGAGAATAGGTCCAAAGTGACATGAGCCCAGACCTTGGTTCTCGATTTTTAAACAAGTGTGTACCACAGGGTTTTTGCTTTTTTTTCTTTTGTTGTAATATAAAGCATTGTTTTTCTTAAAAACAAAAGCAGACATGAAGGAAGAACCTAGTATGCACAAAAATAATAACTTTCTAAGTCACTGTAAACCAAATACAGTGTCACGTAATCCTAACATAGCTGTTTAATTCTGACCTTGAGCAAGGACTCCTGGCTTGAACAAGATATCATCAACAACCTCGATCCAGACATCATCAGTAACAATATGAATCATCATATTACAAAAAGTTAGAATGGACAACCAATTTATACCAAAACATAATATGGAGATTCATATACCAGGTATATATCAAAATGTATAAAAAACACATGGAACTCCAGTGTCACCAAAGTAACCATACCAGTCATTGATGCAACACACTGGCTAATACCTCAGTACCAGTTCACAATTGCCACATGGTATTTCCAAGAAGCTTTCCTCTTTTCAATTATTTATAACAAAAAAAAAAGAGAAAGCATAAACATATATGCAAAAAAGAAGAAGAAGAAAAAAAGACTAAAGAAGAAAGTCACTTTTGTTTGCTTTCAGTCACACCTGCAGAATTCAGTGCTGCCAATCTCCTAACCACTGAAGAGAAGCATTTTTCCCCGGGCTTAACTTCTGAAAATTGTTTTCAAACTTACTCAAGATCACTCGATACATGCACCTTCCTGCTTGGTGAAAGATTTCCTGACAATGATTTATAGGTTTACACATTTTCTTCAGTAAAGTCACATCCATAAACATTTTAGGGGGATTCCATCAACAGTATGCAAGGTAGAAAGGCAAAATTAGAGCTTAACTATATGGCTGAAGTGAAAGAGTTATACACAAGAGTTGCTGCTAAAGGCACTGCAATATGCAACACCGATCTCCTCTTAAGGAATATTTCGCTTTCCAGTTCTGAAACTGTTTAGTGTAGAAAGGTACACAAGACCAGATGACCACAGGCATGCCTGCTCTACAATTAACAGATCTGTATGCTTCGCATACAATTAAAAAAAAATAAGGTTTTGACCAAAAAGGGCTTGAGTTGTAGACAGATGATAATTCTTCTCACAAAGCTTCAATGTGGACGAAAACCCACAGCAATCTCTGTGAACATCGTTGTGCTAATGAGAGAAAAATATTTTTCAAAAGGATCCTAGAACACTGAGATATTCTGAAAGCATCTTGGAAAGATGGATCCGAATAATGACATCCATATCAACTGCCCCTTCTTGATTACTACTCCCTTTCCATTACAAAAAAAAAGCATGTAATTCTCCATAATTGTCAACTCAGGATAGCAACCGGCTTGACCTCAATTATTTCAAAGATGCAAACAATGAACAGTAAAATTGGAATGACTCTGTTATATAATAGTTATTAAGGCTTAGACACACACATCCTATCAATGAAGCTTCAAAGGAGCAAGTTAATTTTCACTTGGCATGCAATTTGCAGACTGAGGCACAGAAAGTGACAGAACAAACAGAACTACACCTCTGACAATCAGAACAGCAGCTAACCATCAGGACAAGTTTTCCTTGCAGTCCTTGCCTCTTTTTCCACAATTCTATTTCTTTCTTTGCAGAAGAAAAAATAAAATAAAAATAAAAAGTACAAGCCTCCCCACTACCATCTATTATTTTGTTCTATTTTCTCAAACCAGAAATTCATATAATCTGTTACAGAAACAACTGAAAAGCCAGTTGCTACATATCCCATTGTCTCAGCTGACAAAACAGAATTTCCTTTAGGGTTTTGATTTGTCTTTTTCTGCTCATTCTTCTCGTAGCGCACTCCACAGGGTGGTTCCCTTTGAGGAAACCCTTAAAGAACAGAGGAACAAATGTAATTAGATTGGACTGATTCTGAAAGCAGAGCCTAAGACAAGCAGTAGAAAACAGAATGATTTGGTTGTTTCCCCAGCTGCTCTTTCCAGTCTGCTGTTTCCACTGATGATGATGATGCTCCTCCACTGGTAACCATCAGCAGGGGCCACGAGCTCTCCAGGGACTGTGGCACAAGACGTACACACCAGGGGTCAGCTAGCTCTTGACTGTCATCTCCTGCCATTTACTTTCAAAATGGACTGCTTAATCTGTTTATATATTCCTACGATCCACTCTTTGCCAACACTACACATTCAATTTATGGTTTATAGTTTTAAGTTCAGTAACCTGGACACTTGCTACATATCCTTACAAGATAATATCAGCACATTTTTTGAATACACAATCATTAATTATCTAAAGACTTCTTACTCTTTGGCAAGTCCAGCAACTTGTTAATCACATACTCAAGCTACTTTGCTGTTATTTGTACTTACATCTGTATTTACAGTAATCAGACTGTGTTTTTCAGGTTGACATACTACTTTTTTTTATTATTATTATTTTTTAAGCCCAGAAGGCTGTTGGACGTTGGAGTGAGGATGGAAAGGAGAGAGAAGAGTTTCTTTTCTGGTGATTGATCTGGAAGCTTTAAACATTCCTTCCAGCACTGGAGGAGAAAAAGTAATCTTCTTACCTGACAAATTCTCAAGACTATTTCAACTTGGGCATATAGGACATATCTTCTCCTTTCTTTCAGTGTTTTTAAACAGGCACAAGCTCAGCAAGAAAAGAAGCTCATCAGCCACCTGTTTTACAAAAGCATTTATTTGTGGGGAAAAAAAAAAAAAAATACAGGATATTCTTAACAGATCTCATCTTTGAATACCACAAACTATATGAAAATCTGTAACTGTAAACGTTCTCCGGGACTCTATTTGAGTGCAAATACTTTATCTGAATGCAAGTACCCTGTGAGCTTCCAGGAAACTCTTGCTTCTCTCCACAAGCAAAGACAGATCTGAGGGGAAAAAAAGGGGGTCACCAGAGAGTGGTTCACAGCCTTCACAACACATATGCTACTTCACAGTGAGGGTTCAGCAATTCCGGCAGAATTCCCAAGAATGCTACCAGAAATCTCAGTAAAACAGCCCACATACTTGAGGGCAAAAATACCAGGTGTTTTCCCTTGCTATCTCAGGCAGACTTACTACCATACTTAGTAAAGATCACACTTCCAGACATAAGATGAAATACATGCTTTCGGTACACAGTCTGCCCTACTCCTCACCTGGGAAACGAGATAGTGAAAAATGGAAAGAGGAAATACTTTTCATCTTAATCAATATCCTGAGATATTACCTTCTGTTGGCTCCCTATTGAGCTGTTAAAAAAAAAAAAATCACCAGTTTTCAGTCTCCTATTTTTCCTTATGATAAAGAGAGGACAACAGTTCTCCCTTCTATAACAACATATGCAAGGAAAAGAACCTGAAGTATAAGAGGAAAATTTAGAAACAAACCAAAGTACTGAAACACTGGAGGAAAAAAATTCCTCTGATACTGTCAGCTATCTTGAGAACATTTCAAGGAGCCACTAAGCAAGCCTTTGGGTGAGAAGTCAATGCTTTTTACTAAGATCTGGCTTCTGTAGTAAACACTCAAGTAAAAAAAAAGCATGATTCAGTCAGACAGTATCAATGAGCACTACACTTCTCCACAGATCAGGGTGAGTGGGCTATGCTTTTATTTTTTTTTCCTCTCCCCAAAAAAAACCACAGTATTAATCTAGCAAAGGCCATTTTGCCACTGGAGGGAGCTGTCTCAGCATCAGGATCTTTTTTTTATGGTAGTAGATAATGACTGTTTTTCTTTGCCTGTTGCATTAAAGCTCCCTTTGGGTAATCCGTACATTTACCGGTAACGCTTGCCATTTGCTGCCCACATAAGGCTGAAACAAAAAATACAACTAGTATGTAGTAACTACTAGGTTCCCCTTGCTATCAGCAGAGCTCCTTCCTTGAATATTTGTTTGTCTACCTGTTAGATTAACCATACCCTATTAACAGTCACCTAATTAGACTTAACATTGGCTATTAAAGATAAAAAGAGCAGGATGCAGGGACCTTGAAGCAAAAGCACAGAAAAGAGAAAAAGCAGGTAGCAGCTGCAAAGGTTGGTGGTGTTTTACTGAGGAATTTTTTCACCTGAGTTGCTTCCAGTGATCAAGAACCAAAAATGGAGAAGCAAAAGGAAAAAGCCTATAATTTTAAGTAAATCTTAGACAGCAACTAGCTGCCATCCAGCCAAGCAGGAAGGGCACTGTTGTATTTTAAACCACAGAACACAGCACTGAGAACACAGCTTCTGAAAAGCTTCTTGCAGAAAATTAAGATTGTTTAATTTTACTGTATGGATTACCTCAAAATCTGTGAGGAAAGATGTTAGTTGTAGTGATAAAGTGCTACTCACAGTACATGTTAGACTACGAGCCCTTCTGAACCACAATTTCTCCTACATTAAATAACGATCAGTTAATAGTTACGGCCCAAAACTGGAAAGCATATTTTGATTACTGGCAATTAAGGTACATTTGTGACTGTTATGCATTCAAAAGAACACCTAAAAGGCTGCTGCTAGTCATTAAGTCAACATCAGCAATCACAGAAAAATTCTATTAGTTCATCTCAGTATAGCATACTACTGACAAAAGCCATTTTCGTTAAGTTAAGATCAGTCTTCCACAGATAAAAGGCTGCACTGCACTGGAAGATAAATTATACATTTCATCAGAGGTAGATTTTTAAGCAAGGTGATTCAGAACACATCTCTAACAAACAATCAGAGATTTTAAAAGAAAAACATCATACCATTTCACCTCAGAACATACAAAAACACCTATGGCCACACAGAGCAGCGCAATACACCATACTAGTAGTTCTCCAGTCTTCTGATGGAGATTTCCACTGTGTCTGTAACGGGCTTGGGTGGCAAGGTTTTGGCTGCAGGAGGCTGGAGGGCTGCTTCTGTGAGCAAAGCCCAGAAGCTGCCCCATATCAGGTAAGTGCCAGCTCCCCCAAAAGAGACCCCCAGCATACACCTAGGTCAGTGCAGAAAGAGGGCAGGAGGCACTACACACAGGGAGCAGAACTTCTGCAGCCCAGGAGATGCCCACGGAGGAACACGCTCTCCCTCAGCAGCCCATGGGCTCCTCACAGAGCAGATCTCCACATGCAGCCATTGAGGAGCCCACGGTGCAGCAGTGGATGAGACCTGAAGGAGGCATAGCCCATGGAAAGGATCTGCAGGAGCAGAAGCCAGTGGAGAGGAGTTCATGAAGCAGCAGGAGGGCCTGGGGAGCTGTCACCCATAGCAACCCATGCTGGAGCAGTGTGGTCCTGAAGAGACCCTGCAGAGAGAGCCACACTGGATAAATTTGGGAAGGACTGCATCCTACTGGTGACCCTAATGGAGCCCGAGGCAGTAACCCTGTGATTTAGAATGCCAGGCTCTTACCTTTTCTATCTAGTCTTACATTTACTTCCTTTCACCCCCAGCCCAGTTAGCTACCTAGGCTGGAATAAGTGCAGAATAAAATTCTAATTCTGACACATTCCACATCAACTTCATAATCTGGGAAACCACTGTGCCAGAGGATAATGAGATTTGCTTATAATTACCAAGAAGTACTCTTTAAACAACTCTCATGTGGCACAGTATACAGCAGAACAACCTTCAGTTTTAAACAAAGTAGGTATTACTTCCCCATCTGGCAATCCGTTCAGCTCACGTTTTCTGAAAAGCAAGTCAACTGTCAATATCAAGGCTATCGAAACCTGCTACTCCTGAACCCCAGATGGGAAGCTCTGGATAAAGCATATCCCTACAGCTTATGACAAGTCATAAAGAGACAAAGCACATGAAATCCACCCTTGGCCTTATCCCACTGTCTCAAAGCATACTGTCAATCGGTTTAAGTTGCTATCATCAATTTCACAGCACTGAAGTAATTCAACATGCACCGCCACGGTTTTGAGACAGCTTGTGACACACTGTAATACAGCTGAATCGCATTTATACTGCAACTTTTAAACAAATTCACATGCTTCACATTCACCACCCTAGACCCACCAAAAAAACAACTGGATAAGCAGGGACCTCTGGGAGGCAAGACTGCAATCAGTCATCCCAGAACATAGCAGGCATTATCAGAACACAGTAAGCAGTACTTAAAAGAATGTAAGACAATGTTTTCTGAGCCAAATACAGGAAACGTTTTTGTATTATATTACATATCAATCAGCTACAAGTACATATCTAATAGCTGTAACACAAAGTTACAAAGCAGTGTATTAAAATTCAGCCAGACAGTTCTTTTCAGCCACTGGACAAAATACTATTAACCATCTGGGATATTAATTGCATTTTAAAACTAATGCCAGAAACTGCAGGACTGTAACCAAGCAGCAGACAAGCAGCTTCTTAAAGTTCTAAGTGTAACACACAGAAGTTTCAAAAGCATTCAGAACCTCAAAGTCAAGCTTAAGTGAAGGAAATCACATGAACACGTAGCAAACAGCATTGATCACATCTTTGTTAAAGATGAGAGCTACAGTGTTGACCATCTTCCAGTTGTAAAATCAAAATGCATCCTGCATTTATTAGTGCAGCATGCAGAACTTTGAATGTTATGCAAGGATTTGAAGATAAGTCCTTCCAAAACGTATATAATAATATAAACTGAAGACTACACGAGATATATGAGCAGAAATCTACAGTTACTTTCTCTTGGAGGTCACTTACTTTCTGTAATTAACATTTGAAAATTGGCTAGCCACCTAATACTATATTGTCACCACTGAGAACACTCAAAAATACCTTATTTTAATTTAATCAAATTTGCATTTAAGTCGGTTAACAAAAGAAACCATGTATCTTGGGTGCAATTATTGCTGTTATAAACACAGCTATAGAAATCAAGTGAACCTTGTCTTATTAAGGACTTGCTATGAAGATCACTGCTGCACAGGCTAGCAAGAAATCTGCACTGAAAGTAAGGCCACTAAACAACCAGCCATGATATGTCATCCTCTACTCTGAAAAAAACAGGTTTACAGAAGAATGTTTTCTTCAAAGTTTCATTTCCAAACTGTCAACTCTGAAACAACTGCAGTATTAGTGCAAGAGAACAGCTTGGTAGGTTTTCAAAACGTAGGTAAGCATACAATAGGGTATACTCTATTTCACATAGAACAGGTGAATTCTGCTTTGTATTCAACATAATTGAGAATTTTGAAGGTATGAAGATGATGAAGACTGACTTTCCCTCAGATTTCACTTCTGAAGTTCCTTTGGAAGCTTACTCTTTAGTCAAAATTTAACGAAATGCTCTAAAAACAGTAATCTTAGCTTCTCCAGAATTGCTTTACAAAATGAACGCAGCAGCAGCCTCCAAATGTAGCTATCATACATGTATTATCCCTAATTTATAAAATTGCCATTTAAGTGATTGAAAATGATCATCTTTGCACATATTCAATTACTACTAAACTACAGGCTGAGAAAAAATTAATAAAAAAAAGAGAAGTCATGATTGCATCATTAATATTTTTCAGATTTGGAACAAAAACAACAACAAAAACAAAGAAATAAATGACATTCATTCCTGACATTACTCACATGGGCAAATGGTGTAATTGAGTAGAACATTTGCTCTGTGATTCCCATAGCAACCCTAATTCTCCTGCCTGTGTATCTGGAATCCAAGATGACATAACTTTTGCTTGAGTATGAAATCAAATGCAGAGAACAAGGTGTAGTTTAGAAAGGTGCAACTTTTATGCATTCTTAAAGACCCCAAAGGAACTACAAAAGCAAGGTGAAGATTTGCATAATAAATGTATTCAACTCTTGCCTATACAGCTTAAGAGTTCTTGTCTTATAGCACTAATTTTTATAAGCACATGCACATATACTACTTAGCCTGATGCCCAAAGAGATTTAAGCATCCCATTTATTCCCTAAGGAGACATGTTTTTATTGAATTTTGCAACACTGACTTGTGGCAGAACAAACAGCCCTTGGAGATGATACATCTACAGACAAATCAAACAGTCTCCAAAGAAACTGCCCTTGAGGACATCAAATAGTTGTATATGTTCCTACATGGTTAACTTTTTGTCTACAACAGTATGGATAGCAACTAATCACACCAACTCTGTTTGACAGCTAGAAAGAAAGTTCAGCATGCTTGTGCTTCTCATACTGTATGAGGAACACAAATTCATAGAGGAAGCAAATAACCTACCAGTCGGTTGTGTAATTCCTCCAGGAATCAGAAGGTAATGACTTTGAATACGTGGCCATGGAGATGCAAGAAGTAGCAGGATTGGAATCTTGCCAAGAAGTAGGCCCTACCAAATTCAGGGACTGTCCACTTGCAGTGCATGTCACCTTGGTGGAGGTCTCATGAAATCCAGATCTCACTACAGATGTTCAAAACACATACCAATGGCTAGTCCATTATACAGTATCATGGGTTGTAAAATACACTGTATTCCAGAAGGATCCAAAATTTTCTTTTAACTCCTCAAAATAATGAAAATTAAATATTTCTCTAGACTTATTTTGGCTAACCCTATTTAATTTCTCCAGATGTCTGTAAATTATTAACATATGCTGCTACAAAACGTTCACAAACTGCAATTCTTGATTCTTCAACAACAGTGATAAAACTGGCAGAGGTTACACTCTTCTCAGCCAAAATAAACACCATTCCAAGATGAAGTGTGCCACTATCACTTCATTCAACGGCAGCTAAAATTAGTAAGAAGCATGATGCAGCCACTTAGCTTTACGTTCCAGCTAATTTTAAACACTTACAGGAAAGAATCCTACAGGTACAACTCTTATTGCAAATTGCAAAGAGGATGATGATACATACAGTTTAAAAAACACAATGCAACATCAAGACCACACACACTTAAGATTACTATAAAATAGTCAAAATTACTCCTTTAATCGTAAGTTACGGCCAAACAGAGAGGTCAGACCTTGAATAATTCTGCATAAAATGCAACACATTAACATATGAGCTCTTCCAAATTAATATATGATGAATTTTACTTCTGATGAAGTATTTCATAAATCAGTACGGACTGGACAATCAAGATCAAGTTAACTGAAGCAAAAATCTCACTTAAGAGAATAATATTTAAATTAAAAAAAAAACACATCATAATGAAAACCAACGATCCTTAGCCTTAGTTCCTTTTCAACTCGGTGCTAAGCAAAAGTATTAAGTTTTTATGGCAGTCAAAAGGTCCGTGTTACTGCTTAATTTTACATCTACCAAAATTATTAAAAAGTGACCTGAGCTTTAATTTTGAAAATTCCTGGTTTTGGAACAGAAACACTTAGTGCATGAGTCATTTTGAGTACCTTCACGGCCACTTCTACAACTTTTCTAAAATTCTGCACAACAGTTCGGTTCTAATTAGACCTCTCTGCTATCATTTCTTTTATGCTTCAATTCTCTACTTAATGTGAAAGAAAATTAAGTCAGTCAGAACAAACAACAGCAGAAAAAAATCTGTTCTTTACTATGAAAGGAAGAACAATCAAGTATCACCAAATATCACTGCAATGTGTCAGAGTTGCACATTTGTGCTTTTTACTACACAGAGATACACTTCAACGTTCACAAATAATTTAGTCAAATAAAAATAAATTGGTCCAGAACTGAGCAGCAATTTCAAGTTTCCAGGAATATTACGAAAGGTAGTGAAGATAATACATCCTAAGTGAAAAATGACCTTTCTACTGCATTCCTGTTTTGCATAGGTATCTGTACGGGAACTGCTGAATCACAGCCTGAACCACTGTTTGATCACCTGAGACAAGAACTGAATTAGTCGCAGAAGCATAGGTGAAGACAATTCACCTGTGTGACCAGGAGGGGTGGAGTCTGGATCCATTATGGGAAAGAGCGTTAACACACAGATCTACAGACCTCTTGCAGACTTATCTTTTCACTGAAATCATATTAACTTCCAAATAAAAAGCAAAGATTCAGCTGTTGACTCTTTGCACTTTTACTTCCAATTTCTCCTCTTTTCACATAAAAAAGGACCAGAACAGAAGCAAGTGCAGTTTTGTGAATGTTTCTGACCACATCTCCTTATTCATAATTCTAACAAAGGGTAAATCTAACAGTCACTACCACCTAATACAGGGAACAAGAATATTCTCTGAAAAAGAAGGCAACGTGAACTCAAGTCTGTCACATCTACTCTTGAAAAGATTTGAGAAGGAAATGCATAGGAAATCCAGTTCTTCCAGAATAAGGAATCAAACACATCCTTATCTTTTCAAAAGATGGACATAGGATAAGTCAAGCAACCATTTTTCAGACAATGGGAAAGATTTTTTTTTTTTGGAGTCCAACATGCTTTTCCTTAAAAAAAAAAAAAAAAAAATTAAAATCCAAAACACAAAAGGTAAAGTTCAGATGCCTCCTTATAAAAACTTCCTATATTTACATTAGCTTAATTTTCACCCCTTGAAAAATATTCATTTATTTCAACTTTCAAACATCATCTGTTCTGTACTGATTTTTTTTCATTTTTATTGTTGCCCTCTAAGCTTTTCTCACAGGATTTGATGCTCGACCTGAGGTGTGACTCATATTAAATATAGAAAAGTTATTATCTATAATTTCAGAATAAAGTCCCGTCACATTTACCTTTAAGCAATGACATCATGCTGCAATACTCTACAAACAAATGAGTCAGCATTCACCAGGCTTTTCCTGTAGAGATGGTATCATGATATTTTGTCTATTTTACCATAAGCTAGTATTCATTTCCTTCCCAAATACAGTTCTTAAGATTTGTTGATTTTGTCTCTTTCCAAATTATTATGAACAATACACATTAAATCTCTCTTTTTCGATTCCTTTCAGTCTCAGCTTTATTCAAATGAATCTACTACAGCTCCTTGTGTTTATTTTATTAATTGAAGTAATGCACACTCTGAATTCAAACTGTAAGAGCAAACACATTTAGTAAGGTAGAAACAACTTGGGGAGATGACTGGTAGACAAACACAGGATATTCTAATGAAAAACAAATAGATGTGTGCTTTCCATAATATAAAGTTAATATCAGCGACTATCAGTGCGCTCTTCAGGGCAGGGAACAAGTATTCTTAACACAATACAGAATACAAGGGAAGTTCTCACTTCTAATGTTAGCAGAAAAAAAAAGCATTCTTCATCAGAATGTAATCCAAGACCTCATTGTTAGAGCACACGAAGACAATTTATTCAAATCCTTATTTTAAAAGTCCTCAATTTATAAAACATTCCGGGAAGCAGAACTTAAAAGTAGATTCTTCAGATTGTAACTTAAAGGACAAAGGCAGATATTTTAAACCAATGTGATAAAAGAATGCTTTAAAGTTAGGCTGCCAACAGTTTCTTTGGTAGGAAAGGTGGAAAGTGAACTTACAAGGGCACTACTAGAGAACAGCAAGAAGTTCAGACAAAAAAATAACAAGGAGTGAAATACGAAAGTGAGCTCTGTGAATGTCTGCCACATCAAGCTTTATATCTGTGCTATTTTTGCTGTCCAGAAGACAGACTAAAATCAGTATAGGAGTTATAGTTTTAAACTGTGGTAGAAACGCTTTGAAAAAAACATCTTTTATTTGCTTTTCATTTGTTTCCTAAGAACATAGCATTCCTCCATCACAGGCCAACATCAAAATGTCAATAAAGTTAAGACCACAGCCATATAGAGACAAACTGCTAATGGGGGGGCAGCTGCTCCTTCTTTCACATTCGTTCATCAGAATCATTCTTTTCTAATTACAATTAGATCTTTTATGGTCCTTTGTTTGATTGAAAAGATTTTGCTAAATGCAGCTTAAGAGATGTTCCTCCAGCACTGCAGCACCACTGCAAAGTCTGGGAGCTACTTCACCTTTTAATGTATGCACACACAGAATAAAAAGCCTGTACAAACCAGATTTCAAGCTGAACCAGAACTAAAGAGAGCCTTTTGCTCAGCAAAGGGATCAAAACAAAACAGTCGTACAGAGCAAGGAACAAAGAGAACTATTGACTTGTCAGACTTGACTGCTTATTCCAAAGCAAAATAAGAAGTCACATCAGATTCTCTTACCTCTCTGACTTCATGGAGTTGGCCAGAACGCTGGCTCTTAGCTCTTCGAGCAGCTGCAGGTGATTTGTGATGTGTGATGGTAACAACAGTTGGCCCACTCTGATTCACGTGTTTTTGGCCACTAGGAGAATTAACTGTCCCAGGTGGCAGCAGAGATGAGCTTCTACTTCGGGAAGATGAAATGCTCTAAAAAAAAGCAATAGAATGTTGACATTAACAATCTTCACACAAATAAATAATTTGTAGTTTAGGCTATAGATATGCAGTGTTCTACTTTCCTCACAGACTTGGACCTGGAAATCTAACTGCTCAGGACTCGCTTATTCTTTCAGAAGCATCTTCATTGGTCAGCACAGATACTATCAGAAATTGTGGCCACTGCCTTTCAAGAATTGTCTGAACTCTGCCTCCTCATATATCTCAACAAAATCCTGTATGAAAACATACTGTTAGGTTCCTACCAACACACTTTTTAGGAAAGATTAGGAAGGATTCTGAAGAGTGAATATTAACTTCTGCCAGCAAAGCATTTTGAATTATGGGACAATGTCTTCATAAAAACTATTTAGTGTGAATAGCAAGGAAGAAAACTTATAGTAATGCTTTTACCCAGTAAACTTCTGAAACAGTACAGAGTTGACTTTTTACCATGAAAAGAGCTGCAATTTTGGCAAGGCCAACCCACAATATATTCAATTAAACATAATCTTCTATCCAAACCACAGCTTAAACCGTTAACAGGTTATGGAGTGAGCTTAGGATAAACAGTAAATAGAAAAAAAAAGGCTTGAAACAAGTCTCCAGTAGGGCTGCAGCATGAATGCTCCACACAGACAACCTATAAAATTCACCTAAGCATTCAACAACTTTCTTCGTTCTTATCCTATCATTTATCAGTGTTGCTACCTCTGTTTGCTTTCTGTAGCCAAGCTCAGTTGTGCACAAGAACACTCTGACATATCATATATGGGTGCAATATAAAAAGCTTTCTCTTCTATTTAAACCACCAATTGCATCTGTAAGGTTAAAATTGAAATAGAATAACTTCCACCTCATAAAACAGAAACCAATTCAGAGAGTGACATTTACTAGCACTTTAAGAAAGTGAGGTAAATACACAGTACAACGGGTAAAAAAAACCATTTGATCTCTCCTACCAGCTCTGCACAAGCAATGATGGCAGCCTTCAGTGTTTCTGAGAGTTACTGTGAATGTGAGGGACTACTCCCAGAGTCTGTTGGAAGTGCACAGAAGTAATACTTGAGTACAATCTTTCTCCCCGCACGTTAAGTTATTTGTGAGCACTGCAATTCTGCAGTTATTAAAAAAAAAGACAAAATCCAGGGTGGACAAGTGCCAGCTAGCACTGGAATTAAAGTCATGCATTATTTTATCACTACAGTGACTGTAGATGATGAAGCAGATTATCTGGCGCTGACAAGACGAAAGAGTCAAATATGTTGCATGTTCCCCCTGTTACCCACTCTCAAATTAGACTTCTAACTTCCTGAGGCATTGGTTCTAAAAAGTGGGATATCACAACCTCAGTATTTGAAGAGCTGCTACTGCAGACATACTGAGTACTCACAGGGGGGAAATAAAAGTGTTATCCCAGAGGCGTGGATGTACACAAACAAACAATTCCAAGACTAATGATCTGACTGTTTTTTGTAATAGTGCATCCTTTAATACCATGACTACTCAAGATTGTAATAACAAGCACCCCACATACTCAGGCATTTGTAAAACTATCCATTCTGGCTGATAATGTACAATCACATTAGAACTAGATTTGACTGCAAGGCAAAAGGTATCTACAGAGCATAAGGGTTGAATTTGTCATAAAGGAACAGAGTTTTGCCTTTTTTTTGTATTCATCTTTATTTTGAAATAACATTGTTTAGTCGTAACTACAATTTAAAATAACAGAGAAAAAGGTATTTTGGAAAAGGAGTTGAATAAAACTGGACGTGACTGAATTTTCTTTTTAAACAGAAGTCTCACAGTAAAGGGTTATCCCTGGCATGATAGCAGAATATATACTCATTTTTCTTTTTTAAATTGACTAGGATGAGAATACTTCCAAGTGAAATTTTGAGTGCTGAGGAAGAACATGATAATTTCATTTTTCAGCATAAGATAAACGTATCCTTCAGTTTAATAAAAGTTATTTTTTAGAAGTAGATCTTCTGAGAATCGCTGATGTTCTAGCATCGTGCTATCACAATATGAAAAAAATCCATGACTGCTACCTTCATCTAGCTAAACTGATCATAAAACATAGATAAGCAGCAGCAATTTGAAACAGTGAGTCCAGCCATTAGTTTCACCTGAAGGAAAGCAACACTCTATGAGAAGTTCAGTTTTATTATGTCTTTATTTTCTTTGGGGTAAAAAATAAGTTGTAGATCTGCAAATAACAAAACCAATATAAAATAAATACAGAAAAATCCCTGCACTTTTTCTGTTTAAAAACAGAATCAGGAAGGAACACTAGGAGAGAATGAGCTTTCAAAAAAACAGTTATCAAAAGAATCCCATTTAACTTGCACCGTTTGAAAGATATTCATAAATTGACTTGTATATGTATTTCAAGGAACTACTTTATTTTTCAATTCAATGCTATTTTGCTTCAAGACTGCCATGAACTGCTTGCAGTTGGTCTATGGATCACAACACACTCAGAAAATGTTCCCCGACCCTTTGACTACAGCTCACACCTCACATTCTCCCTGACAGTGTCACCTAACACAACACACCTTTCACCAAATGTACCTTTGGGAACCATAAATTTTATGGGGCACCATCAGCACAAAAGCTGCAGCAAGCTGTGTTTTTTAAAAATGTGTTCAAAATGTGTTCATATAACAAACAGGCAATGAATGTATTTCCAAGAAGCAAGCATGCCAATCATTTTAGAACTTGCTTAATCCAGGTTAGGACTTTTTTTTTTTTTTTTTTTCCCCACTTCAAGACTTGCTCTAGTACTTATCAAGCAAGCTCCTAAACTGTGATGTGAAGCAGAATCAAGTCTGTGGGACCACAGTGCCTTTAAGGAGGCTTTTCATTAAAGGCACATGACAGCTTGTGACAACAGCTTGTGACAACCTTCAAGAGTATGGTATGGTATAGGGCACGGAGTGAAACAGAAGAGAGAATCAAGAGGAACAACTAATCTTCAGTTTCAGCAGCAAGTGATGCAAAAAAGCTGTCCCACCAGAGTAACAATAGGTAACTCCAAATCTCTACATATACAATTTGACAATCTGACAAAGGTTAACTATAATCACACTACCAGGTTTGCCTAGTGTTCAGTTGAATGCCTTGCCCTACAACAGTGCTACAAGATCTCCAGACAGAGATCACCTCTGCTCATGAGGATTAACCTGTCCTTCCCCTCTCAAAACAAAAAGTTATCAGTTCTATGCAACATGTTGTGTCAGAAAGATCTATTCAGTCTGTGTAAATACCAAAGCTAAATACACTGACTCGAATGGATCCTGAAGAATCTATGTATTTTCCTCATTTTTTCATTTTCTATCCCCCTTTATTTCCACTTCGTAACCCTGCTTTTCCAGTCAATGTGCTATAAAACTCTACCAGCCCACCATACAAATCCTCTCACATCTAATCTGGAATTATCCTTTAGAAGATGCCCATAACACACAGAACCCAAATGAACTCTACATTAGGACCGCTAGCTACCCAGGAAGTTTGCCCTAAACACATCCCAAAGATGCACATAAAATTTCAACTTGCACGTAACCTTACCTCTGTTCCATGCCTTAATTCATGAGATTGGTGCAAAACCTAAGCAATGACCAAACTGACACAGAACTGAAAGGAACTGATAGCAGAAAGTGGGAAGCACTTAAAGATTCAAAGTGCAGATGAATGTTTGCAGTAGGCAGTACCTACAACCACTCAAAAAAGCCTTCTGAAGTGGAACTGCACTCCTCAGCAGTTGGAAGCAGTAGACCTGCCCCAGACATCTGTACCAGCAGCAGAGCACTGTGCCTACTCAGCTCAAGGACATGGGGCTGCTAACAACGCCTTCTGCCAGATTCTTCCTGCAGCTTCCAGGAGAGACCTTTCCTGGAATGACACACTCAGCCCTTCATGTGCTTTGAAACCATACAACACGTTGTCAACACTTACATCCCAGCCAAGTACTCTTCTTTTGCAGAGCTTCTTCAAATTAAACACTGGGAATGAAAAGCATCTCTTTTGCATTTAGACACACAGCTGTGCAAAAATCAACTTTTTTGTCGCTGTTAAAAAATGTTAAAATCAATGTGATGTTTTTTTACAGCCAAAAGCAATCTAATTACACATCATACTGTAACAGTCATTTTCCCAAATTCACTCTCTCAGGAAATCAAAGTAACAACAGTAACTGACAGATCTTCACTCCTAATCTCCTGCTCTTTCCTCTGTTATCGTATCTGTTTTTCTTTGGTCCCACTGCTTTCTAGTTTGCACATAGAAAGAAAAAAATAATGAAAAGACAGATGAAAGGAAGATATAAGCTCTTAAACAATTAGTAATGCATGGTGCTAGTAATGAGCCCGGAAACCCATAGGCTGAAGCAGCTGAAAGGGATTACAAATACCCTTTCCTGAGGTTACACTTTACCATGGCTCCAACAGTTTGCCTGCTAATAAAATGAACCTATAAAAGGAAAATATGGAAGATAATAGAAGGTTATTTGTACTCACATTCATTCTTGTTTTATCACCAAAAACTATCTAAAGTATGCCTAGCTAACACAGTCCCTTAACCCAGCACCTTGTTTTGACTGTCCACCTCCAAGAGGAAAAGCAACATACTGAATGCTTCCATTTAGATATGAAAAATCCCAACAATTAAATAATGTAACCATAGAACAGCAGGTTCCAACTACACTAATGTTTCATGACTCATTTTCCCTGGAGGTGACTCTTTCTCCTCACAGAGAAATGGTGAAATAAAATAAATGGTTTTTCACCATTTACCAGAAGCAAACAGTTTTGTTTACTTTCAAAAGTAAACACAATGTTCCCGAGATCAATAAACTAATTTTTGAAGTGAATTGCCGTATCTGTTTATGGATGATAACTATCATCTGCTTCACAGGCACCGTGCCACAGATGTTTTCTACACAATAATAAATACTGAAATGACATTCCTCTACTCCTCTGCATATATACGGCATGGCACAAATCCCTGTGTACAGCTCTGAAGCAATGAGAAGTCAAGCAGTCAGAAACTAATTACAACTGAGACACCACCATTCAGTGTTTTAATTCCTATCTATTTCTTTCTCCAGTTCATCCTAAGTAAGCAAATATTGAAGAAGAAGAATATGCACAGATCTGTTTAAATTACATTCTGATCATTCAGAAATATTAAAATGCAAATGACAAACTACACAAAATCCAAATTTTAGCACTGAAAAGGGATGAGCATGTGGGATCCTTTGCATATTTGTGTAGAGCTCTATCAATGGCACTAACTTTTCTGACAGATTATTACCATGCTTTATCACCTTTAGGTTAGGTGATACATTTGTCTGCTTTTAAGCAAGAGACTAACGTTAATTTGCTCATAAAAATATTTTGTCAAGAATCGTCTCAGCATGTTTATGTTCAAGCTTGATTTTTTTTTTCCTTCAAGACCTTTTTTCTAAGATTTTGAAACCAGAGACGTGAGCAACCCTATCTTCATGTAAGTTCCAAAGTGAAAAATACATATCCACAGCCAAGCAACGTTTCCTTCTCAGCCTCACTTGTAGAGAGGAATTCCAAACTATGTTTTAATTAGAAGCACAACGTTTTATTTTGTTTCTCCAGACCAAGAAAGAGAGAAGTGGAAAAGCATACCAGGGAGGAGAGAAGAGTAAACTTGATAAAAAAAGTTTGATGTTAAGAATCAAAGCTAGAAAACTTCACTTGTCCAGCTTTATGGAAAGTTACTTTGAGCATGTTGAGAACATGCAGTCTATAATCCATTTGGAAAGCAAAACTTAACTCCATGTTCATTCATTACTGAAGGCAAAAAGAAACTTCAGAAAACTGAAGAGCTTGCAAAGATCTGACAACCATTCTTCCAGCTAAAGCAGAAGTAGTACAGATCTGCCTCAGTGATTTGAGAAAAGTGCTAACTTCAAGAAATTACTACAGGAGCTGTTTCTAAATTACAGACAACCACTGCAGTTGTCACTAGAGGAGCAGTTCTGATCTTCATTCTTCACTGTCCACGCAGGCCATGATGCCCATTCAATTCCAGTGACAATAACTTCAGGGAGTTAAACCAGAGGAAAGACAAGTGGACAAAATTTTCTGCTAATTCAGTTCCCCAGTCAGCCTTTCCAAAGGGACAATCATTGCAACAGGCACCAGGAACACTGAGAGGAAGAAGAGCCAGAAAGTCTCTCAAGGACAAGCAGTCATTAGGTTGGCTCAGTTTTAAATAACTAGCCTGAAACTAAACCAGAACAAGGTTAATTTCTGGCCAGATTCATTTTGGCCATTCTCCATCCAGGAGGAGGACGGCAGCAGAGCTTTACCACATGACAAGCAGAGTCACGTCTCCTGCCTGCCTTTTTTCAGTGCTCACCTGATTCCTCAGCAAGCCAGTTTCTGATTTCCAAGCTCCCATAGGTGAGAAACACAGAATAGTGTGCACAAAAGGCGGCAGCAAAAGGAAGGGAACTAGACTGCAGCATGCAGCTGCAGAGAACTGGAAGATGGGATGAGGTGAAACGAGAAACCACACCATCTAATTTTCAGCAGCTCACTGCTCAGCTCTGAGCTGAGTGCTTGGAACAAGGAGTTCCAAGCAAGATCCTCTGATCTTCCACAAACCTAAGCTGAAAGTTTCCATCTCACCACAATTCAAGGCACAAGCTGCTTCACAAGATAAAGGTTTTTGTTCCTCGCCACTTTCCTGATAACACACTGAGAAATACAAGGGTTATATATGCCAATCCAGGACTGAAATTAAGAGCTATATAAGAAGCTCTCTTTGTATTTAGTAGTGGTTTTACAGCCACCATTGAACATACAAGAAAAAGTGAAAAGAAACTGAATAACGAGCAAGCTTTTGACAATTCACAGATATAAAATTATTATTGGAAGTTACCAGAAAAAGTCATGTATGGGCCTACTTTTTGAATTCACTTTCTCTCTGAACTCCAATTTGACTTTAATTAAGACACAGGCAATCCAATTGACTTAGAATCGTCTTTAAAAAAAGCAGCACAGTCCTATCTAGCCACAGATGACTTCTTCCAATGAGTGTGATTTGGCACTCTCTGGAGGCTAAATGCTCTGTAATTAAGCAAAATGAAACTTGCATGGGAATACAGAGAACATTAGAATTATCCTACAGCATGGGTATTATTTGCCAGAACATTATCCTTTTATTGCTTTTTTATCATTAAGATGTAAAATTTAATTAAAATACAGCAACAGGCTGAGCTTGCATTATGTCTACTTGTCAGCTGTACTGCTCACCTTTGGACTGTATTCAGTCAGTATGCAAGCAGTGTTTTCATACAATGTTTTTGTGGTTTTTGTTTTGTGTGGGGTTCTTTTTGTTTGTTTTTGTTTTGCTTTTTAACATCACTGTTTTACTTAATGTACTCTATCAACTTCACTCCCCAAGGGAAGTTTTAAAGACAGTAAGTTATACAGTAACACCACCGTCCAAGAAAGTAAACAAGAATTGTGAAAACTGTTTTCTTCTAAACTTTCCCTGAATAATATTTTGCTTTTTATTTGTCCCAAATATAAACCTACAAAGAAACCCTGAACTAGTTTATTTGAGGTATACATAACATTTCTATTTACAGGATGTCAACGTTATTAGCATAGTATAAATACTGATCTGTGAAATAAAAACATACCATATTTGTATGAGAAAGGGGTATAATTTGGATTTAACTATACAGTTGCATACATCTGCAGGACTTCAGAGAAACTTCAAAAAAGGAACACAAATTCCACAAGAAATCCAAGCAGATTATGAAAATTATAACATACTGTTATTAGGGAACATGATGGTATTATACAGTATATATAAATAAAATAAACTGAGAAGAGCACTGGGCCACAGCTACGCAAAAAACAATATTTAAATGTCTGGCATAAGAATGGAAAGAGATTCATGAAGAACTAAGTTACTTATTTTCCTCAGAAAAGGCTTTTACTGAAGCAGAATTACTTCCTAACAAGCCACTATCACCCAAAAAGAAGAAAAAAAAATGTTTCCATTTTACTTCAGTGAATGCCATCTAGCTGTTAAGATAGCATCTGATCAATATCTTGTGGCAGGGCAGGGTGGAGCCTTTCCAATTGCAGTTATATGAATTTATTTATTTATACAGCAAACAGTTTGCAGCAGGGAAGCACACTTTTCATTCTTGTAAACACACTAATAAAAGTGTTTAAAAGACTGAAGGTGAGAACAGAAATTGCTGGTTGTTGAAGACACTGAAGACATTTCTCTGTTTGAGGACAAAAATTCAGACATCAATTCTTAAGAGAAGTAATTAATATTAATCTTCACACGATGACATCATCCAGATTTGGTAAAGAAGCTGTAAAGCCGACCACTACTAACATATAAATAAAGCTCCTTAATAAGAGTCATTATACTATAAATACTAATCAGATACTACACAAGTATTTATTAATGAATGGTCAATTTTTCAATAACCATCTACTGTTAGCATCCAAAATGCATTTCATGAATTTCCAATGAATTGGACAATGTTTATTTAAAAAGAAAGAAGCTCAACTGACTTAAAGAACTCTGTTCAGATAGCAAGGACCTGTAACTTGCTGCTTTCTTTCAGAAATATCTAAACACAAATACAAATTAGAGCAGACAGTCTACCATTCAGATAATTCTGTTCCTCACTTACACCAATTAAACAGTTGTTACTTCTCCCTCTTAATTATTTACCTTCGAATTACCTTCCTTGTGATGTTTGGCACAGGATCGAAGCTGATTGATCCAATACTGCTTCTCCTTTGCATCAGCAGCTAGAACAGAAACATATGGGATCACAGGTGAACTCATTTTGTGGATAACAGAAGATGATGGGAGTAGGAGACAAGAGAACAGAGAAGAAAGAAAGAGGGGGGGGTTATTTACTCATTGGGACTGTACATTCTAGGTTGTTTTAATTTAAGTATGTGCAAGCTCTGAAGTACAATACATCTAAATCTCCACTTAAGATGCCATGGACAGCTGAAAGCAATAAGCTTAAGACTCATCTTCAGTTATCCCCACCAGTTGTTATTTGTCTTGTGTTGATTTGAAACACTCCTTACCAGTCTCAGACATTATTAAAAGCAGAAGTACCTCAAGATGCCTTTCAACTTTTCCTTTAATCATTGCTGCCCATGAAGGACAAAGGCCATGCCTCAGCATTTAAATATGAGAACAGTCTATATCCAGGCTTGTCAACTAGATAAGCTACAAGTTCTGTAGACACATCAACTATTCTTCAGTGTAGTTCAACTGAACTTCCATTTAAATCTGTATTTTGCTGGTATGCAAAGAGACAATGTCCCCTGACCATCTTTGAAAAAACAGTTTTAAAAATTGAAAAGAATTATACATTCTATATTAGATGGTTCCTGTATAATGCTAGTAAAATACACTTAGGAGAGTTATGCTTTTTTTCCATCAAAAAAATCACCAATATGCTAATTAAGAATACGAGTGCAGAACTGAATACATTCAGTAAATATTCCTGCGTACTTCTTTTGCTATTAATAATTTCAATGGTTATGACCATTTCAATGTAGAATCAATTTTATTCAAGTTCATAGATCTCACTACATTAAAAGCAGTATACTTTAAGTATCTGTCAATCTCAAGTGAAAAAGCATGACAAAAAAACCACACACACTCATGACTTCTAACCGTGCAAACTCCAAAACACTTTAACAGAAATTCTCCTTGCTTGATCTTGTGTTTCAGTTCCACACTTACAATAAAGCATGCCTTCATTTACGTTTCTATATGTGTACCACAAGGAATCCTACACAGCCAACTGAAGTTGTGATCAAAATAAAACTAACATCATTTTAAATTTCTGTGACAGCTTATTTATATCACTTAAAAAAAATAGTATGTTTGTTATTTTTATAAAGTGGTTTTATATGAAAGTATTGAGATCAGACTCTAAAGTATTTTTAATATGTTTGATCAAGTACTGATTTGTGGTTTCTTTGCTTTTTATTTTTTAATAATTCTTAATTTAAAAAATAACTTTTCATGTACCCTACAGCCTTTCATACGTTTAGGAACACATTAAGGCAGCATAGTATATTTAAAGTATATTAAATTATTCCAAGAGTAGCAAGAACAGAGTATCTTAGTAGTATTCTGCTGACATTTTCCCTACTTCAACCCTGTAGCAGATTCATTATTACACATTGTTGGCATGATGGTAGCAGGGGAGAACATCAGAAATTAAATGCTATGATGTGGACAGCAATGAAAATAGTTCATCCCTCCTTCAGAAGCAAACTGGATGCATTGAATAATCAACATGCCACTTTAAGAACTTACAGAAATTATCCTGAGGTATCTTCCAGGCCTGTAAGGTAATATGCATTGTAAATTCACATGTACTTAATTCCATATCACTATTCCATTCTGTTTCATAGTGTAGAATGCAATAATACAGCTATACAACCACTACCTTCTGACAGTACAAGGAAGTAAGAGGTAAATGAGAGGAGATGCAGAAGCAAGAAAAGGAGAACAATTCAGCTGTACTATAAGCAGCACTGTACCTCTCAACTTAAATATCTCTCCGTTAGCAGAGTAGACCACCAACATGTGTGGTACTTCATCACTGGGTGATATTATAGCTCCAGCCAAAGACAAGGTTCCTCGAGGCTTCTGAGTTTTACTCTGCTCATTCACGAAATACTGCAGAATTCCAGTCTCAAAGTCCAGCACAAAGTACCTGTTCAAAGAAACAACAATTCTGTTAAGGGTTTTTTCATGCCCTTACTTAGAGGAGCACAGATCTATCTTAAAACAATATCATAAACAAACAAGGTTAAGTCACTTTTGGTACATAAATCAATTTTATAGGGTAATACTATTTTGAGTAGTAATTGTTTTGGGGTTTGGTGTGTTTTTTTTTCTTGATGACATTTTAATCTTTTGCACAGGTTTCTTTCAGATTAACAGCGAGGTTCTCAGAAGTCACAAAAGAAAGGAAAGAAGGCTTTAACTAAAGAGATGCACTGAAGATATGAGAAAGTTCTTTTTTTGTTGGTTGCTTTTTTCCCCTCGCATTTATAACCTCGATATATATGCTAATTCCCTGCAGCTAGTCTTCTGAAAACGAGGCACTGTTTTTGCAGGAGGATGAGCACAATTAAAGTCATGATATTTTCTCCTCTGTGATCATACTTCACATGCAGTTGTTATGAGCTTCATTCTGAAAGTTGTGCAACAGAAACTGAACGTTCAGTTCCCATTAAGCACTGGGTAGGAAGTAGCAGTGGCTATGTACAATACTACAACTAAGATGTGGGAGAAACAGGAATTTAAGCTCTGCATGTTCATTCTGCCAATAAAATCTATTAAGGAAAGGAAATAAATACGTCTTTATTTTTTCTTTTTTCTTTTTTCTTTTTTTTTTTTTTTACCACTGGTCACATACTTGGGAATAGGAAACATTCAATTCAGAAAAAAATTTAGAAACCACAAAAATTGAAGAAAATAAAAATAAGAGTTGTTCATAATCACAGCACGTTGAAAAGAAAGCAGAAAGGAAGCTGTGGTGGAGCAGCTCTTTTCCACAACAGAAGCACAGATGGACAGAGAGCACAGGAAAAGCAAGAATAGCAAGCAGCTCCACCTGGAAACTTTTCTAAGACATTGTTCTGACACATAAGTGAGA
>VXAB01000458.1:2969-17133 GCA_013399175.1 Odontophorus gujanensis
AAAACCCCATCAGGCTTTCTTTCATTGTCAGTCTTACAGGCATTCATGCATGTGTTTTTCTTAGCACATTTTCCATTCTGACATGATTATTCTCTCAAGAGAATCTCTAGACGGTCCTTCAATTTAGTCAAATTCTGTTAATTATAAATGCTACTCAGTTGTACTCAGATAGCTTGGTAATTCCTTGAAACTGAGAGTTATAAATTCAGTCCTAATATATAATTTGTACTGATAATATAAAATAATTATTTAGATTTATTCAGTTGTACATTTCACAATGCACATTCATTTTTATTCAGCTTTAAATCTTTAAAGCTAAACAGAATTAATAATGCTATTATCATAATCATTATTATTATACAAGAGCAAGTGTAGAGTCTTCCAACTGGGGAGGAATAACCACATGCATAAGTACAGGTTAGGTGATGTCTACTGAAGATGAGATCTTTTGTTTTACGTAAAGACATTCAGCATAACCAAGATGATGCTAATTGTGAGCAAAGACACATCAACAGCATGAGAAAATCATTGGCCAATACAGAGGTTTAGAATGCATGGAATATATTAGCTGGACACAGAAAGAAAAAATGCTTTAAAAATTAAAAACACCATTGCATATGCATCTGCTGGCCAGCTGTAGTGGGTATATCTGGGGAATTATTCTCTTAGGTTGATCTTCAGGACCACACTAAGATGACAACATTCATCTGATACCTGATGCCTATGATGCTATGTGTTACCACAATCCCGCTGTGATCATAGAATGACCTCAGCATACCATAAACTTTGTGCGAACACAGCTTGCAATGAATTTCTTATCAAGACCATTTTGAGCCAGACACTTAGGAGTATTGCTGCAGCCCATATTAGAGAAGAGAGAAATGCTGTGTTCAAGGTTAGAAACTTCAGTCATGTATTTCACCCCCTTAATAGGATCTATTGCTTCTTCTCTGATTTTAATTTGATATTCATTCACTGTAAAACTTTCATAGGATGAAGAGTTATAGACCCCTCTCTAAGAAAAAGGAGTTTAGCAAAATGGCTGAGAGCACCCCTGTGACATAACTGCCCAGTGAACTGTTTGATAATGAACTAATTATAGTGTTACTACCACACTGCGCATTAAGGACACTACAATTCATTCATCACCCTCATCAACAGAACCTTGTGCACCATATAGTGATCCAGGTGGCTGAACATCTATTAGTCTAGACACAGTGGCAACCCCAAGTTCAGAACACACAGCAGTGCTAGTGCATTCACCACTGAACCTACTGTATGTGTAAATTGTAGTCTGCCCAGGCATCTTCGCCTCTGTGCATCCTATGCCAGCAACTCAGTACCTCATCAACAGTTAACCTAGCTCAGCCCCGTTGTGCCAGACTCTCTGCAGTACTATCATCTCAGTTCAAGCATATGCCCATTTTCCTGCTTGACAGACAGAAACAGATGATTACCAGACGCATGTCTTTGTGCAGAATGGTATTGTCATGAGACTGTGCAGCCACTCCCCACTCCACAGTTCAGTGTGGGACTGTCCCAGCTACTGACTCTATCAGCTGTGTTCTTTGTCTCTCGGCATGATTCAGTAAGCCAGGCACAATGCCAAGATGACATGACCATATGGCCGCTGATCAAGGAGCAAGTTCCATTACAGCTATATACTACTTTAGCTGAGCAGCACAGACATCCTTTCAATATGCTATCTATCTGCCTCTGCTGCTAGCCAGATGTTGGGCACAAACTGGGATGCTTATTCCAGTGTGCTGTTCTGTAGTATACCAGCGTGACTAAAACTAACACTCACTCACAGCACAAACAGAAAACAACTGACCAAAATACTGCGTAAGAAGTCCTAGGGAATCTGCATCAGAACTATATTTACCTTGATTTTGTAATCCAAATTAAAATAAATAAATAAATACATTTTTGAGTTTCAAAAATCTCTGATAAATGGGTATCTATGTAAATTAGTGATGAAATCTAAAATGTGAGAAATTGAACCCTATAATCAAAAGGACATGAAGTTCAAGAGGTACTCAATATTGTAAAGAAACTGTGTAAACAGCATGTAAATCAGCTTGTAAGAACACTTAGGATGGCAGCTTTGAAACTTGTCAGTGTTTTGAAAAGTGTTAATGAAAGGGAAGACAGATGTAGAGCTTATAAAATACACTGAAAAATAGAAGAGGATTTTGAGGTTTCTTGGTGGATTGATTGTTTTTCTTCATTAGCCGCTGTTGCTGCTATAAAAATAGAACCAATTAGATAAAATTTAAGAAAATCGTGAGTGAAAGGAAAACAATCTGAGAAAAAAAATTGAACACTGGTTGTTAAAGAAACCTTTTTCTTTCTCTGAGGTTTTTGAAACCATTTTGCTATCTATTGCTTATTTCAGGTGAACTTACCTCTAGCAGCTGAGTCAATGGAAGCTGGAAAAAAGGGTGGGGTCTACGCAGTGTCTGCCTTTACAAACAGGTTGTGTTTAATTTCAGCTGGCTCAGAACTTTCAGGCAGATACACATTTTTTCGTTATTTGTAAAATCATAGAATCAGCAAGGTTGAAAAACACCTCCCAGATGATCTAGTCCAACCATCCACCTGCCACCAATATTTCTTCAGTAAACTGCTTTTGTCCCTTAGTACAATATTTAAATGGTTCTTGAACACCCCCAGGGTCGGTGACTCCAGCACCTCGCTGGGCAGACTGTTCCAGTGTGTCACCACTCTTTCAGTGAATACACTTTTTCCTAATATCTGACCTGAACTTTTCCTGGCAAACTTGAAGCCACTCCTTCTCATCCTTTTTCTGTTAGTTGTGAGAAGAGTGCTTCCCATTATTCAGAGGAAATCTGTTGTGTTCCACTTGATGTCCATTGTCTCTTGTCCTGGTAGTGAGCACTGCTGGAAAGAGCCTGGCTCCATCTTCTTTGTGCTCTCTTCAGGTGTTTATAGACATTGATAAGACTCTCCTGAGCCTCCTTTCCTTCGTGGCTGAACAATCCCAGTTCTCTCAGCCATCTCCCATAGCAGGTGTGTTCCAGCCCTTTAATTACTTTAGTGGCCCTACACTGGACACTCTCTATTATGTCCATGTCTTTCTTGTACTGAAGGACCCAGAAGTGAGCTCAGTACTCCAGTTGCTGACTCACCAACACTGAGCAGAGTGAAAGGGTCACCTCCCTTGATTTGCTGGCAATACTTTGCCTAACACAGCCTTCTTTGTGGTAACAGCACATTGCTGGTTCATATTCAACATACTGTAGGCCTGGACTGCAAGGTCCTTTTTTGCCAAGTTGCCTTCCAGTTGAGTATGTACTGGTGCAATAAATCTTAAACAGCATAACAAATTTTGTACAGTTTGAGGGTCAAATACATGAAATGAACATGGTGTTAGAATAGTCATGCATATGACATCTTTTGTATGGAATACCGGTCAAGTGAAACTGAAATTATAAGGTCGTATACAAACTGAATTATTCAGTAACACTAATTTCCTCATTATTCATAACCCTCATTTCTTCATCAGACCTTTCAGTTTCTCTCTCTGATATATGTGTACGTCAGACTCCCTGAAATTTCCCTATTGGTTTTGCTTATTTTGCTTAACTGTGTTGTTGCTTTTAAGGCCATCTGACCTCATCAAATGCTGTTTTCTGTCTCATAAATCACTTCTAAGAAGAGGGTGGACTGTCTCTGATCCAGTTATTTTTGGCAATCTTTCAGAAAGCACTCTTCTATCCTTACTTTAAGAAATTGCATCAATATCTTCAGCTACCTCAATCTTCTCTTCTATTTCCCCAAAGAAAACAAACAGTGACAAGAATAAGAAGCAAGAGATGAATTCCATTCAAAATTAAAATTGTATTCAAGTAGGAAATACCAGTATATTTTTTAAAAAAAGGAATATTTGTTTCTAGCTGATTGTTGCTTCCTTAAAATGCTAGCTAGGTGCCTATGAAAAGAAATAGAGTTTGATCTTTACTCACACAATGACCTGAGTTAACAATTCTAGGTGCCTTGCAGATCCTTATATGGACCCTGTGCTTGCCTTTGTTATAGTCTTGATTCAATACACATTTTTAGCTTAAGGAAGATAGGAAATCATAGCTTACTTGACCCAAGCAGGATAACAGCTGCTGTAAAGGGTAAAGACTGCTTGGCTTAGAACATAACCAGACATAATTGTGAAATCTGATCCAGAAAATGCTCTGGGGTAATATGTGTTTGCCAAAATTTTAACAAAGGTAAGACAATACAAAGAGCAGTGTGAAATGTTGTTTATATGAGCATGAGATTGTCTAGACACTTTAAAGAAATGGTAAAATCAGCTCTAATTATATCAAAGTAAAACTAGAGTAGGTGAGGTGGAAAGGGAGGGAGTTTTGTGGTAAAACAGAGGTTAGATTTAGAGAGACTGAACTGCTGGGATGTTCCTGTGTCTCAGCAAAAAGCCAAGAGTCAATCTATTCAGCTGTTACTAAAAAAGAACTACTTGTGGGTTTAGATGAAAATTGCTAGCTGCTTTTATCATGCAGTAAAACAATTCCACAGATGATTCCCAGGTTATTGGAGAGTCATCATGCCCAGATGGATTTTAAAGCAGGTGTGACAATGTGTGCTGTAATTTGTGGGAATAAGGTCAGACAAGGTCACAGACAAGTCTACTGTCTGTCTCCACCATTCCATAGGCTTGTGGTGCCCCAGGGGTTGGAAACGAAACCTACTAGTATAGACACAGAAGCCAAAACATTAAAAAAATAATTAAGAAATACATACATTTTCTACCATAGGTTTTGCTTTTGTTTCAAGGAAGAGTATAAGCTATATACCACCAAAAGGACACTTTGCAGGTACAAGTGGCCTTCTTCTAGAATGGTTCCATCAGCAAAATATTTCATTCAGCTAACAGGCTGATGTGAGGCAATAAATCTTCTAAGTCTAGACCAGTACTTAGCATTACATTACAAATCCAATCTATGTATTGGGAGATTGGGAGATTCTATGTATTCATATTATAACTCTAATTTATTGTAAGTAATAATTGTAACCATAACGTATCCAGCCAACGTGAAAACTCTGCTCATCGTTTTTCATTCTGTTATTGTATTAGTACAGTGAGGAGAAATGTCTGTGATATGTTTTCTTTGTAAAATGTACCTGTAAATTAGTTCTAAAAGAAGTGGGCAGGAAGATGAAGGCTACTGGAATCTCCCCAAACTAAAAAAAAAAACAGATTCTGGTCAACATTTCTTGGCCTGCCACTCAAGAAAAACATGACAGGTAAGACGATATATTGATTAACCACATGTGCAAAAACTGAATGGCAAGAAAATAGAAAGCAGATAATAAAGTCAGTTGTTTCATCGTAGATCACTGTTGAGCAGATATTTCTACTAGCAGTTGAGAGTTTTGCCCTTCAAGAATGTTTAGCCCTCTTGAGTGAAAATTTTTCCATGGTGTTGGAGCTTTACAGGTTTACAATTACTGTGCTCCTCCAGATGTGACCTTCCCTTCTCCACGCCTAATATAAGCAGCTGCTGAAAGGACCGGATCATTCTTCTCTATTATAAATTCCACATAGAGTCTAGGGAAAAGGAAAATTCCATGTTTCTTTTCATTGAGTTTTCTACAAATACTATTTTTCTTCTAGAATGACAGGGAATAAGGGAAGGAGCAAAAAAATAATAATAATAATAAAAAAAAAAACACTAAAACTAGACAGCTTAACATTAAACAAAAGATAATGAGAAGGAAGAATCTTAGTTTTTTTCCAAACAATTTAAAAAATGAGGTCCGTTTTCTCTGACAAAACAAAAAAACAAAAATAACATTTCCTAAAAAAAAAAAATGTATTTTCTTAGCAAAGATCAAAAACTTAACAGACTTTCAGGATAAAGTGAGCAACACAGTATGGAAAGGTCCTGCACCAGTAGAAATCAGGTACAAATGACCTGTATTCATGACACTGTCTTAGTTAAAAGTGTTTGTCTCATTCATTTGGCATTACCTCTGTATCCCTCATTTCAGTGTGCACTTGTCCCACTGATTCTCTGTGCAATGAGTGGCAGATTAGCAAGAAATACATACTTCCAATGCATTTGCATAATATAACAAAAATCCTTCCCTTTGCAAATGTCAACATTTTACAGTGTTTTCAGCATAATGTTCTTGTTTAGGACAAATAAGCAAATTGCTCTGTTCAACCTTACCAAACCCTCCCCTTCCTGGATTGTGAGCAACATAGCTTTGCACCTTGCTGGTTCCCAAAAGCTTTCTAAAACATTTAAAAAGAGCTGAAAAAAAACAAACCAAAACAAACAAACTAAAAAAAAAAACACAACAGCATCTTTGCTATTTTGAATTCTTCCTCCAATCATTGTTACTCTCATAATTTTAATTAAAACCAATCTTGCCAGTTGTATTGTCTAGTCTCCTTACAATCCTTTTGAAGAAATTCTGAATTGTGCATTGCAAAATACTGAATATATGTATATATTCAGTACATATATATATATTTACAACACATCTGCTACATATAGCCAAACAGCAGAATCTGGATTTCTGACTCTCCCTGAAGAGAAGCCGGTTGAAAAAGGGCATTTTTTACAAAAGCATCTCCTAAATTTGTCATTCACAAGCCACTACCTTTAGCTTAACATTGTCTTCATTGATGTCTTACACTGATATGTTACAGTACACACAGCTTTCATGACTGATAGGTGATGGCCTCATAATGTGCTAAGACTCAAGAACTTTCACATGATGAGAGGCAGTAACAAGTATAACCCAGACAAGTAGCTGAAGTGATTACTGTCTGAGAATGCTAAGAGGTTGAAGGCTTAAAAGGAGGGAAGTTAGAGTAAAAGATGAAAGGCATTAGTAAAAGCAGAAGAAAATGAGTCTCAGGAGAAGCTAGTCACTCAAACTTTCCTGGTGGAAAGTGTGACTGTGCAATCTTTTTTACAATATAATCAATGCCACTGTACTGTAGGCACAGTTTAGTTCTGAGATTTTCACACCAAATTCTGTAATGTAACTCATGCTAAAAGTTGGGAACAAGCACTCACCATGACTAATGTTTGCAATGTAACATACACCTGATTGATCCTGAAGCACTTAGAATCCTCCTGCATGTCTCTTATTAAGTGAACATATATTTGAGGCCAAGGAAGAGAAAATAGAGTTGCTTTCAGTGGCTGCATGATGAAGCAGATTGCTGTTCACTGTATATTCTGTCAGTGAATGAACCCTTTAAAGAAATGGAAAAAAAAAAAAGAAAAAAAGAAATGGCAGTGGCACTTGCTGTAAATAACTTCAATACAATTAAAATTGCAAAAACTGAGCTAACAATAGAGAACAAACTGCCCAGCCTGATGTGGTAGATAAGTGAATACACTGTCTGAATAGAGGATGAAAAGAGATTTTAAATCTTGAAGGCCCTGGGAAGAGGAAGCTGATTGAAGCACATGCCAGTGGAAAGATGATATGCCACCAAACATGCAGAGAAAGATAGATACAGAACAGGAAAAACTTTCTTACAGCCATGGAGATAACTGGCGGAGAGTGGCTGGGGAACATTCCAATTTCCTTTATGCAGAGCTCTTCTTCTGTACTTAATTCCTTGATCTTTATTCTAATTGTACTATTCTTTGTACTCTAAATGCCTGTACCTCTCAAAAATAAATAGGTTATGCATTGTTTTGTGGACACTTCTGTTGGAAACTGAAAACAAAGGCAGCCATAGGTTCCAGAAGGGATACACTGTACAGGTGCCAAGGTGACATTAGTGTGCTCCCTTGAGCAGCTTGAAAGAGACAGCAGGACTCTACTACACAATTTATCTTCAAGCCGTGAAAAAGACACTAACAGCTGCCTCTGCCTGTGAACTTCACAAGATGTCTTTCTCTTCCCTGAAATAGAGTGCTCTGTGAAAACTGCTGGTTTAGAGAACAAATGCAGAAAGCTGCTGGAATTAAGAAATAGGTGCTTTTGAATTGTTGTTTACTGCAATAATTTTTACATGATTCTGCTATTGCTTTTTTTTAGTGTTGTCCAGAAAAGCTTAGCTTTAAACAAATGTTTTCTGTTATCACTTATAGTAATGACATGTTGTGTAACAATTTTGTTTAACAAAATGATTAAAAGGCCATTAAAACTCTTCCCCCAGCAAATGGAAAGATTCTTCCATATCATTGACTGAATTTCTTTATAGGAGGAAAGCACTAGATGGATTTCTGTATTTTCTTTAAGATTGCTTAAACGCATGGGACTTTCCCTCTTCCCTAACAAAGCCAGAAGACACAATTCTTTTAAAAATGACCTGGGATTTATGAATTTCAGAAGGATTATTGTACCCTAAGCCAACTTCCAAATCCCTGGGAAAAATAAAAAAATTCAGTGCTGTGGAAACTTCTGGTGTTTTCTGTGTTACAAAGGTACTTATTTTCCTGCTTCTCTAAGAATAAATGCTTGTAATGAAAATACTGCCCCTTGAGTTCAGTGATAGAGATTCATTATAGCTATATGTAGACCAAACAATCAAGGAAAATTCTACAGGTTTGATATTCAACAGATTCTCTTTTTCCCTGATTCCATGGAAGGAAATGGGAATTTAGCACTGCCTGTCCTTTAAGCATGCTTTACTAGATCTCTAATCTGAAATCCTTCTCCAGGAAGTACAGACATGCCCTGTGTTTTGCAAAGTATATTCATGTCCATCACACAGATACAAAGCATATTCATCATTCATTAGAAGTCCGAATTATTTCTATTATTATTATGTATTTTGTTGTCTTTGTAAATGGATGGCTAAAAGTTAATATCACTATTTAACAGTAAAAGAAAACAAAACAAACAAAAAACCAAGGCTGCTTTTCATTAAAACTCTGAAAGACATTGTAACTTATTTTGACCAGATTGATTCCCAGACTAACCCAGGGCCATCTAGGAGACTGTGGAAAATACTCTGCCCTCTTGAAGAAGAAATAAGTTTTGTTTTTTTCCAGTCCTTTGTTATTGGCACACACCATAGTATTAGTTCTGCTCGCTGGAACATGAAGGATTAGAAACCTATGATTCACTTAGCCTCAGTAGTTTTATTTGCACAGTGGTGAGTTACAACATTTCAAGAGTAGAAATTTTCACAAGGGCTGCATCCTTTTTGCTATCTCTCTCAGAGATTCAAACGACATATAGGCCTTGCATTAAAGGTCAGATAGATCCTACATACCTCTCCTTCTCTTATTTGAACATATTTTTTCTCAATTTGTATAGTAAGCAGAGGTAGTCTATAATAGTAAACATCTCTAACTCTCATTAATTAATGAAGATGTGTAGTTTGAATACTGCCAAAACCATTATCATTTTCTATATATGCCATGTACACAAGATCACTTTTTCCAAGACATTAGAAAGATGAATAACATAGTCATTTATTTCCATGTTCACTTTACATTTTGTAGGGTTAGAATCAAATGAGGGTCTTCAACAGACTCAGTACAGTGGCTGTAAGATAAATGCTGAGTATTAGGAGATAGAGAAAATATGTGCTCACTGCAAGTAACAACAGGAAGGCAGACTTGATCTTTCATAAGGTCAACATCCACTCTAAGCCAAGACAATTTTGCTTAAACCGTCAGAAGCCAAAATATTGCAGAGATGAGATTTATATTTAATAACTGAGCCTTGAGCTGTCATCTCGAAACAAATGCATCATTTTCCCCTCATCAAAGAGCAAAACCTTTTCCCAAATGTTAAAACTACAAGGGTGTGGGCAAAAGACTTGCCAGATAAAATTGGCTCCTTACCAGCTACTATTTAGTTTATCAATCTGTGGCATAACTTCAAAGGCAACATTTAAATAAATGTCTAGATTCTGTTTTTTTTTTTTTTTGTTTGTTTGTTTGTTTGTTTGTTTTATGTAGAGGGGTGGATGGAGCAAAATTTAGGAACCAGTTATGCAATCTCTGCCTGCAGTGATCTTAGTGTGAGGGGTAAATGGTGAAAAAGACCATCATTCCTAAAGCATCAGACTCATCAGCTCTCTTTTGTTTACCACAAATAACGAGTTTCTGGTTGTTCTTTCTCTTTTATGTATCTAGAGGAAGAGGTAAATTGCCTAGGAGGGATTCAGATTGAAACCCTTGCCAATTTTCATTTTGTTTCTAAATCCCTCAGCCATTTTTCCACTATCAGACTACTACTGTCTGGGGGAGCATAAAGGGTCTCAGTTTGTTGGTGTTGCTTTACAAATGTTTCCTGAAGTTATTTTTTTCAAAATATTTTTTATGTGGGCTATAATGTTGAAATGATGAGAATAAATCTCCTAAGTCAAATCATTTTAATGAAACTCCATCAATTCTAAATATTACACTACACTGAATAATGTCTTTTGTTTTACACTTGGAGAATCAACTTGCTACAGTTAAAGTGATTTCTTACAAGTCAGGTTATTAAAATCTTCTTTATTTTTATTCTTATATTCTTATTATTTATTAGTTTATCCTAAAAATAAACCAGAAATAAACCCAGGAATATATATATAAATTATATAGATATAAGTATGTATACATTTGTTGAACAGTTCCAGTCAATTTTCAAATCAGAGAAGCTAATAATTATCTAAATTAAACTGGATAGACAAAACCAGGCAAATATTTTTTTACATAAAATCATAAATGAATGCAATAAAACATAAATCTTGAGATAAAACAACACAGACAGTTCTGTGGAAAGCGATGGGAATACAGTGGCCTACAGAATGTGGGGGAGTCTTGCTTTAGGATTTGTTTGTCTCTGAAACTTAATGTCATCCTTTTGAAAATATATTTTTCTGTTTTTCTCCTCTGCAACCTGGACTAACAGAGATTTTTAGCTTCTCATTTTCTGAGTCACTCTACTTCATTCTCTCTCCTTCTGATGAAAGGAGAGAGATCTTTTCTGTTATTTCTTGTCTTAAAATAAATACGGTTTTCTGATTCAACTCAAAACAACCACACCCAGCTAGTAGCCTCTTTTCTTCTCTATTTTGTCTTTTTCATTTTTTTTTTCCCCTGTTATTAATATGACCTAGCTGCTTGGATTTTCTCTCATTTTCAGTTAAAGAATGTTCCTCTTTTCTTCTTACACTTACATTCGAGAAAAATGTGAACATCACTAACACTTCTCAGCTGCTACACTTCGGTGTATTTTTAGTTAGTGAAGACTATCATGTAATTTTTCTGTCTGTGTTACTTCTTTGATCTTTATGACTGGTATCAATATTTGGAATTTCTTGTTCACATCTAGCAATGAACAGGCTACTAATAAAATCTGGATATCTAAAGTAAGCCATTCATCTAGAACCCCTCTACTCTGCATCTTCCCATAACCATTTCATTTTATCTCTAAAAAGTATGGAAGGTAGGAATCATGTTCCAAAATATTCTTATCTTTTACATAACCCTGAAGGAAGCTTATGGTTTTTTTTTTTTATGATTCCCATTCAAATGAAGCTCAGATGACTTCCATCAACAAGAGATCATTTCTGACTGACTTGAGCTGAGCCATATTGCATTCACAGAATCATAGAATTGTAAGGGTTGGAAGTGACCTCTAGAGATCATCTAGTCCAGCACCCCTGCTAAAGTAGGCTCGCTAAACCAGGTTACACAGGTAGGCGTCCAGGCAGGTCTTGGACGTCTCCAGAGGAGACTCCATCACCTCTCTGGGCAGCCTGTGCCAATGCTCCATCACCCTCATTGTGAAGAAGTTCTCATGCATATTTGAGTGGAACTTCCTATGCCCCCGTTTGTGGTCATTTTTCCTTGTCCTATCACCACACACTGTTGAGAAGAGTTCAGCCTCATCCCTTGGCCTCCTGCTCCTTAGATATTTATAGATGTGGATCAGATCCCCTCTGAGTCTTCTTTTCTCAAGGCTGAACAGACCCAGGTCTCTCAGTCTTTCCTCATAAGGGAGTTGGTTCACATCCTTTATCATCTTTGTAGCCCTCCGCTGAACTCTTTCCAGGAGATCCCTGTCTTTTTTGTACTGGGTAGCCCAGAACTGAACAGAGTACTCCAGGTNTAAGGCCTTCGGTTTATCGGACACTCTCTCTTGCTCATTTTATTTGATTTATTAGCTTTAATTCCAATTATATTGTATTATATTGTGCTATTTTGTTTTCCGATATCTATTTAGTAAATTAGCTTTCCTCCTCAGATCGTTGCCGCTGTTTTGTTTCTAGGCCCATCTCCCTTTTCCCTTTACCCTTTTTCCCCTTCCCCTTTCCTGGGGCGTGGGTCCGTGGGTCCCCCGCACCAATCGTCACGGAACCGGGCCGGACCTGCCCGTAAACCGTTGACAACAGTCTTCCAGCATGTCAGCCAATCCTCCCAGTTTTGTATCATCAGAAAACTTGCTGAGGATGGGGTCATTGATGAAGATGTTGAACAAGACTGGACCCAACACCGACCCCCGAGGAACACCACCAAGTACAGGCCTCCAACTGGACTCTGCGCCACTGATCACAGCCCTCTGAACTCTGCCAGTCAGCCAGTTCTCAACCCACCTCACTGTCCAGTGACAGTGTAGTAGTAGTAAGTAGACAGTGACAGTAGTAGTAAGGAAATAATATCTATTCCTTCACCTTATCTGTGAAAGCAGATGTTAGCATCTGTAATGGCAGCACTTTCATCAACTGGTCCAAAGAGAGTAGGGCTCCTTTTACTGCGCTTAGTCTTGGACTCTGCACATCCTACCATGCCTGATACTGAAAAGTTTCAACAAAACACAATGCAGATGACTTCTTGCAAATCAAAGGCCTGAAGAACAAAAAAGTCATACTGTTGCTTACATGTTTTCCAAACAGAGAATGACTATGATCAAGAAAAGGGAATGTTGTGGGGTAGGTAGGTTTTCATTAATAGTCAATATTTCGTCTGATGGAAACCTATGGGGAATTTTCATTTGATTTGAATTAGCTTGGCTGAGAACATTGTAATGTGGTTTGAAATTTGGCTAAATGATTGTAAACATAGAATAATGATAAACAGTACACTGAAACAGAGAGAGGTGTCTAATAATGATACATCTGCTCTCAGTTATCTTCTTCACTTATGATCCCCAAAAGGAAGTAAACAGTACATTACCAGAGCTTGCAGATGATAATAATTTGCCTCAAGTGGCATATGCAAAGTTACCATACAACGGTGTATGAATAGAGAAGAAACACAAGCAATACTGGGATGAGAGGAAAGAGGCTATAATCCTATACATATACACATATATCTGTAGATCTTAAATAGGAGGAAGAAATGTAAGGAATGGTAAAGTTAGGAAAAATCCAAGTGACCTCCAGGATGTTCTACTGAAAGGCATAGCAAATATTTGAAATAAATGTAATCTAATCTCAAAAACAGCCCTTTCTGTCACTCTTTACTACACCTGTGTTTGCTATGTTTCAGTTTTGAGGAGAATAAGGCTAGTAAGGATTGAAAAAGAGGTAAAGTTCAGGAAGAAGTAGGAAAGGTTTTTACAGCAAGAGACAAGACTGCTTCTCCTTTCCTACTTGATGGATGCTGGTAAACTGGTAAAAGAAAATATTTACCTTCTTATCATTCTGAAGCATGAAAGGAATTACATTATTTTATACCTTGCTCCTTAAGCATAAAAGAGAATAATGCCATAAATCATATATTAAGTTGATTATGATTTTTGGAAGGTGGAGCCTTCTAAAGCTTTGTAGATTCAGATTTTTCTCTCAGTTACTGCTCTGCAACAGTTAAATAAGCTCTACTGAAGTCCATTTTTTGTTAGTGCTACTTTTCTACCTTTAAAAAGAAAATAATCAACACTGTATATACTTCACATTTCTCAGAAAATATTTTGTAATGCGTTTTCTGGTGAGCACTGAGTTTTGCTGGCAATTTATATATGTTACTGAAATACTGTTGTTTTTATTGGCTCAAAATATTTTTTCATAAATAGCAACCCCAAACAGGATTTTAATATCAAGTCCAAATGACTGTTATGCACTTATATGCTCTTTGTTACCTCTACAAATCTGTATTTTATGAATCAGTTGTCTTTTTCTCTCCTCCCCCTCCCCCTCCCCCTTCCCTTTCCCTTTCCCTTTCCCTTTCCCTTTCCCTTTCCCTTTCCCTTTCCCTTTCCCTTTCCC